>MU227756.1:3116227-3150410 GCA_018584345.1 Thuja plicata
CTCCCTGTTCCCCATTCTGTCTAACAGGTGGGTTCAACCTTTCTACCATAGTAGTGAGTGCCTGTAATGCCTGCGCCATCTGCTGCTGCCCTGTAACCATAGCACGGTAGAATTCTCTGGTATCCTGGTCATCATTATTCCTCCTATTTCTAGGTGGACTACCATCATGCCTCTCTTCCATATTTCCTGTTTCCGGTAGCTGTTCTCTGTCAAGCAAGGCTCTCCTGCGAGTATAGTACCTGTGTGGTCCAATTTCCTATGGCTACATATGACTCCCAAACCCTCAGGATGGCAGGAATGAAGCTCTGATACCAATGTAATAACCCTTCGCAGGCTCTATCCGCTGTGCCGTTTGAGTTGTTTTATTTTTGTTTAATATTCTGATTTTTTTTGTGTTTTCAAGGGGTTTTGACAAAGCAAATACAATTATTGAAACTAATCTATCTGAACTAAATTCAAATCTGATTGCAATATTGATCACATACACTTCAGAGCTCTTCCATCCATGGAGAAGATGGTTACTAGTTTACCAAAGCTTAGTCAGGAGCATGATGGCATTTGCAAAGGATGTGCCTTGGGTAAGAATATTAAAGGTCCTTTTCATAGTAGTAAAAGTAGATCAAAAACAATTTTAGATCTTATTCATTCTGATTTATGTGGACCAATGTCTATGGCATCTTTGAGTAGATTTTGGTATTATGTGATTTTCATTGATGACTATTCTCGAAAGACTTGGATTTACTTCTTGAAATCTAAGTTGTCAGTTCGGATTCGGGTTCGAAATTCGTTCATTTTTTGGGGGTTGGGTTCAGGTTTGTTTTGGGTTCGTCTGTACAAGAATATATGTTTATATATATATACATATGCAGCAGCAAATAAGTTCATACACCACTATGCAAATATTAAAGCAACATCGCAATATAATAAAATATAAATATCTAATTTTAATTTGATATGTATAATTATAATATAATATCTAATTTTAATTTGATATGTATAAATATAATATATTATCTAATTTTAATTTGATATGTATAAATATAATATAGATATACTTTAATTATATATTAGTATTACCTACTAATTATTTAATTCAAATTTATTATCTGTATTTAATTCCAATCATTGTTTTATTATTTAATTATTTAAAACAAAGAGATTATACTTTTTCATAAGGACGGGGTATAAATCCAATGGATAAACGTTTGATTTGTTACAAAATATTTAATATTTTTACACCGAGAGGCGTTGGTTTACAATCGCAATTGGATCCCTTATGGGCCTTCTTAAATCTCGATATTAAGGAAAAATCTGAGTCGTCCACTTAATTCGATGACCCTGTGGAAAATGTTCTCCATTCTGCACACCAACGTGGACAATGTTGTGTGTTCTTCTCGCCAACATGGACAATGTTCTACACTCTTCTATGGACCACATCACACCGTCACTTTGAGATGTCACGGAACCAGTTTATGGACATGGACATAAAACCGGCAATCTAGGATTGAAGATGAAATCGCAGGCGTTTGTTAAAAACTTGAGCTCAGAAATTCCATTTTGTGGTGGTGAGTGTCCATCGGGAACCTGGTGTAAGTTCTCATTTCAAACTCCATGATGTGAAGGTATAGGAAATTGAAAACTCCACTACGTAGTAACTTTATAGGAAATCTTTGAAAGTTTGTCCGGGTTCTTGCACTGAAAACAGAAGTCTCAAATTCGCCCAAAATTCCACCTGGGTCCCTCTGCAAGAACTTTCGGCTCTGCGGCAAACTTTTGGGCAAATGTGACAAGGACCGGAATTTTGGACGAACCGACTCAAAAATTCCCAAGTCTAGGAGCGAATGTGGTAACTTAGCTTGAAATCTAAGGAGTCTGAAGAAGTACTTTATAGATTCAAAGAATTCAAACCTCAAGTTGAAAACATGTCCAAGAAAAGGATCAAGGTTTTGAGATCTGATAATGGAGGAGAATAGACTTCTGAAGGCTTTCAAAATTTCTGCAAAGAAGTAGGGATCAAAAGGGAGTTCTTTGCTCCATACAACCCTCAGCAAAATGGAGTTGCAGAAAGAAAGAACACATACATAGTTGAGGCAGCCAAAGCTATGATTCGTGATCAAAATCTTCAAACTTTTCTTTGGGCAGAAGCTTCCAGAACTACTGTGTATATTCAGAACCAAAGCCCTCATCAAATATTGGAAAACATGACTCTTGAAGAGGCTTTCACAGGTGTGAAACCTCAAGTTAGTCATTTAAAAAATTTGGTTGTCCTATTTATATTCATGTGCCTAAAGATAAAAGATCTAAACTAGAACCATCACGCAAGAAATGAATATTTGTGGGTTATAGTGATTCTTCTAAGGCCTACAGGTTCTACATTCCAGGGCAGAAACAAATTGAAATCAGCAGGGATGTATCTTTCAAAGAGGAAGTAGCCTTCAAAAGATCAAAAGGGTCTTCCATAGAGATAGGCAGCGAAGAACAAGCAGTGAAGAACAGGAAACATCTCAAGATATGGACATTTATCCTGATCATTCTCCTAAGATCCAGAGGGAGTCTACTAAACCAGAAGAGACTTTTGATCCAGCTGATTCCATAGAACCAATTGATGGGCCAAGTAATATTACTATAGGTAGAAAGAGACCTCTTTGGGATAGACAAACTATGCAAGAGGCAGAAAAATATGCAGCTCCTCGTGGCACTTTTAGAGAAACAAAGAGACCACAGCAGTTTTCAGAATATGTGGCATTAATGAGTCATATCATTGAGTCTAAGCCTTCTATCTTTGAGGAGGCTTCCAATCAGCAAGTGTGGAGATATGCTATGACAGGAGAATATCAGTCTATCATCAATAATGATGTTTGGGATGTTGTACCAAGGCCTGAAGGGAAATTAGTTGTGTTTTCCAGGTGGCTTTTCAAGATCAAGCATGCAGCTGATGGAAGTATTGAGAAGTACAAAGCAAGATTTGTGGCAAGAGGATTCTCTCAAGAGAAGGGAATAGAATATGAGGAGAGGTTTGCTCCTGTTGCTCGCTATACATCTATCAGAACTATTATTTCTATTGCATCAGCTAAAGGCTAGAAGCTACATCAAATGGATGTAAAGACTGCATTTCTTAATGGTGTGATTGAAGAAGAAGTGTTCATCAAACAACCCTATGGTTTTGTGATTCATGGGGAGGAATCTCATGTATGCAAATTGAAGAAGGCATTGTATGACCTTAAGCAAGCACCTTGTACATGGTATGAAAGGATTAATCAATACTTGATGAGCTTGGGATTCTCAAAGAATGATGCAGATTCCAATCTTTACTTCAAGATATTTGATGGTAAGGCCTTAATATTAGTTCTTTATGTTGATGATTTATTTCTTACTGGAGCAAATCATCTCATTGCCAAATGCAAGAAAGAATTAGCCTCTGAGTTTGAGATGAAGGATCTCGGTCTTATGCATTACTTTCTAGGGCTAGAAGTGTGGCAAAGACCCAATGAGATTATTCTTAGTCAAGGGAAATACACCATAGATATCTTGAAGAGGTTTGGGATGATGGATTGCAAGTCCATGTCTACACCCATGGAAACAAATTTGAAGAAGTTGATTGATTCTACAGCTAGCTCAGATGATTGGATCTTTGATGTATCTAGTGAATACTAGAGCAGATATTTGTTATGCGGTGAGCGCTCTCAGTCAAATCATGCGTGAGCCAAGACACATTCATTTAGTTGCAGCAAAGCATATCTTGAGATACTTGCATGGCACAGTGGGATATTGCTTGAGATATACTTCCTATGAAGATCTCAAGTTACAAGTTTATTCTGATTCTGATTGAGTCGGGAGTGTAACTGATAGAAACAGCACCTCTAGATGTTGCTTCAGTTTGGGGTCTACCATGATATCCTAGTGTAGCAAGAAGTTGACCTCTGTGGCACAAAGCACTGCAAAAGTTGAATACATTGCAGCATGTGTAGCAGCTCGAGAAGCAGTGTGGCTTCGAAAGCTCCTTGCAGGATTGTTTGGTCAATCATTGGAGCCAACTATGATTCATTGTGGCAATCAAAGTTGTGTGAATCTCTCTGTCAATCCAGTGTGTCATGATAGAACTAAACATATGGAGATAAAATATCATTATATCAGAGATATGGTATTAAGGAAAGCATTCAACTCAAGTACATTTGCATTGATGAACAGACAACCGATATTCTCACCAAGCCTCTCTCCATAATGAAATTTGCACATTTTCGAAAGACGCTTGGTGTTGTGGGGAATGTTGCCCTTGCTGAGTCTCAGCGTCAGTGATCCTTGATACTTTCTAAAATGCATATTTCTCTAAGACGGAGAAATCTGAGGTGAAAGCCCTTTGAGTGATTTTGTTCTTTCCACTCATGGGAGTAACCATGGTGGACAACATCACGTTGAGAGACTCCATGACGACATCACGTTGAGTGACTCTGTGAGAAGCACTTGAGCATATGCTTCTTTCCACACATGGGAGTAGCCATAGTGGATGTCATGTTGAGTGACTCCATGATGTTATCACGTTGAGAGATTCTGTGATTAAATCTTTTCCACAAATGGGTGTAGCCATTGTGGGTGTCATGTTAAGAGACTCCATTACATGGATATCTAGAAAGATACCTCCCTAGCTAAGAGGGAGTGTGTTGTCCTCAATTTTGCATTCACAAAATTGAACAACCCTACGGAATTTTCCTATGAATTCGTCGGTGTTCACTCTAGGTTTTGGTACTTCGAATAGTGCGTTATGAAGGTGATTCATTATCCTTGAATAATCCTAAATTTCACACTTCTCTAGGTATTCTTTTTGAAGGTTTCCATCAAGATAATCACCATATTGCTTGTTGAAATGAGTTTTTCTTCTCTGCCAGCAAGCACTTGATTTTTTGCAACCTTCAAGTCTTTTCTTCATTTTTCTTAATTTTGAGTTTAGTTTTTAGTCTTGGTTTTGTCCTAGAATTGTAGAATTTTGAGTTCCACTCGTTTTGAGATATCTTAAGCGTCAATCGAAGTTGTCTAGCTCAAGTTATTAAGGTTTTAAACATGCCGCAGGTGGGGTTTTTTTGCTTGATTGCATGTCTTCGTTAAAATCCCTCAAAAGTGGGTTTTTTGTTGATAATTGCAAATTTGCAGAAAGTAAAAATGTTATTTATATTTAAAGTGGGTTTAGAATCTCACTTTAAAATTTCACATCGTGGTGAGAAGCTTTACTTATAGTTTTTAATGGTTTAAGAATGTGATGGTGGACTTTTTAAGTCCTACATATTATATTATTATTGCTATAAGTTACATATAAAGATTATGTTTTAAATGCAATTATGTGGGATTTTTATTTACCATTGCATGTCATCACATATGCAAATCATCTTTAAAACTCCACTATCGATATATTCAAAGTCCCAAATACATAAAGGTGGGCTTTTTAAATGCAAATACATATGTTAAGATAAAAACATATGCAAAAGCACATAACTTAACTTGAGTAGGTGGGCTTTTTTGGCCTGATTGCACGTCCTTGTTAAAAACCCTTCAAAAGTGGGTTTTTTATTGCTAGTTGCACAAAATAAAAGTGCGTTTAGAACCTCATTTTTAAATTTCACATCATTCTGATTACTTTTAAATATAGCTTTTAATAATTTTCTAATGGAGGTGGGCTTTTCTAGCCCTTTTGCATATCTCTTCATTAAAACTATAGTTACATGTAAAATTAAACATGAAAGACTTTTTATGCAATTAAGTGGGGGTTTTATTTACCATTGCATGTCATCACATATGCAAATCATCTTTAAAACTCCACTATCAATATATTCTAAGTCTCAAATGCATAAAGGTGGGCTTTTCAAAAGCAAATACATATATTAAGTTAAAAATATATGCAAAAACATTTAACTTAAAATGTGTAAGTGGGGTTTTGAAATGAATTTGCATAAAAGAAGCCCGTTATTATAAATCTTTTAATTTAAAAGCTTTATAGTGGCAAATTCCAGCCCATTTTCACATGTATTTGCATACAAAAGACCCGTTTTAAATAGCTTAAAGGCATAGTGGCGAATTTTGGAAGGAATGCATATGCATTTAACTCTAAAAACCCTGCTCTTAAGCCTTTTTTGCATTAAAAGGTCTTGGTGGCAATTTTAAGCCAATATGCATGTGTTTTCAAGCAAAAAAAGCCCGTTATTATTCAGCATAGACTTGGGTTTTGCTGGGTGGCAATTTGGAGGCTAAAAGCATATGCATTTGCATGTAAAAAACCTGTTTTTGCTTCCTTCTCCATGTGTTTTTGCTCTCTATCCTTTGGGTGGCATTTTTACATGCATATGCATGTTTCCAAGCACATGCAAACACTAAAAAACAGCCTGTCCAAAGGCATTTTTCACTAAAAACGACTCATTGAAGGAAGATTTGTGCATTAAATCTCAAACATTTTGAATTGAGGAAGGATTCTAGGGTAAGAAAATTCATTTCCAGCTTGGTCTTCATCCGTTTCAAGTTGTTTTTGATGCCCTAGGCACCGTTTTCAGTTACCATTACATATGCATTTGATTTAGTCAATATAGTTGCTATACTTGTGCATTTTGTTTCTCCATCATTCAACACTTGGCAACCAACGAATCTTGACTCCAAAATGCATTCATTTCAAGAGGATTGAGTTAAGATTTGAAGTCTATATAATCCTCTTCTTGCAATTTTTTATAAAATCGGAAAATCTCTTGGATTTGATTCAGATTTTGCTCAAGGATTTGTAAAGATTTCTTCTCTTGTTTTTTATTAAAGGAGGTAAGTTTTCTTGTATTTTTTTAGGGCATTTGTTGTATATATTTTTGTTTTTGACTATGAATGCAAATCCTTCATTTCATTTCCAGGTTTGCATGTTTTTTAGTTTTGATTTTGATCCTTCTACTTCCGTCTAAATTTCTCCAAGTTGCATATGCAAGAAGTTCTTCATACTAGCATATGCAGTCGGGATTAAAAACCCCGTTTTAAATATGGAATCACTTCAAGAGAGCTAAGCTTTTCTCAATGTGTAATGCAGGCCAAAAAACCCACCTTTTTCATGCTATTCATGTTTTTACTATGTTACCCCAGGTTTTCGGGACGGGGGACGTGGGGACGGGGAAACGGGTTTCCGGGACAGATTTTTTTTCTCGGTGCAAGGGATGGCAGTGGAAACAGCTATATAAAAAATAGGGAAAATTTAATATACATACGGAAATTTTAAATATTCATATAAAAACATGGATAACACATGCTTCTATAAATTATAGAACCTTAACATATAATGTTTGTGTTAAATAATTGAACTTTAAAGTTCACATGAGAGTGGAAATCAAACAAATTGTCAAAAACTGAAACATTAATTTTATGGGACAGCCAAGGGAAAGGTTTCCGAAAGTTTCCACGTTTCCAGGACGTCCCGGAAACAAGGACGGGTCAATTTTTGCCGGAACTGCCTCCCCGAGTAACATAGTGCTTTTATAAGAAATGACTTGTAATAGGACATAAGAATCCCACTTATGAGTAAATGAGCTAAAAACTTCCAATATGCAGAGCAAATAAAAAAGCCCACCTTCATACTTTTTCCATGGCTTTTCATGAGTTGCAAACATTTCCAAAAACCCTACCTCGCATATTGAATACTTATCCATGACTATATACACCTTCCATACTCATTTTATCATTTCAAAGCTTGTTGTTCGCATATGCACTGCTCCCTAAAAACCCGTTTTTGGTTTTTCTCTCTACTTTAAAGAGTTGATTTTGCCTAAAATCCTTCACCCTTTGTGCTCAAAGGCCTTCTACTCATATCCTATACGCATACTCTTCCAGATCTGAAAAGTTCTAGCTTGAAAGACTATGGCTTCTTCTGGTAACTAAAGAATGACAACACAATGGAGTCATTCAAAGAAAGAGATGAGCGACGAAATGGTAAAGGCATACAATGTTTTCAAGCCTGATTTCAAGCAGGCGATTGGTTGATGCCATCAATACAAAACAATCAAGGATGCAAGTTCATATTCCGGTTCAAGATGATTTCACCAAATCAAAACACATCAATCATGCAGCATCCAATAACAGCATGAAGTGCAATAAAAGATGATGTAATAGATGTGTCTTGTCAGACACTTAGAAAATTTTCATCATGTATTTGTAATTTGTATTTGACAGATCACATGTAATGTAAAAACAAGATGTAATTGCATGTGAGTGCAAAGTTGTTCCATGTAATCAAGTTGCAAGTGCTTTAAGTATTGTAGCATTAAATAAGTCAAAAATAGTTTTTGAATTAGTCATGGATAAGCATTGAATAAGTCAAGGTGGTTAAGGGTTTCCCTTTTCCTATCCACCTTTCTCTCTCCTCTTTTCCTATATAAAGGAGGGAGCTCATTGTAAATAATCATCTTTTGGCAATGCAAGAAAATTTTGCCAGCTTGTATATGCACTCTGATACTTTGTGCTTGGATGTAAATCAGATTGCTTTCAATAAAAAGGGTCACTTGTTTTCAAACTTTGTGTTGATTCAAGGTGTTATGTGACGACATTTTCTGGATATTGATAGTGAACTTTGGAGTTTTTCTCAAGAGGGATTTGAACTTAATTGTGCAGACTTTGAGTTGCCTATTGCATTCAGAGGCAATTTGAACTTTTGAAGACTTTGTGCTGCAGGAGGACAAATTGTTATAGATAGAAGTGTGGCTGCAATAACTTAAAGTTGAAGACTTTGGGCTTCAGTGATAAGTATTTTTGTTAAGGAAGAGAATATTCAGTGGAAGACTTTGTGCTTTCCTGGCTATTCAATTTTCATAATCATCTTTCGAAATAAGTAAAGGAGACTTTGTGTTCCTATATTTGTTTCAATTTATTATAAATAAATTGTAGTCTTAAGTGTTGTTCTTATGTCAACACTTAAGCCACCGGTATTACCGTAGCAATAGGAATTGTTTGTATTTCAGTTCAGTTTCCGTTGAAGCGACCTACGGTAAGAAAGGAGCCTTCCCTATTGCTGAGAGGAGAAAGAAATTTCACACACTGTTGTCTAAAGTTACAATTTTGCCAAGTTATAGTCTTAGTTACTTGCAAAAATCAATTTTTGGTGACTCCACTAGGGACATTCAACGCATAAGGAAGTGTATCTTACTAACTGACTTTGAGCAACTGTAAAGAATACATTGTAACTACTAAATTTTTATCCAAAAGGTTGATGAGAAGATTGATTGAGAAGACTTTGAACTTCTAATTTGTTTTCTTGTCCCAAAGAAGCAACAGAGGACTTTGGGCCTTTATGGACACTTTGCTTCTTTAAAATTATCTCAAATCTTTTGCACACTTTCAGCTGCAATCTTTTTTTGAAAAAAGAGGAAAAGATTAAATGTTTATTCTACAAGAGAACTAAACAAAGTTCCACCCAAGTTACTATACATTTATTTTGCAAAGGGTTACTTTCAGGTTGATCTAATTGTTCACACTGGAAAGAATCAAGCAATATTCCCGTGTCCTGTTCATTGTAATTATTCATTCGTATTTTTATTTCTTGTAGTTCTCAAGCTTTTACCAAGGACATGTAAATGATTGTCGAAGGTCCTTGGGGAAATGATTTTGGTCCGTTGAATCTAGCTCTACCGCTACATGCTCTTCCTGATGGCTCGCGGGAGAATTTTCCCAAGTTCTTCGGTAATGGACAACAACATCCTGATGAACATATTGCTACTTTTTACATTGCATGCGGTGTTCATGGTGTGGAACATGAGGCATGTCTGTGAGGTTGTTCATGGAAACTCTCCAAGGTGTGGTTGCTAACTGGTTTTACCATCTACCACCACAGACTATCACAAACAGGGCTACTCTCATGGCCAAGTTTGAAGAAAGATTTAAGCCTCCTAAAGATGCTCACGCTTTGTTGGCCCAACTCACCCAGTTGAATAAGGCATCTCTCGTACCTATGCGTGAATTTGTGGCTCATTTCAACAAGTTGACACAAAGAATTCCAACTATTGCTCAGCCTACAACTACAAATTTGAAGTATTTCTTTGTCAATGCTCAGATTCCTGAAGTCAATTTTCTATTGAGAAGAGCTATTACAGCTATTCTTGCAGCTGCACAGACATTGGCAATTGAAATTCAAGATGATCTTATTCTTGTTGGGCAGTTAAGAATTGAAGAAAGTTCTTTTTCTTCTGATCCATTTTCTTCTATGACAAGGAAGGATCCTATGGTGCAGAGGTTAGAAAATGAGTTGCTTGCCCTCAAAAAGCAAATAGCTCAAGGCATGTTCTTCGTTCCTCACGAGGATGTACCAAGAAAACCTCTTCTAAATGTTGCTCATATTTATGTTGTTGAGAATCAACAAAAGTTGGTTTTATCACCAAAGAAGCTTGCTATCGAGGCACCATCAACCAAGGCAACAACAAAGCATCTTGAATTTGAGGACAATGATCTTTCTATACTCTTCCAAGAAAAGGAAGAAGACATAGTTGGCGACTCTTAATCTGGTTTACGCAATCTCAGAAAGTCATTGATGAAACACAGAAAGATGAAAATTTGTCATTTGATGTTCAAGTGAATGAAGACAGTCATGTCACCAAACATGAAAAGATGGACAAGCATGAAGATCCTAGCCAAGCTGAGAATGAGGCACTTGTATTTCAAGGTCATGAACTTGAGTATACTTTGCATGAATATCCTTCCCTAGAGCTTGAAAAGGAGTTTCTCATAAACAATCAAGACTTTACCAAGTCTAGAGTTTGTGAACAGCATGTTGAGGTACATAGTGCAGTCATGTCATCACCCGAATCACAGCAGCAAGGTTTTTCTAATCAACCCGAGGTTGCCATGGTTGATAAACCAGTCAAGCAAGTTGCAACATGCAAGAAGAGTTCAGTATTTATTCGATCAAGGGGATGTCCCATAAGACATCTTGCTCAGTTGGGGGACCATGGTAGAAAGTCAATAGTTCCACTTGTACCTGAGCATGAAGAGGCTAAACATGTATTTGCAGTTCAGCAAGAACAGTCTAAATTCATGGACCTACCTTAGGGCAGCGGTACATATGATTCATCTCAAGAAGGTGAATTTGTTCATCTCTTCCAGGGGGTGTTACATCAAGCATTGGTAGCATTGCTCCAGTTGTTCGTGTTTCATGGTTAGAAAGTTGCTTGTGAACATGCAATGTACTACAAGCTGCTGAAAAAAGGTAGCTATTTTGCTTAGCCGATAAACGATTTCATCTGAAAAGTTGCATTGTCGGCTAGTTTTAATTAGGTAGGTTTACTTTGTTTTCAATAAGTGTGTTTGCACAAGTTTGCTTTGTTTTAATTAGGTTTGTTTTCGGTCAGTCGCGTCATCCTTTTTGTCATTTTGTGTCTTTTCATAGTTGACTCTATAGCCCAATGGATACTAAGGCACTTAGAGATCTGGATTCTATATTCCTCATTGTTTCTAAAAACAAACGAGTTACGTTCCCCAGTTAGAGTCAGTTGTTGTCCTCAATTTTGCATTCACAAAATTGAACAACCCTATGGAATTTTCCTATGAATTCGTAGGTGTTCCCTCTAAGTTTTGGTACTTCGAATAGTGCGTTATGAAGGCGATTCGTTATCCTTGAATAGTCCTAAATTTCACACTTCTCTATATATTCTTTTTGAAGAATTTCGTCAAGATAATCACCATATTGCTTGTTGAAATGAGTTTTTCTTCTCTGCCAACAAGCACTTGATTTTTGGAAACCTTCAAGTCTTTTCTTCATTTTTCTTAACTTTGCATTTAGTTTTTAGTCTTGTTTTTGTCCTCGAATTGTAGCATTTTGATTTCAGCTCATTTTGAGCTATCTTAGGCGTCAATCAGAGTTGTCTAGCTCAAGTTATTAAGGTTTTAAGCGTCCTGCGGGTGGGGTTTTCTTGCTTAATTGCATGTCTTCGTTAAAACCCTGCAAAAGTGGGCTTTTTGTTGGTAATTGCAAGAAGTAAAAATGTTATTTATATGTAAAGTGGGTTTAGAACCCCACTTAAAATTTCACATCATTCTGAGAAGTTTTATAGTTTTTAATGGTTTAAATATGTGATGGTGGACTTTTTAAGTCCTACTGCATATTATATTATTATTACTATAAGTTACATATAAAGATTATGTTTTAAATGCAATTACGTGAGGTTTTTATTTACCATTGCATGTAATCACACATGCAAATCATCTTTAAAACTCCACTATCAATATATTCTAAGTCCCAAATACATAAAGGTGGGCTTTTCAAATGCAAATACATATGTTAAGATAAAAACATATGCAAAAGCACATAAATTGTGTAGGTGGGCTTTTTCGGCCTGATTGCACGTCCTTATTAAAAACCCTTCAAAAGTGGGTTTTATATTGCTAATTGCATGAAATAAAAATGTCATTTACATGTAAAGTGGGTTTAGAACCCCATTTTCAAATTTCATAGCATTCTGATAAGTTTTAAATATAGTTTTTAATGATTTTCTAATGCAAGTGGGGTTTTCCAGTCCTTTTGCATCTCTTCATTAAAACTATAGTTACATATAAAATTAAACATGAAAGACTTTTTATGCAATTAAGTGGGGTTTTTATTTACCATTGCATGTCATCACATATGCAAATCATCTTTAAAACTCCACTATCAATATATTCTAAGTCCCAAATGCATAAAGGTGGGTTTTTCAAATGCAAATACATATAATAAGTTAAAAATATATGCAAAAACATATAGCTTAACATGTGTGAGTGGGGTTTTGAAATGCATTTGCATATAAGAAGCCCGTTATTATAAACCTTTTAATTTAAAAGCTTTATGGTGGCAAATTCTAACCCATTTACACATGTATTTGCATGCAAAAAACCCATTTTAAATAGCTTAAAGGCATAGTAGCGAATTTTGGAAGGAATGCATATGCGTTTAACTCTAAAAAACCAGTGTTACCCGGAGACCTGTCTCCCCCCCTCTAGATGTGTCTCGGAGACCAAGACGCATCTTAGAGACTTTTCGCATCTCCGGAATTTTCAAAAATGCCCGGAGACTTCATGGCGAAGTCTTCTGAAGAATTGAAGTCTCCGATTCCAAAAAATGAAGTCTCCCCCACGTCTCCTAATTTAAAATACAACATTAAGTCATTTTATGATTTTGACCCTTATTTGAATGTTCTTTAGCAAGGCCATTTATGATTTAACATTTTTTAATAAATATTAAATAGACAAAATTCAAATAAATAAATAATTAAATATTAATATAACAAATAATAAATTACAATATATAAAATATTAAATAATAATATATTGTAATTGGATTATATAATATATTATTTATTAATATAATAATAAGTAGATGATATAGATAGATTTCTGATTTTTGTTTACAATTTTGAGTTTTTTGTTTGCATATCAGCGATTTAGCATCAAACTATATATTTTTGAATTTCAATATGTAATGATAATCTCAGCGATTATTAATCTGATTATTGATATGATGATGATCGTATGCGATATTCAAAAATCAGATATGACTATGAGATATGCAATAAGAGGGTTGAACTTTTGAACTATTTGACTCTATATTAATATGACATTACTATTTAGTATTAGTCTTTGACTCTTTAAACTTTTAATGTTTAATGTTCATAACTTCATACTTATAACTTTCCATTCTTCTTGTTTTCAAAGCACTATGTTATGAATCTATGGTATTTCTTAGAAATTATTAAATTATATTAAAAAAAATTTGTCGTCTCCAAGTACCCCCGTCTCCTATTTTTTAATAATAGGCATACCGGTACCGGTACCAGTACCGGAGACCTCAAAGTCTCCCCGTCTCCGGGTAACCTTGTAAAAAACTCGTTCTTAAGCCTTTTTTGCATTAAAAGGTCTTGGTGGCAATTTTCAGCCAATATGCATGTGTTTTCAAGCCAAAAAACCCGTTATTATTCAGCATAGACTTGGGTTTTGCTGTGTGGCAATTTGGAGGCTAAAAGCATAGCACTTGCATGTAAAAAATCCGTTTTTTCTTCCTTCTCCATGCGTTTTTGGTCTCTATCCTTTGGGTGGCATTTTTACATGCATTTGCATGTTTCCAAACACATGAAAACACTCAAAAACAGCCCGTCCAAAGGCATGTTTCACTAAAAACGACTCATTGAAGGAAGATTTGTGCATTAAATCTCAAACGTTTTGCATTGGGAAGGATTCTAGAGTAAAAAACTTCATTTCCAGCTTGTTCTTCATCCGTTTCAAGTTGTTTTTGATGCCCTAGGCACCGTTTTTGGTTGCCATTACATATGCATTTGATTTAGTCAATATAGTTTCTATACTTGTGCATTTTGTTTCTCCATCATTCAACACTTGGCAACCAACGAATCTCGACTCCAAAATGCATTCATTTCAAGGGGATTGAGTCAAGATTCGAAATCTATATAATCCTCTTCTTACAATCTTTTCTAAAATCCAAAAATCTCTTAGATTTGATTCAGATTTTGCTCAAGGATTTGTAAAGATTTATTTCTTTTTTTTATGAAAGGAGGTAAGTTTTCTTGTGTTTTTTTAGGGCATTTCTTGTATATATTTTTGTTTTTGAATATGAATGCAAATCCTTCATTTCATTTCCAGATTTGCATGTTTTTTAGTTTTGATTTTGATCCTTCTACTTCCATCTAAATTTCTCCAAGTTGCATATGCAAGAAGTTTTTCATACTTGCATATGCAGTCGGGATTAAAAAACCCATTCGAAATATGGAATCACTTCAAAGAGAGCTAAGTTTTTCTCAGCGAGTAATGCAGGTCAAGAACCCCACTTTTTCACACTATTCATGCTTTTATACAAAATGACTTGTAATGGACATAAAAATCCCACTTATGAGTAAATGAGCTAAGTTTCCCAATATGCAAAGCAAATAAAAAAGCCCACCTTCATGCTTTTTCCATGGCTTTTCATGAGTTGCAAACATTTCCAAAAACCCCACCTCGCATATTGAATACTTATCCATGAATATATACACCTTCCATACTCATTTTATCATTTCAAAGCTTGTTGTCCACATATGCACTGCTCCCAGAAAAACCCGCTTTTGGTTTTTCTCTCCATTTTAAAGAGTTGATTTTGCCTAGAATCCTTCACCCTTTGTGCTCAAAGGCCATCTACTCATATCCTATACGCATACTCTTCTAGATCTGCAAAGTTCTAGCTTGAAAGACCATGTTATGGCTTCTTCTGGTAACGAAAGAATGACAACATAACGGAGTCATTCAAAGAAAGAGATGAGCGACGAAACGATGAGGGCATACAATGTTTTCAAGACTGATTTCAAGTATGCGATTGGTTGATGCCATCAATACAAAACAATCAAGGATGCAAGTTCATATTCCAGTTCGAGATGATTTCACCAAATTAGAACACATCAATCATGCAGCATCCAGTAGCAGCATGAAGACCGATAAAGAATGATGTAATAGATGTCGTGTCTTGTTAGACACTTAGAAGATTTTCATCATGTATTTGTAATTTTTATTTGACAGATTACATGTAATGTAAAAACAAGATGTAACTTCATATGATAGTATCACGTGCAAAGTTGTTCCATGTAATCATGTTGCAAATGCTTTAAGTATTGTAGCATTGAATAAGTCAAAAATAGTTTTTGAATTAGTCATGGATAAGCATTGAATAAGTCAAGGTGGTTAAGGGTTTCCCCTTTTCTCTCCATCTTTCTCTCTCCTCTTTTCCTATATAAAGGAGGGAGCTCATTGTAAATAGTCATCTTTGGGCAATGCAAGAAAATTTTGTCAGCTTGTATATGCACTCTGAGACTTTGTGCTTGGATGTAAATCAGATTGCTTTCAATAAAAGGGGCAACTTGCTTTCAAACTTTGTGTTGATTCAAGGTGTTATGTGACGACATTTTCTGGATATTGATTGTGAATTTTGGAGTTTTTCTCAAGAGGGATTTGAATTCAATTGTGCAGACTTTGAACTGCCTATTGCATTCAGAGCCAATTTGAACTTTTGAAGACTTTGTGTTGCAGGAGGACAAATTGTTATAGATACAAGTGGCTGCAATAACTTCAAGCTAAAGACTTTGGGCTTCAGTGATAAGTATTTTCGTTAAAGAAGAGGATATTCAGTGGAAGCTTTTGTGCTTTCCTGGCAATTCAATTTTTATAATCATCTTTCAAAGTATAGAAGACTTTGTGTTTTTGTATTTGTTTCAATTTATTATAAAGAAACTATTGTCTTAAGTGTTGTTCTTACGTCAACCCTTAAGCCACTGGTATTACTGTAGTAATAGGGATTGTTTGTATTTCAGTTCAGTTTCCGTTGAAGCCACCTATGGTAAGAAGGGAGCCTCCCCTATTGCTGGAGGAGAAAGAAATTTCACACACTGTTGTCTAAAGTTACACTTTTGCCAAGTTATAGTCTTAGTTACTTGCAAAAATTTTAGCCAATAGAGTGTTGATGTTATAGCTGCAGGAGTTATCTCTCTCCCAAATTCGAATTAAATAAATTACTGATAAAGTCGTCTCTATGATGTGTCGTGATTCACCGTCTGTGATATGTTGCTGATTCATATTCTACTGAAGCCAATTCATATCATAATAAATGATAATCTATATTCTTCTGAGGTCGTTTCAACTCACTAAGGTCGCTTCATTTTTTGTAATGTCATCGGTTGTCTAAGAAGATTGACTCTTCATTGTCAAGACAATGAAGGGTCAAGACAGTTAATATTCTTCAAGGATGTATTCGCTCGGTAACTGGGATTGAGATATTGCTTTAGAGAGATCGATATAAAGGAAAATCGATTATGGTTTGTAGATTATCATCGAGAGAGGTATTATTTTTGCTTCAGTTTGGCCTAGTGCTTGGCTAAGTTGTAATCCAGTTTTTTCTGCTCTTTCATTATATATATATAAGTGAAATATTTGTGGCTGGGTCTTTCTCCCTTAAGTTGGAGGGTTTACCCAGGGTATTTGTTCTGTCTTATTGTTCATTATTTTGTTTTTGCTGCTTATTTTCATTTCTGGTATAAAATTAACACTGCTCATGTTAATGAAATTATAAAAATCACAATTTTAAAGGATCCTTAAAACAGAAGTATCATGAAGGAGATATTTCAGTTAATTGTAGAGATTTTTCAAGCTTTGGATGATATTAGAAGTCTTTTGCTAAGAGGGTAACAATTTTAGAAACTGTTGCAAAAATTAGATCATGTGTTAACATGATAGATCTTGATAAGAAGCATGCAGAAAGTGTTAAAATTTCTATGCAGACCATTATGAATTTGATCTTGAATTGAAGGGAAAATATTACTCAAAAACAAATAATAGGCACTTCCAATGAACCAAAGGCACAAAATATAGGCACTTCTAACGTAACTAGAAACAAACTCAGAAAACAGAATTGTTGTTTCATATGCAAAGCAGTGTGGGCACCAAGCCACAAATGTTGAAGCAATGAAGAAAAATTCAATGCAGATCAAAAAAAAAAGTTGATGGATACTCTTATGGCACAAGTAAAAGAATCTTTGATTTCTATCAAATGTTTAATCCAACACAATGATGATGAGTCCAAGGAAGAAATTAAGAAAATGGAGCATGAGGAAGAAAATAAATCTGCATCAAACAATTTTGAAGCTGTTAATGAACCCTAATTTGAGAAAGATGGTCATTGAGAAATTTCTTGTGTAGAAGAAAATGTCTTAATTCCAAAGGCATGTGGTGTGGAGCCTCAAAATAAATTTATTGAAGGATATGCAGTTATTAATGAAAGGTTTGAACTTGTTGAAAATTTCAAAACAACAACCTTGGATAAATACTTAGATCAATCCAATGAGACCAATTCAAAAGAGGAAAGGAACATCCAAGAAAACTATCAGAGTGATTTCCAGAATGATCCTATTGAAAGGTTTGATGAGAATGTCAACTCTTGCATTGATGCTAATCTTAGTTTATCATCATGGCATAAGGAAGATTGAATGAAACAATTGTTGGTGACAAATGAGAACGAAGTGCAAATCCTAACAAGGTTGGATAATGCAAAATAGTTACTTGAAGATTTAATGCAAAATGTGAAGAGAGAACAACTTGAGCAAACTATCACTATTGCATATTTACAAATAGTCAAGAGTGCAATGGAAAAAATGAAATCTGAATCTTTGCATCTAATTAAGGACTGAGATCATGCCATGAAGATTGCAGAAAAGACCTTTAGTGCATTCAAAAAAAATGGAGAAAGAGGTTAATGAGCTCAACCTAGAGCTAAGTTCAGCTTCTCACTCTATAAAGCTAAAAGTCAGTCATCTGTTGCAGCCATGCCCAAGAAGCAAGAAGATAACACCGAAATTATGGAGATCAAGAAAATAATTGAAGGAATGGATGAGCTCAAGAAGAACCATAATTTTGAGACAAATAACCCTTGGAGACGTGAAGAAGAATTCAAGGAGGATGAAAGATTGCACAATGACTTCCACATTCCTAGTACAATGGAAATTCAACATGTTGATAGCATTTGGAAGGAACATCAAGAGTGCACTCTCATGGCACTAGAGCAATTTTCTCATGGTGGTATATTTTCTACTTTGGATTGAAATGAAATGGTGATAGACTTTGCATTTTCAGGATCACCACAAAGTGATGGATATCATCAGGAATCAGAGATTGGTTGTCGAGGGTATCTTTCATAGTGAAGGAGCGTAAAGCCTGTTGGAGATATCTCTAGATGAAGTTCGCATGAATGCCAGAGTAATGCAGCATAAGCATGGTGGAGCTACTTCATTGTTGAATATTCATGCAAAAGATTGCCAACAAGATATGTTGGAGGTTAGTGGTGACAAGAGGATTATAGATCAAAATTTTAGACTTGGTGCTGTTGTCATCATTCAAATCTGCCACCACATGATTTCATTTCCATGCATACAAGTGGATTGGAAAGTATTTTCAATCAAGAGATGGAACATTGTTCAATTGGTGCTTATTTGGAAAGAATTTCAGCTTTTATAGAAGTGCTTTCAGCCATTACAATGGTCACATTTTGTAATGTCCCCATTTTCACGCCATCTTGTTCCGCGAGCATTGGCCAGTTTTCCAAGTGTGTGGGAAGTGTTCCAATGTTCTTCGAGACCTCAGATTACAATTTTTTGGTTTCTAACAACAATTTGGGTCTCAATTGGTGACAATGCTATTTGTAGCTTCTGGCTTTTTCTAGGTTTGTTCTCCTCAATTCTCGAAGAACAATGCTATTTATAGTAAGTGCTCGTAGGGCACCAATATTGTTGGATTTTTTGGGTTTGTTCTCCTTAATCCTCAAAGAACACCGCTATTTATAATAAGAGCTTGTTTGGCACCGATCATTCTGGGCTTTTCTAGATTTGTTCTCCTCAATCCTCGGAGAACATTACTATTTATAGTAAGTGCTCATGTGGGCGCCAATCATCATCTTTTAGCATTAGTTATATGCCAGCATTATCAACTTTTCATTTCTGGCATCTTGGCGTGTTTCTATAAGGCAATGGCTATTATTTTAATATTTGCATTAAAGTAATAAAGTGACATTTAATTATTCATTTTACTGTTTAAATATCAGTGTTATGTTGTCACCCCCAAAGTTGGACGCCTAGGTGACGTGGGGGGGAGACTTAAGTTGTTTTATAAAACAACTTGAGATCTTTTAGAGGGGAAATAAAATATCTGAATTTTGAGAGTTCCCTTGTTCCCTCCAAACTCTATAAATTGGAGTTTTGGCTATTATTTCTTCATTCGGAGTTTGCACACATAACAGGATGCTACTTGGAGTGAACAAAAAAGTTATTCCGAAGTTGATTGAGGACGAAACCCCTCATTAAAGCACTACTTCTGGTGTTGAGAGATCCTCTCTAGCTGGTTTAGCTGTATTTCTACCTCAAGAAACACAATTGCTTTCACCGTTGTAGATCAAGCTTTCAAAAAGAAAGAAAATATTCAAGGTATTTGGATTGCAAGTTTGTGGGTTTTCTTTTTGGTGTTTTTTGCAAAGATTTTGTGGTGTTTTTGGAGCTGTTTTGTTTGTGGGTTTTTTCTATGCTGGCCATGCAACTGAGGATTGCGATGACTTAGTTGTTGAACCATATTTTTATGTTAAAAAAGAGCTTGAAAAAATTTATAAATCTGGGTTATTTCAAATTTTGCTAAGCATTCAGATTGGAGCCTTTAAACAAAGGGTCTTTATGTTATTATTTTATTTGAAGGGTTTGTTGATGAGATTTTTGGGATAGCAAGGGGTTTGAATTGGTTTTGAAAGTGTTGTACAGTTAGAACCAGCACCCAGAAATCTGAATGTTGTTTGGAATGCTTTGGTGAGTGTTTCTTCATCTCTTAGGAGTTTAAGGGGTGTTGAATGAAGCTGGAACAGTAGATGCATCTTTCTACAGTGGTATGGGTGTTATATGAGGCTGAGCAACAAGGATTGATCTGATCTCTGAAGTCATTCATAGTTGCTTTATCCAACAAGTTGTGAATAGTAGACCTGTAGCTTGTGCTATTTGATGTTTCAGACCTGTAATGTTCATTTCTATCTCTGATTTAATGATATTTCTCATTATGGTTGTTTGTAAAACATTGTCTATTCAATGCATTGTTATATGGCTTTGAATTTCTATCATGTTCAGTTGCAACAGTAGATGAATATATACTAACTTTGATATCGGTTTAATAACAGCAGCACGTTCTCATAAAAAAAAGTTCATGTTATCATTTTCTTATTGCAAAATAAAGCAAAATATCCCTGGGTGTTATTACTATGGTATCAGAGCTTGTTTTTCCTGCCAGCCTACTGAGTTGCGATTGCTTGTTCTGGTCTTCAGTTGCATGTCGGAGTTTCAGTGATTGTTTGTCAGCAGTGGCTTTATTTCAGAGCCTCTCTTGATAGTTGCTAGAACAGAGTTGAAAAGATGTCAACAATTGATAAGTCCTTGAGTTAAATGATGTAAGAATTGCTTAATCTGGTGAAGGACTCAAACATTAAAAGGGAGTATCTTAAGATAGTTGCAAACCCCAAACATGTGGAAACAAAAATGACTGATGATATAGCTGATTTCTCAAAAGCAACTGTAGAGGGAGAGTACTTGAGTTTTTTTTAAGAAGATGACTTAGAGCATCCTTGTGAACAATAGTTAGATCAGAAGGAAGATTGGCCTAAAAACATGATGAAAATAATTTTCAAATTTTTGATATCACACTCTTGAGAAGGATGCATATGATAATCCACTTTTTGAGGCAAAGTTTCAGAATGATCCTATTGAGAGATGCACATGTGAAAGGTGCCTCACTTGATTTTAACGATGGTTTTAAGAATGCTAAAATTTTCAAATCAGCAACAGTTGATGAGTTTTTTTATCACTGTGATGATGTTAATTCAGTCTATGAGCAGACTGTTTCAATTCATGAGACATACAGGTTTGATTTATAGGAAGACTTAGTTGAGAAGTATGCACTTGAGCAAAATGCTTGGTTTGAGCCTGCTGCAATTTTCAAACCAGTAATTCAAGGTAAGCAATTTGACCATCTTTTGGATTATAAGATCATGAGTAGAGGATTGATGTTTTGTACTTTGTCAATACAAAATTGAAAATTGTTTTTATCAAAGGATGCATCATAAGAAAGGAGAAAGAATCCATGCATGTCTACAAACAAGTATTGTAATAAAAATATTTGTTGTATTCTTAATTATTACAAGCATACCTAGCTTTAGAGAGATGTGTACAGCATGGTGAGAGAAATCTATAACTGAAGCCTAACTTTAATTCAAAAGTAATTATAATTAAACGCTTTATTTAACATAACCGAAATTAACTTTTCAAATATCATTTACATAAATGTTGAAATGAAGCAAGACTAAAGACATTTACATGTATACTAAACAATATTAATATTATAGGTTAGGGTTAAGTTAGAATCATGATCAGGGTTAGAGTTAAGAGTTGATATAGGTGTTAGTTTTAGGGTTGAGGCTATGATTACAGTTAGGGTTATAATTAGAGTTACAATTCAATCAATGTTCAATGATGATCAAGGTTTGGGTTACAGTTCAGTTAGGGTTATAGTATGAATAGGGTTAAGATTGGAATTCAATTTCCATCAATATTCAATTATGCTTAGGGCTAGTTCTAGTTATGGTTAAAGTTTGAGATCAATTATTAGGATAAGAGTTCAATTAGGAATTAGATTTACCTTAAGGTTTTATATATTTTATGGAGAGTTTTATATCAAACCAAAAAAAAAAAAATTGTAGTCTATTTATATCAAGAGAAAAAATTAAACCGATACATTTGTCACTAACAACCAAGAATTAAAGAGTATCTATTTTGCTTAAGTCATCCATACATGGAGACTACAAACCTTATCATGGATATGGTGAAATGGCCATATTCCTTATTAATCGTAGCCAACCATTTAAACTACCATTCATTATATACCTACTAAAAAAATGAATGCCGGAGGTGTACAGCTAATCCTAAGTTCGTGTTCAACCATCTGACAACCCAAATGTGATGTTTTTTTATTTTGACAATAAAATAAAGGAAATAATGAAAAAAAAAAGCTATTAGTTGACATTGAATGAAAAGATTAAAATTTTATCCATAAAACAAATAAAAATAGTTCCATCTGTTATGGCAATAAAATATATGCATCTTAGCAATTGATTTAACTATTAACATGGTTTTACATTATTTGGAACTTTCAAAATTTTATGATCTTGATTCTGTAATTCCAATAATGTCTTTGAATGATGTCATTTGAAGAACACATGGTCTATTTATCCATTGTAATCTATTTATATTCAAAAATCTCATTTCAATGTCATCTTTTCAATTGACATGGGGAAAAAATTTCAACAGTTGCAGTCATGAGGCATTTATCATTGCTTTAGTAGATAAATGTTAGCACTTTTTTACAACACAAGTTGAGCAGTTTTCACTCTCTCCGCAGGGATTTGTGATTCCTATGTGTTGTTCACATTCTGAAAACTGACATTTCTTTTAATGATAAGGATATTTGTAATTTGATTTCTTCTTTCTCGGGCTTGAATGCACCTTGAAAGTAAAAAAAATAGAAAAATAAAAATCATAGAACTCAAAAATCAGATAAGTATAGCGCTCCATTAAACCTTAGAAAAATAAAATACTGTTTGTTAAATATCTCTTCTTTTCAAATTAAATAGCCTTCTTAGCTCCCGATTATGAAATACAATCATTTCATATCCTTTAACATTTGAACAAAAAATATTGCTATCACTATAACCTTACATACAACAAATCCATCACATCTGCAAATTAATGCTTAGATCTGACAAGATCACTTGCTCTGATATCATTGTTAAGACCCTTGTCAATTTAATGCCAAATTTTCCACTTTCCTACTTTCACTAAAAAACTTTTTGTCAAATATTTTGCATGTGTACAAAAATAAGGTGTTTGTTGTTTGTGGTTTTCCGATTTGCAATAACCCACATAACACTCATAACTATGCTTTGACACTCATGCATGAATTAAGAAACAATAGCATTTGATTTAAATATCTGATAACAATAATATTTTTCAAGTAATAGCTGCTGTCATAAGACAAAATTACAGAGATAAATGTAAATAAGAATCTGACCTCAAAGAACAACGACGCTTGATCTTGAAAGAAATTGAAACAACCTTAATCATCAATGGTTTGACAAAGTATGAGCAGTAGATTGGATAATGACCTATGCCTGTGATTTTTCTGCCACCCAAACCTCATGTCCAAGAGTAAAATGGCTGTTAAACATCCAAATCAATTTTCCCTAAGGCTCATGCCACCCACAACCTTCAATACCTAGCCAAAGGTACTATTTTTCTCCTCAAAAGACAATGTCCATCTGCAAAAAGGGGAATCGACCAACATTAAACCTTCCACGCCTTCCTTTGTCTGATATTTGACAGCTATAAACCCTCAACCAGCACTGAGATCCACACATCCAGCTTGGAAAATAAATGGTGACTAGCTGAAACCTTTCCACACAATCAATATTTTCCACCGCCTAAACTCTATAGATGATTTGTGAATAGATAGGAAGGTCACAATTGCCCACCAATCTGAAATCTCATGACCAAACAGCTAACTCAAACTTTCCTGTAAACCTCTGCAGTGCTCTAACAATTTGTCTTGCCTGCAAGACTTCACAAATTGTGCAATCATTCAATCCAAGTATGAAAGCTGTATGATTCCACCTGCAATCAGCTAGGGAAGATATTTCACCACCAAAACTAATTTCCCTTAGGGTTTTTGTCCTAGAGTTTTCTCCAATAGGAAGCTCAAAATCCATAATAGAAAAGAAAAAAAAAGATGTCCAGCTGAGCTTCTAATTCTTCTTTTAATATTTTCCTTAGAACATTCCCAAAAAAATATCAACTCCTCGCTTAAAATAATTCAATAAAAAACATTAATAAATTGACTCTTAATCTTTCCTTTTTAATTTCACTTAGGTCACTTTATTGAATTAATCAAAAATAAGGCTATCCAAAAAATTTACTTTATTGGACAACTTTAATTAATTTAATTTATTCCTTGATATCCCAAAACTAGCCTACGAGAATTAAATAGGCTAAACAGGTCATCTCCGACTACACCTCAAAAGGGTGCATTATATAAAGTGTCATTCTTGTGCCTGTATTTTTGGCTATTTTGCACGTCATGTTGTGCCATACTAGTGTACTTGCATTGTATTATAAAGTGTCATGTGTAATGCCTTTTTTATTTGTCAATCACAATCTTGTCAAGTGGGTGTCCCTCCACGACAACGGATCTTATGGCTCTTGCCTCATGCAAGTGTGCCTTGTTTTAGCACACCCTTTTTTAGTTACAGGTACTCTCTCCTGCCTTTTAAATGTTGTATCTTCTCCTTCGTGCACTACATGGTGATATAGTTCTTTGGACCTATCATGCCTCTCCCTAGTTGGCATTATGACGAGTATTATACTATTTGTGCTAATGCTTCCTTGGTTTCACTTTGGAGTGAGTTACTAGACATTTTTGCATTCCTATTTTGTGTAGGCAACCTTTACTCCTCATTGATCAATGTTATTCAAACTATTGGCAGTCATATTTTCAACTTGCATTGGTTGAGTAGTGTCACAGAGGTCACTTGTGTCGATTCATGTGCCATATGTATCTCCAACTATCGGATGTTTTTTCTTTTTTTGTCATCTGATCATTGTGAGTAGTGTCGTTGGGGGCACTCATGCAAATTGTTGTCTTCTTTATCCTAATTGTCATCTTATTTTCAATGGATGTTCTTCAATTATATAACTATATCAATCATCATTTGACAATTGCCTGCAACTTCTTCGTGCTTCAATGATGTTCTTCATATTCCTATTGTTTTTTAGACTTTGTTGTGGAGGCTTATTAGTCCTTCACATTTTCTCTCTTTTGAAGACTTCTCTCCAATAGGGTTTTTCTCCTTTTCTCCATTTGTGAGAGATTATTTATACAAGTACCTCATCAGCCTTGTTGCAGAGACCAATCTTGCATCTTTGCATTGGATTCTTACTCTCTAAGTTGCACTTAAGGGAGGGTGTTGGTGTGGATAAGGTGTTTTACCTAAATAGTTCATCTAGTGGGTCCTATTCACATGTTAAGTTTACTTAGGTCCTGGGAATTTTTCTACAAGTTTTAGTTGTCTTAATGAGATCTTATCTTATCTCATTTGCTTCTTGTGTCCTAGGGCATTTAATATTTGTTTATGTTAGTTGTCTCATATCATATGATTAAAACAATGTCATGATCTTGTCCAATCCTATGCCCTTACCTTGCATATACAATGAAGATACCTCTAGCTTGTAAATAATCCAATCTAATCACAGGTCATATTGTATTCTTGATTTGCTGGAATAGCATCTTTTGTTATTGATTCTCTCGTCTTTGTGGAGGTTATTTAGTGTTGCAAATTAATGATTTTGAGTACTCATTTCAACATGGTATTAGAGTGTGAGTGATTCCATTGTTTCCAACAAAGGCAAGTTATGGATAGTGGAGATACAACAAAAGGAGAGATTAAATTGGATGGCATCAATGTAGATGATGCTCAACATTGGTAGTCACTTCCATCTAGTACCACGGTGGAGTCACTAGAGAAACCTTCTAGTCCAAGCAAAGAATTCTAAATAAGTGTGAGAATTAGACTCTCCCCAATTTTTCACTTTTGTAATTTGTAACTTGCCTATATATGCAATTTACAATGGTGATTTCAAAAACAATCATCATAAATTCACAATAGCTATAAGCTAGCTTTTATATTCACATAATGATGTGACATTTTACTCTACTTGTATTCAAATCTAGTAGAAAGTCTTCCCCAACGTTTAACAAACTCATTTTATGACTATATTTTACATTAAATTTATGTTTTTCAAGATATTTAAGCATTTTTTAAAGTTGCCCAGTTTTTTCGAAGTTAAGAAAATTTTTGGTTGCCAATTCTAAGTGAAACACAAGTATATGCAAATTGAGGCTCAAAATAACCCATGAAGATGCATGATTTTCCAGTGTTACTTCATACGCCTCTCATCTTTTAGATGTGCCCAGCCCCATACTATACATCAAAGAATATGAGTGATCAATGGAAACTTGCTTATTACACCAATCTTTATGTGGCACGATACTATTGGTTGCCTTAGTAGAAACTGGGTTCTATATAATTTGCACAATAAATTGTCTCCCCAAAAAAAAATATCATTGCAACTACTTTCCATATTACAAAGATTAGTTTGAAGTAACTTCTTGTCACTGTGTTCCACAAAAACGCGTCCCACACCCCCAAAAAAAACCCACATTCCCTCTAAGGGGACGTTTTCAAGAACTGGGGACTTGGGGAAACATCCACCCACAAAACCACCACCTCTGCCACCTCTACTGGGGATGCCGCCAGGTCGCTTGCTATATGACATATGCCATTACATACTAATTGTAACCTTTAACTTCAAAAAATTAGTTTTGTCTTTCATGGGGCACTCACAGAGATATTATAATGCAGATTTTGCCTCCAGGATTTCAATTCACCTCATTTTGTACATCAGTGCCCCACCCCCCCCCCCCCCTCTGACCCCCCAGTGCTCTGCTGCCGTCCCCAAATTTAGGCCCTTGATCCTCCCATCCTCAAAACCCGTCCCCACATCCCCCTGGCAGGAATGTTTGTGGAGCTATGCTTCTTGAAGATCACATTTTTTGTTTCATCTATTACTTTTATGTGGCATTAAGTTAGATTTTCCAAAATCCATGCACCAATATTGTGCTCCAGATTGGGGTTTGTAGTAGTTGCAGTAAATCACAAAATTTTACCTTGTGCCTATGACTACATAAACTTGGATTGATCTTGCTCCTAAGAAACCTTTACTTGAGTTACCTATAGTGAACATGGTATTCCTTGTTAGTGCTGTAAATATCTTGGATGAGTTCTGATAAAATCAGTTATCTATCAAAGTTAACTGATGAAAACAATTTAGATAATCTTGTTCTAGTGGATGATAAATATTCAACAAAGATCGTAACTCGAGATGGCATATTAAATATCTACCCACAGAAATCCCATGTATTATATATTAGTACAGTGGCTCTTGTATACATAATTCAAATTAGAATACTCGAAAAATCAAATTTTATTAACTTCAAGTATTTTTTTAAGTACATACTAACAAATTTTAAGTGCACACCTTTTGCAACAAAATCCACTTACCAAGCCAGCGAGAGCTTCTAGAAAAGCTTCTTCTAAGCTGTTCATTTCAAATTCCCCTTCTCCTCCATATATTGACCTTATAACCTCTACCTACAAAACATTTATTAACATGCCATGACTCGTATGGAAAATAAAATAAAATATATTTTAAATTTGCAGGTGAATGTAAGCAAAGTCTATACCATGAAACTTGTTAAATTTGGCAATGTACAGGGCAGATATATTGATTGTCTATGATAGCTTGATGTTATTTAGTTCTCAATATGAACATGCACAAGGAAAGATCTACACTATATTGATTGTCTATGATAGCTTGATGTCATTCAGTTCTCAATATGAACATGCACAAGGAAAGATCTACACTTAAAGCTCAAAAAAGTTATAGATTAGTAAAATTTGCCACCATATTTCAAAGATGCCTGAAAGGGACCTCATTTAAAAAGTATTCACAATAAACAAGAGAGCGAAAACTTCTGGTTTGAGAAGAAAAAGTAAGATAGATGAATTCATAAAAATTAATGCATATTTAATAATTGATAAGAGATATATACAAACTCCACCTAACTCATGTAAGTACTAGACTCAACTAAGCTATGACAATATCATAACTAATTATATGCACGGGCATGTGTGTACAAGACAAGATCCTCAGCACTAAACTATGAAACAACTAATTTATAACTTTACAGTGAAGATGGATACAAAATCCCCATCACTAAAATAAGAAACTAATTATATCTCCTATCTGAAGAAGAAATATAGATAAATAATAATTATCTCCTTGCATGTATGTGATCAAAATATATAATATGCCAAAAAGGACATTATTTCGTACATTCTCCCCCATAACAACCTTTCAGGAGAGACTCCAACAAGTTCTGGTGAAATAATCATGAGCTAATAGCTTTGTGAAAATATTTGGTAACTTCTCCTCTATTTGGTGATTCACAAGCTCAATCTGTCCATGCTTAACCAAAACTAAAATGATGCGATTATGAATCTTTATATGCTTTGTCCTGCTACAAAACAGCGAGTTCCTGGTCATATAAATGATGCTCCTGTTATCATACAAGACCTGTATAGGTACATCCTGCGGCCATTGCAAATTCCCAAGGTATCTTGTGAAACCATACTACCTCACAACTAGCTGAAGTTGCTGCAATATACTAAGCCTCTGTTGTATAAAGAGAAATTATAGATTCCTTTGGGAACAACAAGCAAGCACTGATGAACCAAGATAAAATTCACAATCTGAGTTGGAATTTTCATCATCAACAAAACCAACCCAATCAAAATTTGCAAAGCTGACCAATCTGTCACCCTTTGAAGTTCAGAACATGTACCTATATGCAACAGCCAATCTGATGAATCTTAGGATCCTGCTTGCTGAACTCTGGTGATCTTTAGTAAGTTTAGCCATGAACATATAAATAAAACTAACATCAAAAGTAATCTCTGGTCTGGTAGTGGTTAAGTATATCAAACTTCCTATCAACTTTTAATAGAAGGTTGTACTAATAGACTGGGAGCTATCAAACTTTAACAACTTTAGTCCAAGTCCAATTAGAGTTGCAATGAGATCTCAGCTCTAGATATAAAATCTCTGCAACAGATTTGAAGCATAATTTCTTAGTGAAACAAATACCACATCTCATAATCCGTAATTAACAAAGATATTTCATAGCTAACTCGTCAACACAAATCTCAACTTATGTAGAATTTTCTCAATGAATTATGCTAGCCATGCACTAAGTACTTAGTTTGAGAACCTTGAAATTACCTTAGAACAGTGATGCTTTTAAGTGTTGTTAATGCAGGTGGTTATATATATATATATATATTGAAAGCAAGAAATGAACTAAAACACACAAAAATACAAAGCTCAACACAAGAGATTACCCTAGCAAAATGTAATGTAGGAATATGTCAAAAGAGTAAGCTGTGCCTTTTCTTGCCACTATCTCCTTATAACATTAGCTCATGAGGCCTTCAAGAACATTACTATCACTTCAAGAAATATTCTTCAATCTTATCTTGTTCTGCAACATGCTTCCACACTAGAGTTACATACTATAACTCCACTAAGATGGATTTAAATAACCCAATGGATATATCTATACGCAAACTCACCAAATGGAGTAAGGAATTACCCCAAGCATCAAAAATATTTTAAAGGATGGCTTTCCGTGCATTTGAGCTTCCCTTTGATCCATTGGACTCTACTGAAGCATTCTATATGGGTTCACCATGGTACAAACTTGTTTGTATTTTTTTTTCAGTATTGACCAAGTGTCTCAAGCTCAACCACCTACCAAGAGTCCATTGTTTTCATGTGCTTATGGCCCCAAGGTGCCTAGATCATTTAGAACCTCTCTACATCCTCTATCCTTGCACTAACCTACATACATTTTTTTTTTGAACATGTATCTTAGCAATATTGTGTCTTTCAAGTTTCCTTAGTTATTTTGACTGAGTATTTACCTAGTTAAACATATTAAACATGCATAATCCCAAGATCTAGGATCTTGACTTTCGAAGTCAACTCTACTCTAAACATATCAAACATCACCAAGCCGATCCCTGAATAGGAAAAATCATCTAATAGAGAACCATGACAAGGATAGCCTACCTTGAAAATCTAAAATACAAAATAAGATCAAAGTGATCTTGACAAAATTGTTTTGGGCAAGACTACTCGTCCCAATGAAGAATGCAAAGAGCAAGATAAATTTGATGAGCAAAATTGAGAAGCTATTATGCTCATCAAAATTTCAGTCACTGATGATCAGCTCCTTCTAGTAAAACAGTTGCTGAAATTTGGAGCCATCTAAAAGGTTTGCATGAAACCTCGAATAAGAGTCGTGCATTCTTCCTGAAGAACATGCTCTTCTCGATCATGATGGATGAATAGGTGTCCCTACAAGATCATCTCAACAAAATCAAGGACGTTCAAGATTAGTTGGAAGCCATTGGACGCAAAATGGAAGAAGACAAAGTGGTGATCACCCTGAAGAGTCTACCATCTTCCTCTGAGCACTTTGTTGAAACTCCCAACATTGCTTCCACTCATTCTGATGTTTCGTTTTCTGATCTCTGCATAATGCTTCTATGGCAAGATCGTTGGAAACAACAATTTGGCAATGGTACCAACTCATCTTCAATCACACAAGCTTTCTCAGCTAAATCCACAAGCAACTATTAGTTCTCTCAATCTTCTTAGCAAAGTCCCTCTGCTCAATCTTCAGAAGGCCCGAAGAAGACAAATATTCAGTGCAACTACTGCCATAAGTTTGGTCATATGAAGTTGGAGTGTCGTAAACTCTTTGCTGCTCAAGCCAAGCAATCTGGTTCACAACCTCAAGCGCATGTTGCGGAGCACACTGAGCAAGGTGAGTCTGCCTTTTACGCCTTCATGGCTAAAAGACCTACAAATCGTATAAAAACCTTTGCCTGGTATATTGATTCAGGTGCCTCCTGCCACTTCACTCATCGCCAGGATTGGTTCACTGATTTTCAGCCATTCTCAAATTCAGTTATTTTTGGAGGGGAAGAGTACACCGTTGTCGGCAAAGGCAATATTCAGACACAATCTAGAGGAAGGAAATTGATTTTCCTTGATGTGTACTATGTTCCAGGAATGGAACACAACCTTCTCTCAGTCAGGCAAATTCCGAGACATTCCCCTCAGCTCGACGTGGCATTCAGTTCACATCAATGCAGTATCATTGATCGGGAGACTCAGTCTACTATTGTTGTGGGTCTTGAGGATCATGGTCTATACAGACTTGTTGACTCTGGTGATTCTCAAGAGCTTTCTATGGCAGCCCATCGCTCTTCTGTTAGTACACTCTGGCATCAGCGGTATGGGCACTTAAATGTGCACTCTTTCTCAACTTGTTCGGGAAGATCTTATCATTGGACTGCCGAAGATTCAAACTCAGAATCTTGGAGTTCGGAGCATGTCAGGCTGGGAAGCAACATCGCACTCCATTTTCAGATGGCGACTCTTGGAGAGCTTCTAAGGTATTACAACTGGTCCATGTTGATATCCATGGACCTATGGCTACTCCTATTCCTGGGTCCACGCATGTTTTACCTTTTGTTGATGATTTCAATCGTAAAATGTGGGTGTATTTCCTTCGTCAAAAATCAGAGATGTTTGTTTTATTTCAAAAGTTCAAAGCATTCATAGAAAAAGAGTCTAGTCAACATATTGTTACTCTTAGAATTGACAATAGGGGAGAATTTTGTTCCTCTATCTTCTCCCATTTCTGTGAACATGGCATAAAGCACCAATTAACAACACCCTACACCCCTCTGCAAAATGGTGTCGTTGTGCGAAGAAACCACGATCACTAAAATGGCCTGGTCTATGCTTGAACACGAGTGTTCCAAAGAAAGTTTGGGCTGAAGCAGTCCACACTGCTGTCTATCTTCTCAACCGCTCTCCCACAATGGATGTCAAGAAGAAGACTCCGAAAGAGGCCTGGTGAGGTTGTAAGCCCAGAATCAGTCATCTCAATTTTTTTGGCTCCACTGCTTTTGTCTAGATCCCTGATGCTAAACACACCAAGTTAGATGCCAAGAGCCAGAAACTCATGCTCACCGGCTACAGTGATAATCACAAAGCCTACCGCCTGGTTGACATCGAGACTAATCGTCTCGTCTTCAGTCAGGATGTGGTCTTTGATGAGGAACGAGAGCCATTTCAGCTCTCTCCTCCAATTATGGATTCCGAGGATCAGTCTCTCAAAGCTCAAGGCTTGGGTGTTCGTCTTCCATTAGGACCACCTGGTGGGAGGGCTTCAGCTGGGAAGCCTCCAGTGGTTCATGTTCCTATTCTTGCCTCTCCACCAGTTCCTTCTCCTGCCGGATCACCCAGACATACAACTCCACCACCTGATTTTCCTCAGGATTCATTTGATCTTCTGTTTGATGATGATGTTCCTGTTGCACCTCCTGCATATGATGTTGGCACTTCTACTCTCCGGCCTAAAGGGTGGACTAAGACGATTGGAGATCTTCATGATGATGAGCTCATCGAGGGTAGAACTACTCGGAAGAAGAGAAAACCTTTTGATTTTGTAAATTTTGCTCTCATGGCCAACATTCACAATGTGTATGAGCCTCAAACATACATAGAGGCGAAAGGAATACTTGAGTGGGAAGATGCGATGACCACTGAGCATCATAGTCTATTGAAAAATAACACTTGGGTTTTGACACATCTTCCTTCAAGCAAGAAACCCATCGGATGCAAATGGTTATACAAAGTCAAATACAAGGTTGAAGGTGCATTAGATAAGTTTAAGGTTCATCTCGTTGCCAAAGGCTTCTCTCAGCGTGAAGGGATTGATTATGAGGAGACCTTTGCTTCGACAGCAAAGATGAGCACCATCAGATTAGTCCTAGCCATGGCAGCTCAGTGTGATTGGAAGGTCCATCAAATGGACGTCAAAAGTGCCTTCCTAAATGGTGATCTACAAGAAGAGGTGTTCATGATGCAACCTCTTGGATTCAAGGTTGCTGGTAAAGAACACCAGGTACTCAAACTAGTGAAAGCTCTATATGGCTTCAAACAGGCTCCTTGGGCATGGTACATGAAAATTGATAAGTACCTCATACATCAAGATCTCCAAAGGATTCCTTCTGACTCGAATTTGTATGTCAAGACTGCTAACAGTGACATCATCCTTCTGGTTATTTATGTTGATGAACCGATCATCACTAGCAATTCGGCATCTTTGATTCAAGCAATCAAACAGAATTTATGTCATCCTTTTGACATGACAGACCTTGGGCTTCTACACTACTGCTTAGGTGTCGAGGTTTGTTAGCAATCACATGGCATCTTTATCTCTCAGTCTAAGTATGCACAGGCTCTGCTTGACAAATTCATAATGCAGGATTGCAAACCTGCATCTACACATTGGAATTTGGTCTAAAATTGTCAGCTAAATCTGATTCTCCTATTGAGAATGAATCCACATTCAGGAAACTCGTGGGCAGTTTGATCTATCTCACCGCCACTCGGCCTGATCTCAGCTTTGCAGTGAGTTACATATCTCGCTTCATGATAGCTCCTACTTCAGATCATTGGGTTGCAGCGAAGTGCAACCTGCGCTATGACAAAGGCACACTAGACTTTGGTATTCTCTCTAGACGAACCAAAGATCCCCGACTCATTAGTTACACAGACTCGGATTGGGGAGGCTTTGTTGATGACAAAATGTAATGTCCCCATTTTTATGAGCATCAGAGTTTGAGGGATTAGCCTATTATTTTGTCCCTCGTAGGCTAATGAGGTTGGTTAGTGGGTACTTTGAGGGATGCATCTTCTTCAGTGGTCAAAGTTTTGCAGATTTGGCTTTCGTTTGAGGTCTCCAAGACTCCGTATGCAGTACTTACTATTTATAGTAAGTCGGAGATGTTAGAGATGGACCCCTG
>MU227756.1:3157367-3176503 GCA_018584345.1 Thuja plicata
TTAAGTTGAAGTGTTGAACTATCAAATATGAAATATCTTGAATCTTGATCAATGGTGAAGTATCATACTATCAGTATCAAATGATTTATTTTTGTATATTTCTTGCATTTCTTTGCATATATATATACGCATCCAAACGCACCTGCATCCCCCCAAAAAAAGATTTCACGCATCCGCGCACCCGCGTCCCGCATCCACATCTGCACCCGAATCGGCAACTTAGGTTAAAATATAAGTTATTATTGGATCGATTGATTTTAGTAAATACTGACTCACCCCCCACCTGCGCCAACCCACCCAACCCCAATCAGTATTCTAATGGCTTCAACACTAGCATTCCAAAATTTCAAGTCATCATTGTAAAAATTACAAAGCATTAAAAATTAAAAGCCATCTAGACTTTTGCATAAAATATTTAAGCTTTGGACTAGTAAAAGTCCTATTAAGCTTGCCCTTTCTTTAAAAATATTAGAACAAAAAAAATTACCTTTTTAAGCTTTTAAGTATAAAGTGTGTAGAAATTCAATTTTTGGAATTTTCAAACAACTTGTTTTGTTCTGGTTTCATTCATAGAAACCATAAGACGTTGTATGCCACAAAAGTGTTATGCTGTTCGATGCCAGGATAAAATTTTAAAATATTAATTAGCTTACAAAAACATTTAGTATTTTCAGGGACATCCCTCTGCAAGACAAATTATTATTTTCACAAAATATCAAACCAACAATATGCTGTAATTCATTTTTAAGTGCTCCTGAGAAGCTACAATCTTATTAAAGCCGGCTGAGCCTGTAGATTCGCTATAAGAGTTTATTTAATTTTGAGCTGGCGAGTTGTAAAGTTTAACGCTCAACCCATATTTATTAGGATGCCAAGTCCAAAGCTCCATTCTAGAGAAACCTCCTCAGAAGATAAAGGTCAGCTTCTATAGGCCAGGCGACTACCCATAACTGCAAGAAAAAACGGCCCTATCCCTAAAAAACGTAAAATCCCAACAGTCTCACAATTTCCAACTGGACAAAAGGATTGCCCTACCCAATTGGATCAGCTTGTACCGATCTATGAGTGATTAGCATACATATGTGGATCATTGAGATTAAGAGAAAGGCAAGAGTCAATCTTTTCTTCAAAATTCTACTGCTACAGGCATTATTTATCTCGCATTTGCCTTAGAGAAAAAGAGTTCTGAGTGTCAATGCACCACTCAAGCTCATGATAGATGATTCAAGGAAAGAACAAGATACTCTACAGTTTGATCAGTATACTTAAATCCAGTCTAATTTTTTTCTTCCTAATTTCATTTTATTTTCACATGTAAAACAAGGGTATCAAAAGCAATTCACCCTGCAGTAACATGTAACCACTTGATACTTTTGGGCGCTGTTAAATTAGCTAATGTTTCAATTTGTCCAAAGCTAAACTGATGACACAAACTCGGATAGTACTAATTATATTTGCCTTCTGTTATCTATGCCTGTTTAGTTTCAAAATTATAGCTTTTTGCCATAAAATCATGCCATATATATCAACGAGTGAGAATTAAGATTGGTTGAGTTTAAGAACCTCGGCGAGTTGGCGATTCAAATTGATCTTCCAGCTAGATTCTGCTTCCGCGCCTTTCATTGTCAGACTCCTGCAACTCTCCAACAGAAAAATAATCCAACATGTCCGTGTTAAAAGGTAAGCCTGCTTTGGTTTCAGTTTGTGACACAAGTTTCCTAAAGATTTTCAGCTTGTAAGGTGAAAATTTCATAATTAAAAAAATATTTTTAAGAAAATTTAAAAAATGTAAATGCATCACATGTTTTAAAGAAATAGAAGCTTGAATTATGGGCACGGGTTAAGCTCCAAATAAAACGTATCAAAGATAAAAACAGGTCAATTTTTTTTTTTTCAAATTTGCGAAAATAAGTGATTTTAATCTGATTTTTGAAATTTGGTGAGTGGTGCATATTGTAGGGAGCTTAGTCGCATCGTGAATTATGTGAGTGATTTTGGCAAAAAATGGGGTATTCTTCAATCCTATATTCTAAGTTGAAAGAGATTCGTTATTCACATCTAAGATGACCATGTGTTCTATATCAAGTGGCTTAAAATTTTGTGAAGTGTTTATTTTCTTGATTATATGAAGAAAAAAAATGCAAATGTCACTTTTTCTTATGTTTGGATTTACTTTAACTAGACTGTCATTTATACAAAAAGAGGGTGTGATTGCATCATAATTCTTCATAATGTTGTTGGATTTTTTGTAAATTGTAATAATAATATTGACATTGTTAAATAATAATTTGGATAATTGTAACAATAATATTGTAAATCTTCTAACAAGTAGTATTGAGGAAAGCTAAATCTTGAAGCATCTATATTTAAATGTTAAAGCATAAAATGTTTGTCTTAGCAAGTAAACAAAAGACACATTGCAACTAGTTCCTATTTTGTGAGCATTTTTACCATGGTATATTTGGACCTTTTTTGGACTCATGGTAATGTATTTTAGTGGTTTTATTTGCTTCCTTCAATCTTTATATTGAGGACTTAAAATGGAGGTATTGAGGAGTTTCCATTGTAGGATTATGATGTTGAATTTCCTCTAGAGGAACAAGATGATATTCTCTATGTTTTGTATTAAGGTAAGCAGAATAAGGGGCCCCAACTTCATAGCAAATCAAAAACAACCAAATAGGATTGACAAACAATCAAGCAAAAAATGAATAGGAATTAGACTTAGGAATTACAAATCTAAAGTATAGTTAAAAAGAACATAGTTCCAAAATAACATCTACAAGAATAGTAAATAACACAACAACCAACCACACAAAAGTAGCCAAAAAAGAAAGTACATGGGACTATAGTAGAGGGAATCTCATTCATCGACCATCTTCTCTAGAGTAGCCTCTCATTCCATAGCATTTTTGTCACTTTTCCCTTCCTTTGAGTTGTCATTCTTTTCCTTTTTTCCCTAATTTTCAGCTCTCTTCACAACTTAGACCCCATGGATACCATTCCCATGACTGTCTTTTTCATCATAGCATTGGTAATTTTAATAATTTTACCCATTACATTTTCAAGACAAACAATTTTGTCCCTAAAATTGGCATGCCCAAACAGTCTTGGGAATTTTCTATATTATACATTCAGACATGGAGGTCTTTGATCTCATCAAATAGAATTGGCTAGTTCTCTCATTTGATGGTTATCCCTTCATTTTTTTGCTTCCTTTTGGATGCTTCCTCCTCCTCACCATAATTTTGAAGGATATGCATACCTTCTGAGACTTATCCAAAGGCGATCTTATAAGGAGGGGACTGGGAGTGAGAGTGGGAGTCTTCAAGGGTGATTTCTAATTGTTCCTTTGAGTTCTCCTCACTTTTTATTCTCTTTAGAAGAGGAGTCACCAAAATCTTCATCCTTATCCTTTGTAGGGCTAGTTTTCTTATTCAAGGAAATCTTAGCATCTGTCCATAGTTTGGCTAACCTCATAAATCTTCTTTCTCCTAATGACATAGTGCTATCATCCATTGTATTATCCCCATCATATATTTTGATTGTAAGAGGTGGGGATGGGACACCACATGGCTACATTCAACATTTCTTTTCAAAAACCTCCCTTTTTTATTTTTCACATTTATTTTCGTAGAGGTGGGGACCACATATTTGTCTTTGTCTTTATGGGAAGGGGGCAAAGCTTTTTAGGCTCAACATAGCAATCAGAGAGGACACTTCTTGACCGAGTATGACTTTCTAATTTTTTGTGGGCTAGGAAGTGTTTTTTTAACAATTTTGACTTTAAAGGAGGAGGGGCTTCATTCGCAAAGGCAATGCACTTTTTTCTCCCCTCAATGAGATTAGAGTTTTTTTTATAGGTCGACGCATTTTGAGGAGATGTGGGGTTAAGAAAAGGGGTGGCCACAAGGCAATGATTATATTATATTGCATACATAAGCCCCTGGTGGAGAGGAAAATAAGAACCTTTTGTAGTATATTTTTACAAAGAATAAAATAAAAGGTATGGAAAACTAATAGGTTGATTATGTTTAAGGTGGTTCAAAATGGGGAAATGGTATTCATCGACAATATTGCACCTGTCTTCCAAAGTAAAGTACTTGATAAGGTGATAGTTCGCAACTCCTCACAACATGGGTAAGTCTTATTGGTTAAACCCATTTTGGTGCCTCTCAATCTACTCTCCATCTTCTAAGAGCAATTTGATGTACTCTGCATAAGCATGCTTCTGTTTTAGACACGGGAAATTATCCCCTTCGCAACTCAAATTTGTAATCTAACCAATTAATTCCCTCAAAAACTTTAATTCTATCATCACCCACTTGCATATTTCCATCTTTCCAATTGTTCATAAACAAGGAGGAAAGATGCGCATTGTCTTTTTCTTTCATTGTCTTGAAAATTTGAGTTAGGCCTCCCCTCTCAAAAATCTCCCATACCTCCACATTTTTATTCAACAAAATGTATGTGGTTATTTTGTGCAAAGATTAGCCTCTCATCTTAGAATTCTCAAAAAGTCAGGAACTTATAGTAACCAACTCTACTCACAGTAGAAATGAGAAGGAGATGGCACAATCGTAGGAAATGTCATTCAAAGATCTTTCTAAACAATCCTTAATATTATTAGTGGCACTCCCCTTGGGAAGCCAAACTAACCACATCATTGAAGCAATTGTCGCCTACCATGGTCTTAATTTGGCTAAATAGATGAACAACACTAAGGCTTGGATTAAAGGGGATTCAAACAATGTTATAGAGTGTCTAAAAGGTAACCAAACTCCCTCATAGACAATCAAACATTGGATTGATGAATTGATGAATATTATAAACTCCTTCACTAAATGCAAGATCTCTCATATTTTTTAGAGGGTAATGCTATTGTGGATTACTTTTCTAACATTGGGGTATGAACTGATAGATTGATGGAGTGGCACATGAATGACCCCATTCCTAATGAACTCTCAGAAATGATAGAATTGGAAAGGAGAAATACATGGGATTCATACAGGCATGTTTAATTATGATTAGAATTAAGTTTGGAATAGACTAGACTCTCCTTTTGTACGCTTTCTAGGTATGCTTAGCCCTCCTTCTTCTCCATGGTTTGGTGGGTTTTCTCATTTAGAATTATGTGTGAATGATGAACATAGGGTTTGCCACTAGTGAGAATAGCATGATAGGGGGTGATCGAAATCGACTGAGGCCCGTTAATTGTGATGAAGTTAAAAGGATCCCACCATTTGGAGAATCTTGAAGAAGGGTGGGGTCACCCCTTTCTTGGAACATCTTCAAAACTTTGACCCCAAGTTTATAAATAATTTTGTATATAAATGGAAGAATAGTAAATTCTACATTTTGGGGTGGAAGTGGGAGGCAACAGAGCTCGTCGCTAAAGTTACAGGTCTCTCAATGGAAGGGATAAATTTCTCAAAAGCTGAAAAGACTCTGATACTGCTATGGAGAATTTTGGGAAATATGGTGAAGGAAAATCCCTGGTTAAAAAGAAGAAGAGTGGATATGAAATGAGCTTAATTAATAAGTTGTGGGTGGTGATTTTGAAGGTGATTTTCTAATATTTCTCCCTCGATTGGAGATTCACCATGGTTTATGGGCACCATTTTGTGTTGTTGAATTATTTTTGCCAGAATGTATGCATTTATTTTCCCTTCTTCCTTCTATCATCTCTTACTTCTAGTATAAAATAGAATGGGAAAAATCCAAAAAACCTATTTTACACGAGGGCATTATATTATTGATTGTGGAATATTGGAAATCAAGTCCTTCCCCTTCCAAATTGAAGTATAGAGTTTTCCTTGCTTCTAAGGATGAGGATGAGGATGATGAAATAGAGTAAAATAATTCTGATAGTTTATATTCAAAAAATGATGAATGGGAGGTTGATAATGACTCTGGGCCTATATCCCTTGAAAAGGAGCGCCCAATTCCTAGAATATACAAGAATAAGAGCTCGATCAAACCTAAATAGGCTTCCCCGATTCCCAACCCCCATGATGACTCTTCATAGCATGCTCATTTTATTTATATGGTTCAAAATATTGAAGAGAAGGTCCCTGATTCTTGCAGGGAAGGTCATCCCCCTTTCCTTTGTGATCTTCGTTTAGACTCCCCTCTCCTCGATTCAAAACAAGAATGCCCTCTAAACCTAATGACCATTGATCATAATGTGACAGTTGACTCCCTTTGGATGAATAAGTGGATGCTCCAAGAAATTAACCAAATTAATATTAAGGTGAGGGGAATACATAGCCAACTAAAGAGCAATTAGTAGAATGACCTTCCTTCGGATGAAAATGAAGGCAAACCCCTTGTTGTGTCGCTGAAAAAAGCAATAAGGATGTTGAGACGATGAGGATCAACTACGAGGGAAGAATTGTTTCCCTGGAGAACAAGCTTAATAGTATCAATGATAATATGTGTGCTCTTGTCGCGTTCAACCATAAATTCATCAAGAAAACTAGTGCAGAGCACCTCCCATTTTGGCTTGAAGATAGGTTAGATGGTGTTTAGGGTTGTTTAGGGGTCTTTGGTTTGTTTTGTAATAAGATCCATGAGTGTTGGATCCAAGTTGAATCATCTTTGGTTGTAAGAGCAAAAGTTGCTCATTTTGTTCACAATGTGGTCACATGGTCTCAAAAGTGTAAAAATTGCTATCTTTGGGCAACTAAGGGTTTTGGTATTCTCTAGGGTCCTAAGTGTCCTAACTAGGGTCCTAGGATGGGTCAACATGCATCGATTTGACCAATTTGGTCAAAGAGCAAGAAATGCTCAAAAGTTGCTCAAGCAACTTTTGCAACTTTTTGCAAAAGTTGCAAATGGGAGTTTGGACATTTGTAACCACCCATGCTTGGGTATTTGAGCATGTATTGATGATTTTTGAAATTCTAATGGAGTTTTGATGATGAACCACATGTGAGACTAATCTATATGGATGGTTTCCTGACATTTCTTGAATTTTACAGTGTTTTTGCATCTTTGTACGGATTGAATTGAGCAATCTGACTCCATGGGAGTGTAGAGATTTGTGTTATCTTTCTTTTTCATCTATTATTTTGATTTCAAGTTAAGGTTTTGTAAAGTTATCTTTTGTTTTAGGTCACTATGTCTCCAATTCCCATTTGCAGAGTTGCAGGAATAAAAATAACTCTAACTTAAGCATCCACGGTTGAAAATGTATGAAACCTTGTGGAATGATAAGTTAGGGTCTTTATATAGTGTTTTTGTTTTCATTTTTGTTCCTGCAATGAAGCTCCTAGGCTTGGAGTGATGCCCTAGGGCTGACTGCTTGGACTAGGTGAGCCTGGACAAGGTAAAGATTGAATTGAAATAGAGCACCCATGATCTTGGATAAAAACTTAGTGGAATTTATGGAATCCCTAATGTGTCTCCTTGAAGAATCAAAAGGTTGCAGAAGGTGGAGTGAAGTTTGAAGGCAAGATTGAAGACAATTTGCATTGACTGGTCTAGAGACCTAAAAGTTAGGCTGAAAACTAGGGCCTGGAAGTAATTAGGGTTGTTGGTGCCTTGAGAAACTATAGCTTTGTATTATTGAAGGCCTAGTGGATATATTTTAGATTCCTAAAGTCTTTTATGAGGTTTTTTGGAAGAATTGAGATCATTTGGCCCAAAACAGTGAAAATAGACCTAATTGAATTATGCCTAATTAAGCCTACTAGTGCATAGTGATAACAAATGGATTGTTAGAGCATCCAGAAGTGTTGGAAGTGTTTCCAGTTGACTTTTAATGAGTCAAGAACATAGGAAAGAGTATATAAAGAGTATGGGGAAGATCCTAAGCAAGGGTTTGGGGTTCTAGAGGAAGGTCTAGTGAAGAATCAAGAAGATTGACGAAGTAGTTGGACTAGTTTAAATTGTGTGAGTTTTGTTGCTTCGTCAACTCAACTATACCTAGGAGGCAAGTTGATTGGGAGGGTCTAGGGGATCCATATTGGTGAAGAACACATAGATGTTAAGACCATTGGATGGTTTGGAAAGTGATTAACAACTTGGGGAGAAGAAAACACTAGAACTCTAGACCCTCTACATCAGAGTGGTATCAGAGCCAGGTTTCTTTGAGTATTGGTGTATGTCTCAAGGGGAGGAGAGCCACGAGGTTGAAAGAATGCCACCCAAGGCAATGAGAAATATGCCATAGTGGACTTGGTCCAAAATCTATTGGAAAAATCCAATCAGACAGAGACAAAGGGTAAGAGGAAAGTCACTGAATGGGGAGATGAAAGTGATGAAGAGGATGAAAGCCAGATGGGAGAGACCACTGGCAAAGGCAAATAAATGGAGATGGATAAATATCAGAAGGTGTTCTTGGATGCCTTTAAGTCCATCAACAAAGATAGTATGGAACACATTCCTTCCTATTGTGGAAGTTTGAATGGTGAAGAGTTATTGGAATGGCTAGAGGCCATAGACAATCAGTTTGACTATAAATAAGTGTTAGAGGAGAAGAGAGTCAGTTATGCAAAGGCTAGACTCAAGGGATCTGCATTGGTGTGGTGGAACATGATGCAGGATGACAGAGTAACCTATGGTAAGAAGAAGATAGTTTCTTGGGATAGAATGAAGATCGGGTTGAGGGCACAATTCTTGCCCACTGATTATGAGATTCAAATGTATCAGAAGTTGCAGAACTTGAGACAAAAAGAGTTTTCAATAAGTGCCTACATTGAGGAGTTCCAAAAATTGAGCCTACGAGAAAGAAGACAAGAAGAAGAATTAGAAAAGGTAGCAAGGTACCTCAATGGGTTGAGACAAGGAATCCAAGATGAAATCAGTATGATAGCTCTTGACAGTATGCAAAAATATTTTCAGTTAGCCTTGAGAGAAGAGGAGAAGGCTAGAAGGAGGAATGATTTCCAACAAAGAGGTAGGGTTACTAATAATAGAGGATTCAGAGGCAGGGGTAACTTTGGCAGAGGACAAAGCTCAAGTAGACCAAATGAAACTTCGTCTATAGACAATAGTGGAAGTAACCAGTATAGAGGGTCATTTCAAAGAGGAGGATACTAAGGAAGAGGGCCTCCAAGGAGTAGATTCCAGTCACAAGGAAGGACCAATTCTGTCTTCACTGGCCAATGTTATAATTGTAATCAAGTGGGCCATATAATGGGCAGATGTCCTAACAAAACTTCCACATCATCTATGAGAGAAAGAAGGAATCAATTAGTACAAGAAGATGACACACAAAGTGTCACCTCTCCCATCTCCAAGGCAGGGCCAGTATTGGATGGAGAAAACCTTATGTTGAGAAGGACTTTGTTGAAAGTTCCTAGTACTACAAAACCACCTCAAAGAAAGAGCTTGTTTAAAACTACTTGTAGGTCACATGGGAAGATTTGCAAGGTGATAGTGGACTCTGGTTCCACAAAGAACATAGTTTCAACAAAGATGGTGGACAAACTGAAACTTAGAAGGATACCCCACACTACCCCCTACAAAGTATCATGGCTAAACAAAGGATATCAGATAGTGATGGATGAACAAACTATGGTGGAATTTTAAATAGGAGAGTATAAGGACAAGGTTATATGTGACATATTTCCCATGGATGCATGTCATCTCCTTCTAGGATGTCCATGGCAATATGATGTGAAGGCCATTCATGATGGTGAAAAGAATAACTATGTGATTACCAAACAAGGAAAGAAGTTTCAAATGGATCCCTTACAAGAACCTAATGAGGAGAAGCATGTGGGAACTAGTGTGATGCTTTTGAGTGGAAAGGAGTTCCTAAAGGTTATGAGGAAGGAAAGAGGGGTTTGTTGTGCAGTGATAGTGAAACCAAAGGAGGAGACTAAGGAGAAAGTCAGTATGCCACAAGAAGTACAATTACTATTGGAAAAGTATCATGAGATAGTGGATAATGGATTGCCTAGTGCATTTCCACCCATGAGGGATGTGAGTCATCAGATAGACCTCATACATGGAGCCAATCTACCTAACAAGGAAGCATATAAAAATGACACCAAGTCATAATGCAGAGATTGCAAAACAGATTCAAGATTTGTTAGAGAAAGGACTATTAAGGAAGAGTTTAAGCCCTTGTGATGTGCCAACTGTCCTTGAACCTAAGAAGGATGGAAAATGGAGGATGTGTATTGACTCTAGGGCTATCAACACGATTACCATCAGATATAGATTTCCCATGCCCCAGATTGAAGATTTGTTGGACAATTTAGGGGGTTCTTGTTACTTATCCAAGGTGGATTTGAAGTCAGGATATCATCAAATCAAGGTTAGGCCTGGTGATGAGTGGAAGATGGCCTTAAAAACAAATGAAGGGTTGTATGAGTGGCTTGCAATGCCCTTTGGCCTAACAAATGCACCTAGCACATTCATGAGGCTCATGAATGAAGTGCTAGTAGACTTTAAAGGTAAGTTTGTAATTGTTTATCTTGATGACATTTTGATCTTTAGCAGGTCTAAGGAGGAGCACATGAAGCATTTGGAATTGGTATTGAGGAGGCTGCACCAGGAGAAATTGATGATCAATCAGGAAAAATGTGAGTTCTTGAAAACTGAATTGGTATATCTTGGTTTTGTTGTTGCTAATGGGTGTATGAAGATGGATCTTGATAAGGTCAAATCAATTTTGGAATGGCCGACACTTAGATCCATAGGAGATGTTTGAAGTTTTCATGGATTATCCTCCTACTATAGGAAGTTTGTGAGAAACTTTAGCCATGTATGTGCACCTATCCTAAACACTATAAAGGGAGGAGTCAAATGCCAATTCAAGTGGACAACAACAACAAATCAAGGCTTTGAAATGTTGAAGAAAAGGATTGCAGAACTACCTACTCTTAGGTTCCCTAACTTCAATCAGTTATTTGTGGTGGAGTGTGATGCTAGTAAGCTAGCCATTGGAGCAGTGTTAAGTCAAGAGGGACATCCTGTGGCATTCTTCTCAGATAATTTGAATGAGGCCAAACAAAAGTACTCCACCTATGATTTGGAGTTGTATGCCACGGTGCAAGCACTCAAAAAGTGGAGACAGTATCTCCTACCAAGGGAACTTATGGTTTATACAGATAACCATGCCCTTAGTTTCTTGAATGGACAAGAAAAGTTAAATCAGAGACACCTAAAATGGGTAGAATCCTTGAAAGCATATACATTTGTCATCAAACACAAGTAAGGTGTTAGCAACAAGGTTGTAGATGCTCTGAGTAGAAGGGTGTTGACTATTCAGGAGATATAATTACAGAGTGTAGGGATGAGTAATCTTAAAGATCTCTACAAAGAAGATAGAGATTTCAAGGAAGCTTGTGAAACACGTGAGAAGTTCCAATAATGATTCAAAGTGGATTTTACTGATTATATGTTTCACGAGGGACTATTGCTCAAAGGAGACTTAATGTGTATACCCCAATGCTCAATGAGGGAGAACATATTCAAGGAGAAACACCAAGGAAGCTTGGGAGGCCACTTTGGAGTGGACAAGACACTTGAGCAAGTGAATCGGCATTACTATTGGCCTAAGTTACAGCAAGGTGTTAGGAAGTTTGTGGAGCAATGTCAGATATGTCAGAGGGCTAAAGAAAAAAGTAGCAACACTCGATTGTATCAACCCCTATCCATACCTCAGAGACCTTGGGAGTGCTTGAGTATGGACTTTGTTTTGGGATTGCCAAAGACACCAAGGGGACATGACAGTGTGTTTGTAGTGGTGGACGGGTTTAGAAAGATGGCACACTTCATTCCATGTAGACAAACCAATGATGCTTCACATATTGCAGGTCTATTCTTCAGAGACATAGTGAAAATCCATAGATTACCATTAAACATAGTAAGTGATAGGGATATTAAGTTTGTGGGTCACTTTTGGAGGAATCTTTGGAAGATGTTAGGGAAAAATTTGTCTTTCTCTTCAGCCTTCACCCTCAGTCAGATGGGAAAACTAAGGTAGTTAATAGGTCTTTAGGCAATCTATTGAGATGCTTGACTAAGCAGCATGGACAGACATGGGATCATATTATTGGACAGGCAGAATATGCCTATAATGACTCCATTAATAACAGTACTGGTAAAATCCCGTTTGAGATAGTTTATGGGGCTAATCCTAGAGGGATATTGGAGTTGAGGGATCTTAGTCTACATGACAAAAGGAGTGCACAAGGTGAATCCTTTGCACAGAAGATGAAAGAGTTGCATGATCAAGTCAGGAAGACTTTACACCAGCAAGTTGACAAATACAAAGCCAAGGAAGATAAGACAAGGAGGGATTTACAATTCAAGGTGGGGGATCTGGTACTTTCTTATCTTAGGAAGGAATGATTACCTAAGGGTAAGCCAACTAAGCTACTGATGAAGAAGATAGGACCATTGAAGATATTGCACAAGTATGGTAAGAATGCATATGAGGTAGAGTTGCCTCCTGATTTGGGCATCTCACCAATTTTTAATGTGTGTGATCTCTATCTCTATAAGGGACTACCCTTAGACATTGGTCAATACACTCTTTCAGATGTGGGGAAGAAGATTGGATCAGAGATTTTCCTACCCCTCACCCACTGCAGTTGGACAATATACTGGACTCCAAGGTGATTAAGAAGACCAAGAAAGGTACCTACAAAGTGTATCTTGTGAAGTGGTAGGGATTACCTAATTCTTAGGCCACTTGGATGATAGAAGAAGATATTCTAAAGCATGGAGTCACCATTGATGACCTCCTAACTCAAGGGACTTGAATTTTTGTCTCACGAGAGTATGGTGCAGAGCACCTCCCATTTTGGCTTGAAGATAGGTTAGATGGTGTTTAGGGTTGTTTATGGGTCTTTTTTGTGTTTTTTAATAAGATCCATGAGTGTTGGATCCAAGTTGAATCATCTTTGGTTGTAAGAGAAAAAGTTGCTCATTTTGTTCACAATGTGGTCATATGGTCTCAAAAGTGTAAAAGTTTATATTTTTCGGAAACTAAGGGTTTTAGTCTTCTCTAGGGTCCTAAGTGTCCTAAATAGGGTCCTAGGATGGGTCAACATGCATCAAATTGACCAATTTGGTCATAGAGAAAGAAATGCTCAAAAGTTGCTAGCAACTTTCAAAAGTTGCTCAAGCAACTTTTGCAACTTTTTACAAAAGTTGCAAATGGGAATTTGGACAGTTGTAACCACCCATGCTCAGGTATTTGAGATGGATTGGTGATTTTTGAAAGGTTAATGGATTTTTGATGATAGACCACATGTGAGACTAATTTGTACGGATGGTTTCCTGAGATTTCTTGAAATTTATAGTGTTTTTGCATCTTTGTACGGTTGTGTACGGACTGAATTGAGAAATATAACTCCATGGGAGTGTAGAGATTTGTGTTAGCTTTCTTTTGCATCTATTATTTTTATTTCAAGTTAAGGTTTTGTAAAGTTATCTTTTGTTTTAGGTCATTGTGTCTGCAATTCCCATTTGTAGAGTTGCGGGAATAAAAATGACTCTAACCTAAGCATCCTATTGGTAATATTTCCTGTTTGGAATATGCCTTATAAAATTTTGAAGTCTCATGTCATTCATGTTGTCCAAAGGTTTCAAATCATGGTTAAAACTATTCTCGTGTCTCTACAAATTTTGTTCTAGCCCTCAACCTAGTTGGAAATGCTAAAAAACCCTTGTTTCATATCTCCTAGTGTAGATTTCGCCATAAAAGCCCTAAGCGTTGAAATGCCTTCTAATTTCGTGTTAATTTTTCACTTAAATCATGTATCGAATGGGTTTTTTTTAAAGTGGTCATGTTTATTAAACTTTTTAGTCCTAACACCGTGGTCTTACATTATTCCATAAGTCCAAAGTCCGTTGATGTTTTAATTAAAGTTATTATCTGTCGAGCAAGTTTGTTTTAATCAGACGACTTGCTTAATAGCTTAATCCCAAACCAATCGACATCTATCATGTAAGCCATTAAGCCATGACACCACGTGTCTTTGGTGGGTTCGATGGTCATAAAGGTTATCAGTTAATCAGTGAGCAGATCCTAAAAGAATCAACGGTAGACTTAATCGCTTAGTCCCAAGATGCGCACCATCTATCATGTAAGTGATTAAGCAATGCTGACACATGTCAAAGGAAGTAATGTGGGTCCTGTCATAGGCAGCATAAAGGTGATTAAAGTTCAGAAGGATCTAATAGTTGGCTTAATCGCTTAAAGAGAAACTAATCGACATCTATCAGTTAAGCGATTAAGTGGTGAAGACATGTGGCAGTTGGTGGACCCGGGTATTCTGAGCTGGCGATTAGTAAAACACAGACAACTTGTTTTTGATCCTATGGTCGGCTTAATGGCTTATCTCAAAGATGCACGGGATCTATCATCTAAGCCATTAAGCGGTATTGATGCATGTCAAGAGGCTGACGTGTATGCCACTAAAGGTGAAGCTGACCGCAGATTAAAGGATAGAAAGTTTGCTAAAGATCTAATGACCCACTTAATGGCTTAAAGAGAAATCGATCGACATCTATCATCTAAGACATTAAACCTTGACGCCATGTGTCCTAGTGGATCCGACTGAGGTCGTAAAGATAAGATTAAAAGAACAACACCTATAGAAAAAATTGATGGTCGGCTTAATCGCTTGAAGGTAAAGTGCTCGAGATCTAATGGATAAGTGATTAAGCTGAGATGATGTGTGGCATAAAAGGTGGGTCATGTACAACGTAGTTATCATGTTAATAAGGTTGCAATTATGAAAAGATCAGAAGGTTTGATTAATGGATTAAAGGCAAAATAATCGAAATCTAGTGATTAAGCCATTAAGTCATGTTGACGCGTGTCCCAGGTGATGACGTTGCAGCCACAGTTAGTAAACTCAAGGTGAGATAACTTCCAGATAGGTTAAGATGAATCCAATGGTAGACTTAATCGCTTAAGGAGAAGAAGCATGACATCTACCATGTAAGCAATTAAGTCATGCTGACACGTGTCCCAAGTAAACAGTTATTTCCAGGAATAGAAGAGGGTCGTCAGATGAAGAAGATGTTGCTTGAAATCTACAACCCATATTCAAAGTTACTAAAATGAGTTTCAGTGAGCCATTAAGCTGCGAATTTGAAGCAAGTGAATTGATTGTAGAATGTGTGGTCATTTCTGTTCAATTCAATGTGAAAGATTGAATTGATTGAAGCAGTATAATTCATTGTTTCAGCTTGAAGTCACCATAATTTACCAAAATCATTCAAGCAAAGAATAGAATTGCAGCAATTTTTAGCTCCTTGCGATAGAGTTGCAGAACGGGTAAGTCTTCTCTAATACAAGTGAAATTCAGGCTTCCAGTAAAGATTTGAAATTTAAAAGGCTTTCAGGATTCTTGTTTAATTCTGAATATCATCTCAATAAAAATCCCTAGATTCAAGATGGCCCCTAGGATTGAACTCTCTAGAGAGGTAGATAACCAGAAGAGAAATGTTAGAGAATATCTTCTGCAACAATTAAAAGGGTCCACGGGTGATGCAACCCAAGTTAAGAGAATAGTCCCAACTCATCCCTGCTTCAGAGTAGAAGAGGGTTTATATGACATGGGTAGGTGGGCCAAAGATGTTAAAACTAGTCTAAATGGTCTAAGTCTGTTTAGAACTGCCTACAGCCAAAGGAACGCTCCTACCCCAGATTGTAACATATGGGACTTAGGCATGGGAAAGTTGATAGTACCCGGGGTGTTCATGGATACAGATTTGTTCACCCTAATAGCCAACATTTATGACAGAGTATCTAGGGTTGTTAGGGATACACAGGGAAACATGATGTTGACTATCACAGCTGATGAAATCAGAAGAATTTTCAAGTTAAGTGACACTTCAGTACAAATGGATGATATTGACTTTGATTATTTTAAGGAAGTATACCAAACCTAGAGGGAATATTATAGGAATGAGGCCCTGAAAGGATACTTTAACAAGATAAGGGACTTGATTGTGGTAGGGCCCAACATACTAGAGCCATTTAAGTTGGATTATTTCAATGGCAAGGCCAAGAAAATGTATACTGCCCTGTGTCTAGTTCTAGGAGAAGATGAAGAAACAACAATGCTTGTCCATATGATGCTCATGATGGTTCAGATTCTACATCCCCACTTATCAGTAGTTTTTTACTATGCTTCTTACATTGCTCAACAAATGCACGAGGATCTAACAGGTATCCAAGATATTAATATACTCAAGCCAATGGGGTGGTATTCCCTTATGATGGACATGTTTTTGTTCAACAGTGCTGACTTCTTTGAGGAGGAGATGGACCTAACTAAGTTCCAAGATGATGAGGATTTGTCTGTTCAAATGTGGAGTGTTGACCTATCATGGGATGGAAAAGAAGCCAGTTATGTATACTTCGACATGGTTTTTGTCGTTAGGCTTAAGTTATTGTTATCCAAACAAAATGCAAGGATCCATACATATATGATGAAATTATTGAGACCTATGGAGTTTGCCCTGGAATTGAAAATTGCCCACAATTAGGGAGATTTTATTTTATACCTTGTTTCTACAGTGATAAGGGTTTATGGAAATCAGGGGAACCCCCAATGTTTTGCCCTGCAGAGTGCCTTTAAAGATGGGAACTGCAGAGATTATGAGACAATTGGGTGGATTACAAGAAGAAGCCCTGACAGGCAAAATGAAGGGAAGTATCTTCCCTACCCTTACAAGAGCCCATCATTTCATCATCATAAAGCCTGGGTGGACACAGTTTGACAAATATTTTGAGCCCTACCATCTAGCAACGTCTATATCTAGGTGTGCAGACAATGAAGATTTCATAATGGGCATGTTCAGAAAGAGAACCAAGTGCTTGACATTAGAGCACCAATTTAATTTCCCTGAGGATATTGTTAGAAATGTTTTTGATCTAAGTGACCAGGAGGTCAGGAAGGAAAAGTGTCTCGTGTACAAAAAGTCTTTGGAATTTGTTCACAATTTTGATAGATCCTATGATCCTTTGAAGGAATTATTTCCTTGGGCTAGAAAGATTGAGTCCCTGATGACATTATTTTAAGGTATTATGCAGGCCCTCAGTGAGAAGAAACAAAAAATAATGGAAGCTGAGCCAAAAAAAGTTAAGGCCATCTTAAGAAAACTTTCACAAGGAAGGATAATCCCACCTGGGAATTATGTGGTCTACAAAAGGAGAGGGTACAATACTATCATACCCAAGATTGATAAATCGTTTGATCAGAAAGGAAAGAGGCTAGCAGATGCTAGTGCCCAAAAGATTCCCTCTCCCAAGAAAAAAAAAGTGGAAGGAAAAGAGCAAGAGAGTGAGTTCTACTCTCCTTCCTAGTACCCTTTACATATGGATGACCAAGCCATTGCTAAGCAATTGGTTCAAATAGGAAACATAGGGAAATTCTTTGTCACTACACAAGAGATACAAGGAGTGCTAGAGGCACCTAGGCATACAACTGTCGATCTCACAGTGGCAGAATTTGCAGGAAAAGAGCTGGACCCTGTAACCAAACAGGCCAGTGAAGAATATCTTTTAGATGACAATTTTGTTAAGGCTAGGGCCTTTATTCAGTTTCTATCGACAACTCATATTGATGAGTTTAAAGATAAGTACTAGAGGTTGCAAGAATCCCAACCAAATTAGACCAAGGATGATATTGAAAAGGATGTCAAGCAAGATTTAATGACCAAATTTGACAAAATCACTCTTGAAGAGGGCAGGGAGTTGGTAAAATAGAAAGGAGTCCTTATCCTACCCAGTGGGATTTGGCTGATGCCATAGTTTTTGATGCTGTTAGGAAGGAAACCAAACCATTGAGCACTACTAGAGCATCAATTGGCACCCAGTTTAGTGAATATCATGCAACTTTGGCAATATGGTCCTTGAAAAGGAAGGACAAAAGAAGAATGAAAGAAGATGATCAAAGTGAGGATACAAGTAGCCTCATTGTCAAAATATTTTCTGATACCTCAGGTATTGAGGCAGCTAACCTTGCTTTTTAGACTGCCAATTTGAGTTTGAAGGTAGATGAGAAGGAGAAAGATGCTTTTGATAGCCTGAACCAAAAGTATGAATTTGTCCTGAAGGCATACAATGATGAGAGGGTTAAATCCCTACAGAAGGATGAGAGAATTACATTCCTGGAGGGGAGGCAAATAGTGCAAATAATGCCTCAGAAGAGGATTGCACAAGGACCCCACCAGCCTTCCTCATCAAGTCCCATCATCACTTACCCTCCTTCCCCTGCACCATCTACTTCCACCACCCTAGAGGAGCTAGAACAGGAAAAATCCATGCTGAAAGTTGCAAGAGCAGAACTAGAAAGGCAGAAGAAAGAATGGGTAGAGCAGTCTGCTGCCTTCAGAGAAGCAGAAGCATGGGTAAAGTAGAGGCATGCAGATAAAATACACAATGCTCTTATGCATTGTACTCATGAAGTAGTAGCCACTGTTATTGTAAAGAAGAAAAATGGGGGCACAAAAATGTAAAGGAGGAAAATTGTGGTTTATTGTTATTTGTGTTAATTTCCTTAACCCCACTTTCCACTTACTTGAATTTGATTGATTGTATATTGCAATTGTAATTGTGATTAAGGGAAGATAAGATGCTCCTTTCTTTCACCCTCAAATACACAAATAGGAGATCCAATTTTGATCAACCCCAAAAGGGTTAATACACAAATGAATCTGATATTTGGAAAGAGACCAAGAAAGGGGATCTTAAATTCTATAAATTGATTGATTAATATGATTAATTATAGTAATTGAAAAGAATAGGAGAAAGTACCAACCTTACAAAATGGAAGATCAAAGATTCCTATTTTTTGAGATCTGTAGACTGTTTCCGGAGATGCTGACAGTTGATACCGAACCAAAATAGAGAGACGGACAAAACACAAAAATATTTTTCTATTTTGATGTCGTCTTATGAAAAAGGTTGACCCTGTACCACTTTTGACAACTCGATCTGCTCAACTCTGAAAGTGTCCCTATTCGCACAGTCCGAAAGAAATCTGAAAAGGGTATCCAGATCTGGCCTCAGATTTACAGTCCCGAACCTGTACCTACAAGAAAAATGTTTGTTTGTTGGGGGAAAGGGGTTTGCCTTGGTCAAACCCTGGTTTTGGAATTAACCTTAATATATGTAATTGAAGATTGCATAAAGAATAACAAAGCAAAAC
>MU227756.1:3176836-3195109 GCA_018584345.1 Thuja plicata
GATCTCCTTCATGCAATTGGATACTTGAGAATGATGGATGCTTGCTTCAAATATTTCTTGATTGCTTGCTAGGACTTCACTTCATAAGGATGCTTGATGCTTGATTAGAAGACTTCAATTGCTTGATCGTGGTTAGAGAAAATGAGAGGAGAAGGATCCCTTTTATATTAAATTAGGGCACAATCTCCTAAGGAGGCCTACATATGATAATTAAATCATCATTTAAGCCTTTACCCCTAGGAGAGGACCTATATTAAATATAATTTAGGAATCAACCAATTCGGAACCCGAAACAGCCTACCCGGAAGCGGGAATAAACTTTTTGTGAAGACCGACATCCCGGAAACCAAAAGTTCCCAGGATTTGGACCCTAGGACAGGGTCAAGGTCGGTTCTATCCTAGGATAGGGCCGAGGTCAACCCTGTCCTAGGGTAGGGCTGAGGTCAACCCTATCCTAGGAGGTCGACCCTATCCCCAGATCCCAGTATCACAGGTTAGAGACCCAGAATGCATAATTTAGGCCAGGAAATGGAGGTTAGAAAGGCAGGTCAGGGGGGAAGCCATGTCAAGATCAGGAACCCATTCAGAGGCACTTTTCATGACCCCAAACCAATCACTTGGAAGGATAAACTAGTCTCCTATGGAAGTGCTTCCATTTTCTAACTATACAGTTATATATACTCTAGGTAAGAAGATTGTCAATATTATGAATGAATATCATGAAAACAAAGATAATCTGGATCAGTTGGTGAGAAAGTGGAAAGGGAAAATAGATGAATTAAAATTCTTTCACATCTCTTGCAAGAAAAGTAATTATGTTGACATAGTCCTAACTGGAACCCACAAATGTGTCAAATTACTTTTGGATATGGATATCAGGAGAGACATTGTTATTAGAAAGGTGTTGACTTTAAAAAGGGAATATTCACAGGATAAATATGAAATGTTCCCAAACCTCTTTAGGAAGAATGGAAACATCAAAGATGAGGGGTTGTGGTACCGACAAATGAATGAATCATTAGTAGTTAGAACTAATAGTATGCTAACTTTGGAGAGTACCCTGCTTTTTGCTCAGACCATTGAGATAGTGGGCAAGGCCAGGTCATTTTTCATATTCTGGACATATGAGATTGAAAAGGCACATGTCACTTGGAGGGAGATCAATAGTAGAAAAGATGAAGTTCTTTGCTTCATTTGGCCAAGTGATGAGGTGTACACCTCCTGGAAGGACAGGTACACAATAACTGATCTGGGTGAAGGAGAAGATATGCAAGTGGACCAGGAAGCACAATAGAGCAGTTGATGCAGTTGAAAATGGGTATCATACATCACCAAAATCAGAGGCAATGGTTTCCACATGGCTATCCCCTAGAAAATATAGGGAAAATGCAATCACCATGTGGCCATAGGAAAAAGAATTCGTTGGAATATCTTGTAAAAAAAGTGGTTTTCTGTCCACTTGCTATTTTGTCTTATTATTCTCTTAATTTTGTCTTCTAGCCTAGTCATATGAAGCTTGTTGCATCCTTGAGCTTTAAGGATTCCAAGATGACTAGTGCTGGCTATATATAGTAAGTTGTAACATATTGAAAAGGATGGTAAAAATAAGAGCGTGAAGCATACTTCTGAATTGTGTCTAAGCTTTGGTTTTGAATCAATTTGAATGTATTAAGATTAGATTTTTATTAATAAAAATACAACGAAATCTCCATTTTGATACCAATGATGTCTTTTTGTATTTACACTTAGCTCTTGTATGTTTAATTTGTAAGGCATCTTAAATGTACTAGTTATAAGGTAGTTGTGTCATTATTTGTGAGTTGCTTTCAAGGAGGGTTTAAACCTTGCAAATAATTACATAGGGTTAGGGTTTATGCAGGAATTTGATACAGGGGTGTGAGGGTGATAAGATAGTTTGTAAGGCATTCTATCTGAGGTTTTATTTGTATTTCAATTAATTATCCTTGGTGTATGTATGTTTTATTCTGACTCTATGGCCCATGATTAGGCACTGGTTAGTTTCTGATAAGTGGTTGTTATCATCAATCAAATATTAATCAATCTTTATATTTATATTATCTAAGATACATCTCTAGATAATTGTATTCAGTACAATTCATCTTAGTGATTCCTTGAAGAGAGAATCAATAGGTTAGCCTTCCTAATCCAAGTGGCTTAAAAAGAAGAAGCATCATGAATCCTTAATCCACTGTCAAATTTGCTAAAAGATAGTAGTATGTTGAAGGTGCACCCACCTGGGTATGTGGATCCCAAAGTGTAGAAGGATTTTCATCCTTGTTAATTATCATTTTCCCTATGAGAATCTGAATTGGGAAATAAAGAGTCTAGCATTTACTTTTATATACTGATTCTACAAGAAAAAGAGCTAACACATCCACGGTTAAAAATGTATGAAACCTTGTGGAATGATAGGTTAGAGTCTATATATAGTGTTTGTGTTTTCATTTTTTTTCCTGCAATGAAGCTCCTAGGCTTGGAGTGATGCCCTAGGGCTGACTGCTTAGAGTAGGTGAGCCTGGACAGGGTAAAGATTGAATTGAAATAGCGCACCCATGATCTTGGATGGATGACTTAGTGGCATATATGGAATCCCTAATGTGTCTCCTTGAAGGATCAAAAGGTTGTAGAAGGTGGAGTGAATTTTGAAGGCAAGATTGAAGACAATTTGCATTGACTGGTCTAGAGACCTAAAAGTTAGGCTGAAAACTAGGGCCTGGAAGTAATTAGGGTTGTGGATGCCTTGAGAAACTATAGCTTTGGATTATTGAAGGCCTAGTGGATAGATTTTATATTCCTAAAGTATTCTATGGGGTTTTTTGGAATAATTGGGAGCATTTGGCCCAAAACAGTGAAAATAGACCTAATTGAATTAGGCCTAAGTAGGCCTACTAGTGCATAGTGATAACAAATGGATTTTTAGAGCATCCATAAGTGTTGGAAGCTTTTACAATGGAATTTTAATGAGTGAAGAACATAGGAAAGATTCTATGAAGAGTATTTGGAAGATCCTAAGCAAGGGTTTGGGGTTATAGAGGAAGGTCTAGTGAAGAATCAACAAGATTGATGAACTAGTTGGACTAGTTGAAATTGTGTAAGTTTTGTTGCTTCATCAAATCAACTATACCTAGGAGGAAATTTTATTGGGAAGGTCTAGGGTATCTAGATTAGTGAAGAGCACATAGATATTAAGACCATTGGATGGTTTGGAAAGTGATTAACAACTTGGGGAGAAGAAAACACTAGAACTCTAGACCCTTTGCATCAAAAACCTCTAAAAATATTTTAACTATGGTTGATAATTTTGAGAAGCTTCATCCTGAGCCTATTATAGTCATAGATTTAGATATTGGTGAGCAGAAACCTTAAGGGGTTGCAGAGGAGAACAAAGGGCCTTGTACCAAAACTAGGAGAAATTCAAAAAGAGTTGCTATTCACTTTGCTCAAGATACTATGCAGATGGAAGATGGGGCTAGTGAAGCCATAAAGAATCTATTGTAGGTCTCAGTTTTCTATTTGTCTAGTTTCAGTGTTGGTATTTTTTGCTGCATTTTTTTCTTATGGTTGGATGTTAGATTTTTAATGCTAAACCGAGGGAAATATTTTGTATATAGGGTTTTGAGTCCCTTCAAAACTTGTTTGAACCTTAATAAAAAATAATCCTTAATATTATTTAATAAATTTTTGCAAAAGTTGAAATCCCACACATGGAACAAGGGAGTAATAAATCCATAGTAGATCCTTCCTTATCATCAATGATATTTCTTCATTTCGCCTTACTTAAAGGTGATCCACATAAATCTCACAAAGGGGTCTTTTGTACTCATTCCCAACACACATATTCATCATTAGGCTTTTGGTACACACACATTGGGTGAAAGATGATAGAGAATAAACCTTAATGATTAGAAATTTGAACTTCAGATTTTTCATATCCTTCACTTTATTGATTTTTAGTGTGATCCTAAACTACATGCTACTAATAAATATCAATCTGATAAGGCTTATTTAACTCAAGGACCTTCACATCACAAAGGTTAACCATAATCAAATAATTATGAATGATCATCATAATGATAATATTAAGCACATCTATTTACATTTAGTCTAGTGAACATAACACAAGGCATAAAAATCAATCAAAAACATATTAATAACAAAGTTTTGCTAGTCTTCAAAGAGAATATTCTTGATTTGAAAGGTAATATTCCTATCAAATATCCAATGTTCCTATTCATTTAACTAAAATCCAAAATTAGTGAGATCATCCACTAATATATTAACTGATGATATTCTCTATGTTAAGGCAAGAGTCTAGAAGTCTATTCTAATTCTTATTTATTTCTAAATAATACATTATTTTGATGCTTTATAGGGTGGAATTTTCATCCACTTGGGTTTTCCCTACATACATGTTATGTTGTATGTTTTACATGTATTATTTTCCTCTCTTGCTTATTCATTTCTAATTGTCAAAATGTGTATATTGTTATGCTATTGAAATTTGTATAGATTTGAGATCTACACTTTCCTCTAGAGTTAATATAGAAATAAATTTAGTAATTTTCCTCTTCATGGGCATAGTTTGTTTGCATTTGTATCATATTTCTATTTAGTAAATTTATGGTACTAGAGTTTCATATTGAATATATTTTTCCTAACATCTGATATTACAGTCAAGGTAGCTCCTTGGCTTGCATATGCTTGCGTGTGAGATGTATGTACTTGCATGGAGTTGCATATTTTGTCCATGTTTTTAACTATGAGATAGTGGACTTGTAGGCTCTTTGCATTTGTTTTCATGTCGTTGCATGCAATTTACATTTTTTTGGATATTCCTTTATTTTAATTTCTTAGCTTGGAAACATGAAGTAATTTATAAGAGGGACTCAACTAACTACTAATCCTTCTATGAGTGTGAGAATTCTAGCTCATCTATTTTTTAGGACTTAAAATTACAAGAACTTAAAAGGTAGAAAAGGTGGAGCAATATAGAGTTGACCATGTGGTTATATGTAGCATTGTTGACCTAGAGATTTTATTTGATTTCATGAAACTACCCTTTTCCATGGTGTTTGAGTGTTTTCATTTTGTGGTCATGTGCAAAAAAGTGCTCCTTTTGGGTGGTTGGGTTTGGCTCCCTAGATACATAGAAAAAATTATTATTATTTGGGCCACAAATTGGCAAGCTTACATCGAGTGCTTGGTTTTAGTCCCTAACATTAGAAAGCACAAGATATTTAGTTCTTGAATGAATATAGGTACCTATGTTGAGCATTGTATGAGCTAGAAGATTTTGGAATAGCCTAGCTCTTATATATGCATGTAAATGTTGAAGGTTGTGGGATTGGTCGTATTTTGGACTAAAGTTTCTAGAAAACCTCTTGGTCCTAATAGATTAATGTACTGTAGTCAAAGTTTTACCTTCAAGATCAAAATTGGCTTACTTGGGGTCCTAGGTCTTCTTGCAAATATTTGAGGAGTTAAACCATGAAAATGAGTTGAAAGCTCACTCTAATGATTTCAAGAGGAAGTTGTCAATGTAGATAAAATAAAAATTATGTCTTTATTTATATTGGCTCTAAAATATTTTCAAATATGGTTCTTTCAAAGTCAAATTTCCTTCATTGATCTAACTTCCCTTAGTTAACTCAGGCTTAGGTTTGGAGTTTGAGTTGTCTAGGGTTGATAATTCCAACTGACTTGTGCCCCTCACATTGAAAAATATCACAGAGGTGGTTGATAAAAGGGGAAATTTTAAGGAAAAGAATAGCATGTTGAAAGAGTTAACAACATATACTAAAGAATGAGCAACACATTTCAAGGAGTGAGCAGTTGTTTGCTTCAAAAGAATAGCAATTTTAATGAGAAAGAATAATGAGTTTCATTTTAGAACAATCGTAAAGGATGCAAGAATAATATCTTCAAAGAAAAGAGAAGAAAATATAAATATTAAAGTCTAACATCCCATGGTTTTCATGATGAACAATAATTTAAGAAGGGGAAAGCATCCTCGATACAACGAGATCAATACATGAAAAAAATGGCAAGGAGTTTTCAAAGAGAGGAGGTAGGGTTTCCAAACCCTATATGCATTCATGCCTCCAATTTATTTTTCTTTCCATAGGTTAAAATTATTCTTTAAGAAAGATTCACTGTAATAGGCGGTCTGTCACCACACCTATTTTTGAAGAAAGTATTCATTGTTCTTGAGAAGATGTTATGTTGTTCCTACAGGCAGATCTGACTATTAATCACTTTATTGCAAGAACATTTTCTTTATGTCCAAGGTTTACTGTTGTTACAAGTTCTTTGATTGTTCCTTAGTGTGGAAATTATTTTTTAAAGGAGAGGTTTCACTATTACAATGGTACAAACACTATTACAAAGATTGTTGTTGATTTTCCATTAGGTTTCTATTGTTCATAAGGAAATATGATCATTTTATTTAAAAGAATATTATTGTCCCTCAAGAAAATATGATTGTTATATTAGATTCTAAGGTTATTCTTCAAGCATGGAATCGATGTCTTATTTCATGTACACATCATTTTCATCGAGGGTTTGAAGCCATAGGTTTGTTTGGACATTTTATCCAAGGCTCTGTTTATTGGTTTGAAGTGGGATTATCATAATGGATTATGGAGAGGAAAATCTGAAAATTTGGGATATGAGGTTAGAAAATGATCACATCATAGGCATTACAATTAAACAAATTAATGAAAAGGTTACAATAATGACCAATAAGACACTAACTAGTGATAAGGTTATTGTAAAAATAGTGAAATGATTTTGATATAAATGTAGAAATTAGTGGCATTCAATACACATCACTACTGTGATGTTAAAATAGTGACTATCAATGATCATAATAAAGAAGTTGAAAAATATGTGAGCCTTTGAGAAAAATTGGAGGAGGAATGAGTCTTTGAAATATTCCCCCCTTCAAAATATTTAAGGGCTAGTTCTTCTAAAATACATAATATTAAAGAGTAAAATTCATGAAGAGACAGAGAGATTAAAAACAAATACATAAGCGCCATGCCCTATGAAAAATACAGTTTCCTTCCACTATATGAAGAGTATATCACTTTTGCTTTTTCACAGTGACACAGATAATATGAGTGTCATAGGAATATAATGACTAAGAAAGGCACATATCAATAAATACATAAATTCTAAAAATAAAAACAAGTACAATGATATGTCAAAGTGTGGTTTTCAAAGTAGCGATCAGAGAAAGAGGAATGATGATTTCTATATGGTGAAAAGATAGTGAGATGCATCATGAAAGAACAAAGATGATTTTGTTATTATTGCAAGGATACCACATTCATGAATCATATCAAAAGATAACAAGGAGGGTAGTCATATTGAATAAAAAAACCAAGGAGTCCAATGTCAAAAAGCATTGATATCAAATAATAAATCAAAGGACAGTCATTACATTGTAAGACACAACTCTTGAATGTATCACAGTGCAAAGAAAACATTGTTATTATGATGCACCAGAGACATATTTGTTATGGAGAGAATGATATTTATAAGAAAAATATGTACATGAAGGTCATGCATCATTATTTAAGATAGAAAAAATAATTCCAAAATCAATGAGAAAGATATAGGTATTGTCATGGTAGAGGTACAAAGATAAGATTGAGAAAAGGAATGTAGTTCAAGGAGATTGAAAGGATCAAGGGTACTCATTGTGATAAGGCATTATCAAAATAGGATAACAAGGTAACGAACCATTGCAAACAAAGTGGATTCATTATGCATTATTAGTGTAGATAAAATAAGGCCTAAAAATAGGAGTTATGATGCAAGTACAATAGTTTAACATTCAGTTGAAGAGTCCACATGGATGGAGCATCAATTAAGGAGGTTTTTAAGGAAGCTAGCTACATGTTTAATCCAATTTTGACTTATTTATAAAGGGATTTTCATTCATGTACAACCTGAGGAGGCTCTTTCCATCAGATGAGGTGGCTTTGAAGACGCTTCAGGCATATGAGAGGTGGATTTTAACTCTAGATCCATCTTTCAGTAAGGAATGAGACTCCTTTCTTTATTACTTCTCTTGTAATATTTCTTTTTTAGTGCTTTTCTTTTTGGATTTTTGTAGATAATAAGAAGCCATTGTAACTTAGAATTTCTTACTTGTAATAGCACATTCCTTTATCTTTCAATGAAAAAAGCATCAATTATCCTTCTTGCTACTCCTTGTGTTGTAAATCATGAATTATTTGATGATGTTTTTGTGTTTCATTCTTTGAATCATTTGATTTTGTCTCATTCAAGTAGTATTGATGCAAGAAGATGCATGATTAATGTAGTTCATAGATTGTGGTAGCTGCTTTTTGTAGTTTGGAGTTGTGAAAATAGATTGTTTTCCTTCAAGCAAGCTCTAAATTCAGTCCTTTCCCACAAAAGCACTAATGTATTACATGCTTAGTTCAATCATGAAAGACTGAGACCTATTTATTTGAAATACATTGTGAGTTTTAAAATCAATTTGATCTAAGAACATTCAGTGCATAACCTATTAGACAAATAAAGTTTCATTTTCAAGCATATCCTTCCATCCCTTTTCATAATAAAGTTTCAATAGTTTTAGAAGGTATAATAAGGGATCCATCTCATAATCTACATATGTTCTTCATAATAGGCAACCCATAGGCTTGAAGATTATTCCATTTTGCATAGGATTGTTGAGCTCACAACTTATCATCAAGGTGCAATCCTTGTGACAACAGTTTTTGGCATGCTTGATGGGGCACTTTGGACTATTTTATTTCAAAATATTCCGCTCATTTTTTAAGTTTTGGTGTTTAAATCAATTATTACAACCTTTAAAGGCAAGATCCATACAAACTTGGTGTCTTTGCAAAGAATATCCTCTGGTTTCAAAGAGACAAGTGCTAGTATGTTTCGAAACAATCCTCTATTTTAATTCCATCTCTTTGAATGAATGTCTAAATGTCAAGTTTTCATGGACAATATGTATATCCACCATTGTATTATGAAAATTATATCCATGAGGCTCCTTATTAGACATTTCAAAGCAACCACAGTACTAGTTTAGCCCAATTATCCTTGTTACAACAATGAATCAACATACTCAATATGCTTCCCACCCATCCACCCCTGCTCAATATTATAATCAACCTCAAAATTTTAAGATTACGACACTTAGAGAGATGAATCAAATGATGTTAAAATATTTAGAAGGCTTCATTGAACAGTTGAAAGATATTAACAAACAACAAGAATTGGATATGTATTAGAGAAGAATATATGAGGAAGACTGGTCATATCAAGCCTATCTCCATGAGTAGGAGAAGTTGTCTCATCAAGACCAATGTCATAAGAAGTATTTGGTGGAACAATATAGGCAGCATGAGGAAAATATTGCAAAAGAGTTGGAATCACAAAAAGAGAAATATGAGAAGCTTGAAAATTAGAAGCATAATTAATTCTTTCTCCTTCATTATAGGAATTTATACCTAATCTAGAAGCCCACCCTGGTAGTACCTTTCTTAATCTATTTTTCAGAAAGGATGTCCCCATGTTTAATACCATATCCTTTGTAGAATATGATCCTATACTTGAGTTAGTTCAACCTATTATATCTCAGAAGCAACCTGTTGAAGGGCCTATTTGCCTTCAAATAACCCCAAAAATTCCACAATTTTATCTAGTGGGTCCCATTGTATCTCAAGAGAGTTTTTCTAGTGAGAAAAGTAAAGGATTTTTTTTAGGTAGAGGAGGAATCAGAAATAGCTAGTAAACCTTTATTTGAAGAGAAAAGTCACAAATCAGAATTGTTGTAGGAAAATGAAGAACATAACAAGTTGGAGCAGCAAGGTGTAGAACAAACAAATGATGACCAACATGAGGTATTGTCTTATTTGTTTAAAAAAATTCCATTTTTTGTTCAAGAAGAGGAGATTGTATCATTTTCTATACTAGTATATGATTTGGAACAACAAGATGAGAATTATAAAGGAAAACATAGTAATATTCTTGTGAAATAGGTTGTTGTTCAAGATCGATAAATTACCAAATTAGAATCTATGTTTATGATTTAGGTCTTATCAAAACTTAAATAAAGTTGAAATGGAGTCAAAGGTAATCCTCTTATGTTGAAAACTAAAGAATGCATTGAAGAAGAGTTTTTTTGTGATGATTTGAATATGTTTTGTCCGAACATGGAGGTTAAAGCAAAACTTTTTGAAGAGGTAATTCTTGAATAACATCAAGAGGAAGTGCAAGAGGTCATAGTTCATGATGGAGCAGCAGAACATAAATTTGAAATTAGTATTTTTTATTTGAACGTGGTCATCTCACAAGGATTTCCTATAAGGTATATATCCAGGATGGAGGCCAAACAAGAAATAGAGGTCAAGCTTACACCCAAGCATGTAGTTTCAACATAAGGACAAAATTCTCTACTCTCTTATGCACTTCCAAGAAGTAGCATTTCTAATCAAAATGAGAAGGTAGACCACATTTTTTCATTCTTGAAGCAATATTGCAACATGTTTTGAAGCATATATCAATTCCCTAATTCTTTTATGTTGTCCTCAAGTATGTAAAACATCCTAAGTTAGGAAGAAAAGAGTGTTATTTCAAAAACCTAGTCAATGGTTTCATTTGATTCATCGTCATTTCTTTAGTATAGTATCAAGGGGTAGTTTTGTTTCCATTTATTTTACTCCAAGTGTTGATGAACATGTTTGTTAGTTTTCAATTTTAGTGGATTAACTGATGTTGTTCAATGTTTCTAACAGTGAGGTCAAGGTTTGGATCTAAGTTTCTCAAGCCATATATTGACTCCTACGCCTAATGAATGCTAAAGGATACTCATCTTGATTCTTAGTAGGAAATCATATTTGCAGATGTTGCATGAATGTAGTCAAATTTTTACCTTCGGGATCAAAATTGCCTTATTTGGGGTCCTAGGCCTTCTTGCAAATTTTTGAGGAGTTAACTATGAAAAAGAGATAAAAGGTCGCTCCAATGTTTTCAAGAGGAAGTTGTCAAAGTAGATAAAATAAAATAAATATGTTTTTATTTTATTTAAGCTCTAAAATATTTTCAAAGATGGTTCCTTCAAAGTCAAAGTTCCTTGAATGATCCAACTACCCTTAGTTAACTCAAACTTAGGTTTGGAGTTTGAGTTGTCTATGGTTGATAATCCCAAAAGTTTTATGTCTCTCGCATTCACCAACATCATGAGGACAGTTAATAGAAGGACACATATTAAGGAAAAGAACAACATGGTTGAAAGAGATAAAAATAAATACCAAGGAATGAGCAATATTTTTCAAGGAGTGAGCAATTGTTTACTTTAAAAGAAGAACAAGTTTAATGAGAAATAATAATGAGTTTCATGTTATAAAAATAGTAAATGATGTGGGATAAACATATTCAAAGAAAAGAGTAGCAGATGTAAATGTAAAAGTTGAACATCTTGTTGTTTTCAAGATAAATAGCAGTTTAAGAAAGGGAAAGCATCCTCAATACAATGAGATCAATAAATGAACAACAATGACAAGGAAATTCCAAGGAGAGGAGGTAGGGTTTCCAAACCCTAGACACATTCATGCCTCCATTTTATTTCTCTCTCCATGGGTTAAAATTATTCTTCATGAAAGATTCACTAAAGTAGGAGACCTGTCACAACATCTATTTTTGAAGAAAACATTCATTGTTCTTGAGAAAAGGTGTTGTATGTTAAATAGATGATGTTGTTCATGGAAGAAAATTTGAATATTAATCACTATTATATAAGAAAAAATTCTTACTTTTCAAGGTTTATTATTGTTAAAAGTCCTTTAACTATTCCTTAGTGTGAAAATCATTGTTCTAAGGAGAGGTTTCACTGTTACAATGATATAATTACTGTTACAAAGTCCTTTTCTGATTTTCCATCAGATTTTCTATTGTTCCTAAAGAAATATGGTCATTGTATTTTTAAAAATGTTATCGTCCCTCAAGAAAACATGATTGTTCAATCAGAGTCTAAGGTCATTCTTCAAGCATGACATTAATGAATTATGTTGTGAACACATCATTGCCACAGAGGGTTTCAGGGCTTAGGTTTTTTTGGACATCTTTTTCAAGATTTTGTTTATTGCTTTGAAGAGTGATTATCATAATGGATTATGTAGAGGAAAATTACAAAAAATTAGGGATCAAAGGTTAGAAAATAATCACATCATAAGAATTATAATTAAAGAAATCAATGAAAAGGTTGCAATAGTGATCAATAAGATATTAACCAATGATAAAGCTATTGTGAAAAAATAATGAAATGATTTTGATATAAATGTAGAAGGTAGTGGTATTAGGGTTAGTTCTTCCCAAAGGCATGATATTAAAGAGTATAATTTGTTGTTGGTAGTTTTTTTTAGTGAAATTAACAACAACCCCATGAAAATGTTAATTAATTAAGCATGGTTTTAAACTTTAAGTTTTTTTTTGTAAATAAATATATTTATTTTAAAAAAAGTTTTAGTTGTTTAAAGTTTTATTTTTTATTTTTGTCTTATTTTATTTTCTTTATCTTTGTTTAGTTTTTGCAAATAATACTTCTTAGATAACTTTAGTGGTCGAACCTTTGTTTAATATTACATTTATATGTAATACATAATTAAAGGAGTTTAAAATTTTCTGAGCACACCTAGTCATCAGGCCTTTTGATTAGCATTACATCCTATCACGGGCTCAGAGTGAACTCGTGTGGCACAGGCTAAGATTCTACACAATGCAACTCAATATAACTGCAGAACTAATCCCAGACTACGCCTAACTAATTGCCTACTATTTTAGACAAGTCACACATATACTTCAAAGACATAAAGAATCAATAAATGCAATACAAAGACATTAGATCAAGAACATTGAGATAGGGTAACACAACTCCTTCAACATTATGAATGAAAATTTACAAATCAAAGCTAACTTATGCTTCAGCTCCAGGTCAGCACCACCGATATTACCTGAATTGACTTACTCAAGTAAATGTTTACAATGAATACCCTTAGGGATCACTATGCAAGTTTATAACTCTTAGACCCAACAAGAAACCCTTCTATGCATATTTCACATACACAATGAACTTATTACAATGCTTGCTTTGACAGATCTACTCTATACAACAATAACCAAGAAGCTCCTCTCTATGATTGATATTGATTACAGACTTCTAACCTCTCCATCTTCCTTTAAAGCTTAATGCATCCAGCCTTTTATAGAACCAACTTTGAATGCATCGCCAGATCACACTGTTGGATCTCAGCATGCACCAAGCCCCATCAGACTATTCTCAATCTGTGTTGAAGCCTTGATCTAAGTCATTTGTGGATTCACCCAATCAAGGACTTAGCTCGCCTTCCAGTTCATCAACTTGTCGCAGCCCAAAAGAACATTCTCCACATTGCACAGGGAAGTCTTCACAAGGGTCTTCAACCGCTAAATTTCCAAATCGCATCCATCTGTCAACTAACTGCACAAATATTGGTTTCTCTACTTCGACTCATATACATCATTAGATCTGAATATATTGCAATAATGCCTTTTAAGAGTCATTTCACACCCAATCTGATTAATAGATTCCCACTGTCAAGCTCAAGAGTTCACCTTTGGCTTTCGACAAAAGCTTGCCCATTTCACAGTCACTACATTTTATATGTAATGAAATATTATAGACAAATTGCATGGAAATGGCCACTTGGTTTAAGTTATCAGAGATTTTGGGTATGGTTTCATTTGTAAATACTTTCATGAAATATGTCAAAGTTGAGTTCATGTGAATGCAAACCTCTTTGAAATCCTTGAACATGGAGAATGTCGAGATTTGTGCATTGAAACTTTGATTTCATAGATACCGTCACTTAATTCTATAGAGAACGCCAAGCTCTCTCATCATTTAATAATACCATGTTTCATATTCTTTACAGGGTTTATTAAGAACGTCTATGCCTATGTGAGTTTGTGATTTCAAACTCCTGCAAACACTTGTAAATCTCAGCCACACATTTTGGAGTCATGTTTTTTGGCTCAAACCAATGATTTGTGCCCTAAGACAGGTGCGCGACTATGAATCCAAGGTCATTTTTAAAAATTTGGTGGTTTTTTTTTACTATTCCTTGGGTCATTTTTGCATAAAAAATTATTATATCTGCATTTGTTGGTCATTTTTGTCCAAAAAAAAAGGTTGTATTTTCCAATTTCTGTGATGTTTTTGTTAACTTTACTCTATTATTTCCCTATGTTTAGGTTTTATACATGTCATTATTTCTTAAAATGTTTGTTTTATAGAGTATTGTGTTGTTTCTGAGAATGAACACAATTGGTTTTGCAAGATGTAGTTGTAGCTAGGGTTTTTAATCACCATTTTTACTAAAAACATGATTATTATTATCCAAAACATAGATATTTTTTAGTTCTTCCATTAATGGTCCACACTTAAGGCCTATATGGTGTCATTTTGTACAAAAATTGGGTTCTTTTACTCTCTCTTGTGCTAAATATACATATAGTTTTGTCTGCAAACCTCCATGGCAAAAATGACGTTGAATATATTTCAATCCATATGCAAGTCAGTCTTTGTCTGCTGATCCACAAGTGTAAACTTTTATTGCTTTCAAAATTTTTGTTTGCAAATACAAAATCAAGTCTTTTTATTCTCCATGCACTTCACTATGCAAAACCAGAGATTTTGGCACTCATTACATGTACTGTTACATGCAACTTTACATGCAATGAAATATGCAATCCACCCAAAAATCCCCGACAAAAGTTTGTTTAATATTTACCATTTTCTCAAAGTTGGGATTTTTGAGACCTATTGCATGTACTGCTACATTTAATCAAAAGTGTAACTACCACAAAAATCCTCATACCATACTATTCCCAAAGAGGATATTTTTACGCCAACTACATGTTCAGTTACATGTGTATATAGAAAATTATACAATTTGTGATGATGTATATCTATCTATATACCTCAAGAGAAGGGGCCACAAAGGAAGAGATATCCTAATCAAATCCCCTAGTTGGATCCAAGTTATATTAATACAACCCAAGTGATATAGGGGTATCAATGCAAAACAAGAATCTAACCATGTGCTAAGAAAGAATATGATATATCCTATGTGCTAGGTATAGTCAATTAGGAATATAAAGATAATGTTGAAAATAATGAAATAGAATAGATGTGGAATGTAAATACTCAAATTAATTAATGAAATACACCAAATCACCTTTCAATTCTTGAAAAGTATGTGTTCAAGCTCAGATCTGCAATTCTGCTCCTGAAATAGCTCAGAAACCCGAACAAGGCCAAATCTGGAACCATAAACTTGAGATCTTCAAAACCCATAAATATTTTTATCTTAGGACTATGTTGAACTGGAGGGTGGTGGTGACATGAATAAAATCCAACTAGGACTAGGCCAAAGTTGACATCCACTTGCTCTGCAAGATTTCCTACAATCTGGATTTGTGACAGTAACTTGTTTCCGACGACTCCAATTCTGAATCTACAAATCTATATACCTGAATATGCAAGGGAAAAATGTTTGTTTTAGTTGGGGATGGGCTTTAATTGGTTAAGCACTAGTTTAGGAATTAACATTGAATGTTAATGTATGTAAAAGCAAAGAAAATGTACAAATTCACCTTACTTTGTAGAAGCCCTCGCGGAGGATCCAAATCCGTAATTTACAAGGATGTAGAAGTGCTCAATGTTGTTTAATATTGTAGGAATGTAGGATATCTCATCAAATATAATAGATTAATCATACCAAGTCATGGATCTCTAGATGTAGATTTACTCATATGCTCAAATCGTATATGCAAATGCAAATGAAGAATGGATGAACAAACTCTTCCTTGATAACCAGCTCCACTATCTTCAAAGAAGGAAGCTAGACCTTGAAAGGAACATGAATGATCATGGATTGATGATTAAAATTCCTTGAATGAACTCCTTTAAAGCTCCTTGAAAGCTCCTTGAATGCAAAAGATCTTAAAATCTTGAAGTCTTCAGTGGTTGCAAAAGATCTCCTTCAATGCTCCTAGGAAATGCTTATGAATACTCTTGGAATGTTTGTAGATAAAAATTTAAAATCTCTTGAACCTCTTTTCTTCCTCAGACTAAGTAAGTAGGCCTCCTTTTGTACCAATTTTGGGATCAGAATAAAAAAGGGTCAACTGCACAAGGCGGGAGAAAAAATTGAAAACCCAAGAAGGGCCTAGAATCTCGAGGTGTCCAACCTCAGGGGAGACCGACATCGGCCTCACCCCAAGGGATAGGCCAACTATAGCCTACCCCTAAATGGATAGGCCAACCTTAGACTACCCCTTGATGGATCAGTCCATTGGGGGATTGTTTGGGATCTTAGGGGCAGAGAAAAGAACAATGGAAAAGGGCAGAAAATAGGGGCCCGATATAGCATAAAAGCAAAGGTACATCCATAGGTCCATAAAGGAATTTAAATTAGGTCCAAAAAATTATACTAAGGAGGGATAAACATGTCTCAAAATGGGTGCTTCCATTTTAATACAATACATTTAGCCCCCCCTTTAGCAGGACTGTGAGCCTAACTAAAACTCTCAGTAAAGTAGATCAAAAAAATACATAAGATAATCTCATCACGACTGAGGAGACAAGGAATCCATCAACCCCCCAATAAACTTGAGTCTTTGTTAAATCCAAAATCATAAAAATAAAGATATCACTAACAAAAACAAAAACAAAAAGGAGTGTGATTAACTTGCTGAGTAAGATGTGCGTGTCTTACTGTGAATCACACCAAAAGGCAATGTTGCAACAAAAGATGGCGTTGAACAATCTAGCAAGTTTGTGTGCATGCTAGTCAACCCATCAAGGATTCACCCTCAAGAAACTATATTTCCAAAAGAGCAAAAATTCAAAAGGCTATCCAGGCATAAGGATGTGTGTATGCTTAAGGGATCGGAAAGAGATGGAACTACAAGGATCGAGCCTTCTAATCCGAGAAGATATCTGAAAGAGAATCGGGCCTTTAGGATTGTTTGGTAATTTATAAAGGGATTCAAAGAAGAAAAGGTACCATAGTGCATGTGTAAAAAATCTGAGCAAAGTGTATGCCCACATGTTAAAGCAATTGCAAGCGCCTCAACAAGATCAATGACTTTAACGGAGTGTACATGCATCCACTAGAGACATTTCCACTATGAAATGCCCCCAAAAGAAGACATATCAAGGGAAATAGGGACATAAAAAAAAGAAAGAGCATGAAGGGATACACTAACTTTTGGGTCAATATGATCATAAGTTAATATATAAAATATTATGTCAAATGAAATATCATCATTCCCCAAAGGAAGTAGAACTACATCACAATGGATGAAAAACATGTAAGAGTTATGAAGAAGAGCCTTTTTGGGCCGACATCATGGAGAGCAAAAAGATTCGGTGCTACCATGTTGCAATATCCATTACGCACTACACAAAGGCACATTCAAAAACAATAGCACATGTACAACATAACATATAAAGACATATAGAAGAAACAAGATACAAATAGAAGAATGATTACAAGATTTTGATTCCTTTATCACCTTGCGCCAACAGAGAAAAAAGGATCATTTAAATAAATCTAAACAAAACATATAGCAAGTAGTACATCATGGGGGAAACAAAACATGATAGGAAAACACAAAAAGACTAAGCCAATCAAATACATCGCCTGCCCCATTACATGTATTGTTACATGCATCTTTACACGCAATGAAATATGCAATCCACCCAAAAATCCCTGACAGAAGTTTATTTAAGATTTACCATTTTCCCAAAGTTGGGATTTTTGAGACCTATTAGATGTAATCAAAAGTGTAACTACCCTGATAATATCCATACCATACTATTCCAAAATAAGGTATTTTTACGCCATCTACGTGTTTAGTTACATGTGTATATAGAAAATTATAAAATTTGTGATGATGTATATCTATCTATATACCTCAAGAGAAGGGGCCACAAAGGAAGCTATCTCCTAAGCAAATCCCCTAGTTGGATCCAAGTTATATTAATACAATCCAAGAGATATAGGGGTATCAATGTATAACAAGAATGTTGGAATTATTGGAATGATGTACTGAGAGGGGAGGGGTGAATCAGTACCTCTAAATTTTTTTATGTGGTTGGCCCATTAACCTTTGTGTCATCATATTTGTATATTCCTATCTATCTGTTCATCT
>MU227756.1:3199758-3214085 GCA_018584345.1 Thuja plicata
CACATATTTGTATGGTGACCGGTTTGCTTGTATCCCATACTACTTTGCCTATGGAAGGAAAGTATTATTCAAAGTAAAAGAATATGCACATAATGAGGGAACCAAACTTACAAGTGTTTGTTCTTGAGGATCTTATGGTGTTCATGTTCTCCTCGATTTGATTCAACAAAATCTCTACAAGATCCATCTTCTTTCCTTGTTTGATGATCTTGTATGTTGTGTTCATAGCAGTGCTTACTATGTTGTTCATTTTTCTGGCCTAGAAGATCTTGTATCCTACCACACATGCACCAAACCTAAGTTCTTCATTGGTGATAGTGTTAACCTTGGGACCTCTCTTGTTTGATTTTGCACCAGTTATCTTTTCCACTTCCTTCAGGGATGGGTGTTTGTGAGCTTTTGGTTTGTTGGTTGTAGGATATCCAGTAACTGCATGAATAACATCCTTTGTTATTTGTTTTGGCTTATTGAGCCATAATGTCTAGTTATGCATTCTACTAAGAACTATCTTTATCCATTCTGTCTTAAAAACTCAGGGAAAATGTAATGTATTTGTGAGACCTTTCACTTCCATATGCTTGTGCTCTTCTTTCAGGTTTCTAGCTTCATCACAAAGTGCCCTGTAGGTATTATCTAGGTCCAGATCTTCTAATTCTGAGATCTTGAAATGTATATAGGACCTTACGTCCTCTACCAGCAAAACCCTAGCTAGGATTCTAGAGAATGCTCCAGAATCATCAAGTTGAGATGTGATTTCTGGGTGCATCTTGTATTTAGGTTTAATACAAGTGCCTCTGCTGACAAGCTTGATCATTTTCTTTTTATCTTCTTTCAACTTTTCAACTCTAGAAGTAGATGCGATCGATTTCAAAAATTTAGGGCTTTTCATAATTTAAACACTGTGGTCGGTGAATGTAGGTACTTACTAAATCTCTTTGATCGCTCGTGAATCCTTTGAGTTGAGTTAAAATCTTGCTGAGGTCACACTTCAATCGCTCTGCGTAGCTATGCTTGGTTGCTCAAAAATTATGGGTGTGAAATGAGTTCTTCCATCGTGCTTTTATAACTTTTGTGCCCTAAGTTGTCATTAATGCCTAGCAACTCGTCGGTATACAAAGATTGAGTTCGTCGGTTGTGACATAAATAACATCTTTGGTGTAGGCGCAAAGTGTCGGTATTGCTAGCAGCTTTGGTGACTTCACCGATGATTATCGGTAAAATGGCGACGACAACTTTCATCGACTCAAGGATTATCGATGTCTGTCAGTTTACACTTAGCGACTTTGCTTTTGTGTAATGACCGATACATTTCGGTAAGTAGTGTTAACTTTTCTGTGTGTGTTCACCGATGCAAATTTGTACCCATTAACCGATGGTTGTTTTTCAATAATATTACAAGTAACAATATAGTGCATCTTCAATAATGCTAGTTTTGTCTATATGATCAATATGTAAATGGAACCGATGCATAATATAACTTGTCATAATGCAGTTCCTTACTTACTTGTGCAATTTAGTTGGAGATAGTGATGCCACCAGATCTATTGGATGTGGTGTCATTATTTGCATTGCTTTTTCTAGCACCTTCAGTGTTTGTGGCTTTTACCCACATCTTGTTTCTCATCTTCTTGATTTCATCAATGGTGTTTCCATTGGGATAAGTGCTTGTTTCTGTCATCCAGTCTTTGCAATATTTTATCACATGTCTAACCTTATGACAATGTAAACATGCCATACCTGGATTGAACTATCCTCTTATTTTTCTAGTCCATTTTCTCATACAGTTGGCAGATATATGACCATACCTTCCACATGCTGTGCAATTTACCCGTGTGTTATAGTCCCAAACATATGAGTTACCTACTCTTGTTGGTTTGTAGCCATTATCAGGTTCTTTTGGTGTCCATGCTTTCTTATTCTTTTTCCAGCATTCCTGATATGTATGTCCATTCATTTTGCAGGTAGGATAGTACTTTTCCATGTAGGTTTCCTTCTTTGACTTTGTCACCTTGGATCTGCATTCATATGCCTTGTGTCCTTGTTTGTGACATTTATAACAATTACCAATGAAAGTAGATTGTGATTGAGGAATACCTTTCATTTTGTTTCTGCAAATGTTTGAGGTGTGGCCTAGTTTTCCATAGTGATTGCATGACAACTTCTTGATCCTTGGAGTTGCATAAACATTCATTTGATATGATTGATTAGATGATTGTCCATTGTCGGTATACCCTATTCATGTGTAGTTGTTGACTCTTCTTTGACCATCAAGGAAATCATCCATTCTTTTATTGCTATCTTCAACTTTCTTGATAAATTCATTGTGCTGATTTTTAATCTTGACTTCATGCTTTAGTTTCTAACTCTCTTCCCTTAGCTCACCGATGATCTGTATTATTTTAATGAGTTTAGTGTTTAATCTATTTTCCTCTTGAATCATAGGAATAATCTGATTGGTAATCTCATGGTGATGATCAATAAGTCTTTGAATCTCTAATTATTTTTCTTGTAGCTTCTCAATGATTTCCTCCTATCATCAATAGCTAATGTTCCCTCTGATTCTACTTTTCTTGAATCATTCATGACATCAATCATTTTTACCATCTGAGTCTCTTGACCGATTTGCAACATCTTGATTTTCTCTGTAAGATGTAGATTAACTTCTTGTAGAATTGTGACCTCTTCTACTAATGTGTTTGAAGCTTTTCTTGTTGATGATTCATCATAGTTGAAGTAATATGGGCTCTCCTCTTCTTGATAATCTTTTTCATTAAGCTTAGTTTCCATGATCTTTCTTTCATCAAGAAACTTTCTCATGCTTACTCTCACCTCTTTATACTGCTCATATTAAATTTGAATTTGTAATTGCTCATTCTTAATAGTCTTGTCTAGTCTGTACTTTTCCATTATGTTGATATTTTCTCTTAAGTCTTTAAGCTTTTTAAGAAAGAGACTTAGCTCTGATACCAATTGTTGGAATTATTGGAAAGATGTACTGAGAGGGGAGGGGTGAATCAGTACCTCTATAAATTTTTATGTGGTTGACCCATTAACCTTTGTGTCATCAGATTTGTATAGTCCTATCTATCTATTCATCTTTCTATATGTATGTGAAATCATAAAATAAGTTCTTTACATGTGTAAACATTCAAGAAACATTCATGAAAACAAATAACACAACACATGATATGATATCATAGAAAACTCCTGTTAGGAAGTAAAAACTGCGGTGGGGATGTCTACCCACAAAACTTCACTATCTGCAAATAAGAAGGGAGCTGATAAAGGCTTACAATTGATCACTTTAATGATCTACCATGTTAAGAGTATTATAGTGGAGACCTATTAGGATCTACTTCGTTTGAAGCTTTATCAACACCGTTAGGTGTGCACTTTGTTAAGAGATTTATCAAAGAACTATTAAGTCCACCTTCTATAAAAGAATTTTAGTTGTGATGCACTTGTTAGAATGCAACTACAATATAAATGTTGATCTGATAGTGAATGCAATCTCCAATTTCTTATAACATATCCTATAAAGCTTACAATGTAAATGTAATCACCTTGAGTGATTGAGTGATACCTCGTCTTTGCTTGTCGGTAGCCTTTCTGTGTTCTTGATAACTAATTTGATCTATTTCTATACTTTGCATGAATTCTCTTCTGCTTCTTAGATGCTCTTCATGGCTACTATAATTTTTCAAATGATTACAAGTCACATTTCATTACAAATGATTGAAAATCTTTTTATACTAGTTTCTAGCTCTATTCTTGATTCACGCTTTTCAAATTAACTCTAGATCCAAGGTTTACAACTTGACCTTGATATTTAGTTAGATATGTTTTAGATCTATTTGGATTCTTTAAAACATTCACAATTTTCTTGCTTGACCCTCAAGTAAAGGTTTAAAACAAATAAAAACTCTATAAATAGAATTACAATGTTTTATCTGACGTGTAAAGCCAGATCCACTTTTTGCGGGTTCTGTAACTGACCGTCGGTTCTGATGGTCGAGCTGCTCTATCAGTTCTATTAGTTTTGTACTTTTTCAGTGTCCCTTAATTGAACTATTCATCGGGTATGCTTGTTCTACTCCGTCGGTGATGTTCTCAATACTGTATCGTCGGTAATGCTTGTCGTCGGTTTGACTCTTGTCAATGTTCGTCGGGCAAGTCTATACTTAGCATTTTTATGATAGGAATTTTCATCTCATCGGGTATGCTTTCTATCCACTAGTTATGCTTATACCAATGACCTTTATCATGTTTTTCCCTTTAAGTATACTAATGGCAAAGTTTAATGTCATCAAAGAATCTAACCAAGTGCTAAGAAATAATATGATATTTCCTATGTGTTAGGTATAGTCGACTAGGAATATAAAGATAATGTTGAAACTAATGCAATATAACATATTTGGAATGTAAATACTCAAATTAATTAATGAAATAAACCAAATTACCTTTCAATTCCTGAAAAGTATGTTTTTAAACTCAGATCTACAATTCTACTCTCGAAATAGCTTAGAAACCAGAACAAGGACAAATCTGGAACCAAAAACTTGAGATCTTTAAAACCCAAAAATATTTCTATCTCAGGACTATGCTGAACTGTAGGGTGGATGGTGACATGTAGAAAATCCACCCAGGACTGGGCCAAAGTCGGCATCCACCTTCTCTACAATATTTCCTAGAATCTGGATTTGTGAGAGTAACCTATTTTCGATGTCTCCAATTCTGAATCTGCAAGTCTGTATACCTGAATCTACAAGGGAAAAATGTTTTCTTTTGTAAATGATGGGCTTTCCTTGGCCAATCACTAGTTTAGGAATTAACCTTTAATGTTAATGTATGTAAAAGCAAAGAAAATGTGCAAATTCACCTTACTTTATAGAAACCCTCGCGGAGGATCCAGATTCGTAATCCACAAGGATGTAGAAGTGCTCAATGTTGTTGAATATTGTAGGAATGTAGGATATCTCATCAAATATAATATATCAATCATACCAAGTCATGGATCTATGGATGTAGATGTACTTATATGCTCAAATCAGATATGCAAATGCAAATGAAGAATGGATGAACAAACGCTTCCTTGATAACCAGCTCCACTATCTTCAAAGAAGGAAGATAAACCTTTAAAGTAACATGAATGATCATGGAATGATGATGAAAATCCCTCCAATGAACTCCTTCAAAGCTCCTTGAATTCAAAAGATCTTGAAATCTTGAAGTCTTCAATGGTTGTAAAATATCTGCTTCAATGCTCCTAGGAAATGCTTATGAATACTCTTGGAATGTTTGTAGATAAAAATTTAAAACCTCTTGAACCTCTTTTCTTCCTCAAATCAAGTGATTATGCCTCCTTCTATAACAATTTTGTGATCAAAATAAAAAGGGTCGACTGCACAAGGCGGGAGAAGAAATTGAAAACCTGAGAAGGGCCTAGAATCCCGAGGTGCCCAACCTCAGGGGAGGTCAAAATCGGCTTCACCCCAAGGGCTAGGCCAAATTTTGCCTACCCCTAAAGGGATAGGCCGACCTCAAACTACCCCCTAATGGGTCATTCCATTAGGGGATTGTCTAGGATTTTAGGGATAGAGAAAAGAACAACAGGAAAGGGTATGAAATAGGGGCTCTATCTAGCATAAATGAAAAGGTACATCCATAGGTCCATAAAGGCATTTAAATTAGGTCCAAAAAATCCTACTAAGGAGGGATAAAAATGTCTCAACATAGGTGCTTCCATTTTAAGAAGATACATTTAACCCCCACTTTAGCAGGATTGTGAGCCTAACTAAAACTCTTGGTAAAGTAGATCAAAAAAATGCATAAGATAATCTCATCACGACTGAGGAGACAAGGAATCCATAAATCCCCCAACTGACTTGAGTCTTTGTTAAATCCAAAATCATAAAAAGAGAGATATCATTACCAAAAACAAAAGTAAAAAGGAGTGTGATTAACTCGCCGAGTAAGATGTGTGTGTCTTACTATGAACCACACCAAAAGACAATGTTGCAACAAAAGATGGTGTTGAACAATCTAGCAAGTTTGTGTGCATGCTAGTCAAACCATCAAGGATTAACCCTCAGGAAACTGTATTTCCAAAAGAGAAAAATTGCAAAAGGCGATACAAGCATAAGGATGTGTGTATCCTTAAGGGATCGAAAAGAGATGCAACTACAAGGATCAAGCCTTCTAATCCAAGAAGATATCTGAAAGAGAATTGGGCCTTTAGGATTGTTTAGTAATTCATAAAGGGATTCAAAGAAGCAAAGGTGTCATAGTGCGTGTGTGAAAAATGTGAGCAAAGTGTATGCCCCCATGTTAAAGCAATTGCAAGCACATCAAAAGGGTCATTGAATTTAACAAAGTGTACATGCATACACTAGAGACGTCTCCACTATGAAATGCCCCCAAGAGAAGACTTATCAAGGGAAATCGGCACATAAAAAAAAGAAAGAGCATGAAGGGATATACTAACTTCTGGGTTAGTATGATCATAAGTTAATATATGAAATATTATGTCAAATTAAATATCATCATTCCCCAAAGGAAGTAGAACAACATCACAATGGATGAAAAACATGTAAGAGTTACAAAGAAGATTCTTTTTGGGTAGGCATCATGGAGATCAAAATGATTCGGTGCTACCATGTTGCAATATCTATAGCGCACTACACAAAGGCACATTCACAAACAATAGCACATGTACAACATAACATATAACAACATATAGAAGAAACAAGATACAAATATAAGAATGAAAACAACATTTTGATTCCTTTATCACCTTGCGCCAATAGAGAAACAAAGATCATTTAAAGAAATCTAAACAAAACATATAACAAGCAATACATCATGGGGGAAACACAACACGACAGGAAAACACAAAAAGATTGCCATACTAGAGAAGCCAATCAAATGCATCGCCTACCCCACCATCTTTCCCATCTTTGTCTGTATCATTTAGGGAAGGTGAGAAACTCAAAAGAGGAGCAACATCCACACAGTAGGAAAAATTGCGAGTTTTGAACAAGGACCATGTTGTGATTCAATGTGCTCGATACTAGGAGTGATTGATAACTGTTTTGAAAGCATGTTAGGAAAATCATGATCAAGATCAATAGTCTCATATTAATCAGATTCACTAGCATGTAAATTATTGTTAGCATCAATAGTATCTTCTTCATCAAGATTAATCACAATAGAATCCAAAATACGAATACAATCATCATGTTTATTCATTTGAATAATGTTATTATTATTAAATTCCCCCATAGGCTCAAGCATGGGCTGTTCAAAGGAAGTTTAATTTTTTTTGGAAGCATGTAAGCATTCCATGGCTTTAGCTATACACTTCTTGCAATAGTTACAGGCATGTCGGTTACATTTGGTCTTGCTAGAGATAGAAGGTGGAGTGAGATCAATCAACATCAGGCCTTTTTATCCTTATGAAGGGGGAAATGAAGGAACCACACTAGGTTGAAAGATAGGAATAGTAGGTTGCTCAAAACAAGTCAAATAATTATACAAAGGAGGAATTGGTGGAATAGGTAAAAGACCACGGGTAGGATCAAGCTTGGGTAAACTTAATCCAACGATCTTTCTATGTTTAAAGGATTGATAAGATCAGAAAAGTTAATCAGGACAGGTTGGAGGTGTTGTAGGTAAAGAAGGCCAAAATAAATCAAGGTCAGCATAGTCTCAAGGCCTAGAAGGATTGAAAAGACTATGGTTAATGGTATTGATTATTAGAATTCATAGAATTCTATCACCAAGATCCACTGTACCAAAAACATGTCACAAAAGCATAGAATGGAGACAGAACAAAGAAAGATTTGAAAGATGAAATATTCATTTAGAGAGGGAATAATTAAATTACAAAGAGATCAATCCTTATAAAGGAGATCACAACTCTAAAATAGGAAGAGACGAGGTTTCATGACAATAATTAATAAAATAATTAATGACTACATGCCCAAATTTTAGCTTAAGTAAACTAGAGATAATAAGTGAATAATTAAATCAAAATGATTTAATTAATAAGTGAAATATCTTATTACTCTAACACCCCCCTTAAGATAAATTTAGGGAGTATTTAAAACCTAGAAAAAAATACTGAAAGTAGGAAATCGGTCTTGAAAACATGGCCTGGTCAGGTACCCAATTACAACCAAATATCTGTAAAGTGGAGAAATAGAGAAAACCACATGGGCAAAAAACTCTACTCCAAAAAGAGATGGAAAAATCATGCTGAAATACAATGTATCAAGAGACTCTATCAAAACCATAGGTACAACCCCCCCCATGAGAGAGGATCAAGACTCCAAATCCCCCCCAGAATGATAGAACCCCTGTATTGATAATCATACCAATGTGGTTCCAATGAGGAAGAAACAAAGGCAATGGACAAAGAAGAGGAAACCTCTAAATGTGGGATGAAACTGGAAGGCCTAGTCGATGCTCAAAAGAGAACGCATGAGAATCCTGTAATTGAATCTCCAATGAAGTTGGGATAACGTATGTGTTGAATCTATCATCTAAGAGGAGATGAATATCCTCTAATAATTTCTCAATAACTGCACTAGGGGGATCAATGCACAGAGCAATAATGTCAGGCAATTCTGAAGAGGAATCATGATGAACATTGTAAACTCAATAGGAGGTGGAGGTGTAGAATTCACAACACTAGTCTCAGGAACAACACATAAGTTCAAGTGATCTAACTTCACCTCAATAGGATCTCATGAAATAAAAGAGCTAGTCCTTGACAGTGGAGATGGTGGACCAAAATAAGAGAAAGAGTACAAGTAGGAAGAATGATAAGTTGTCCCTATTGCAAAAATATTGTATGTCTCACTATCTTTGATGTGCACTAAATCTCATGTGAACTCAATTGTCTTCCCTATCCCACTATGAGTAATATGATAGATAGAGAGAAGGTCAGAGGACAAAGATGGAATACATAGTACATCATTGAATGCACCATCATCAACGTTAATAGAACCTTTCCCATATACAGTCATATTAGTGTTATTCCCCATAAAAATGTGTGGGGTAGGAGAAGCCTCAAAAGAAGAGAATAAATCCTGAGAAGATGTCATATGATGCAAAGAACCTGAATCCAGTAGCCATCTAGAAGATCGTGGACCAGTGGTTGCACATAATGCATGACCATTTCCTTTGTCCTATCCATCTATCTGGAATGATGATGAAGTAGTATCAATATTTCTCTTCCTAAGAAGAGTTGTCAAATAATAATTTGTTTAGCATATCCATCTATCTTCTTTTCATAGCCATGAGACTCATCATGATTGGGATTTTTACAATAAGCACACATAGATCTTTCTGTCTTCAATTTTTCCCCCTTAGGAGAAGGTGGGCCAAGGGAGTGCTTAGAAATAGAATCCTTCCTAGAATCTGTGGCATGTGACTTTTGTTTCTGCTCCTTCTTCCCCTTAAATGTTTGGGCAACCAATGCTTGGTTCTTTGATCATATAAGAGAATCAAGGTGAGATAGCTTTGCCTACTCACGAGTCAAACGATCACAAGACACATCAAATGTAGGCATGGTAAATCGTGGACCCAAAGAATCCATGGTAGAATGGATGGTAGAAGAAAATATCTAAAATGGACCATGAAGCTTAGAAAGAATCAGGTAAATGCACTTTGTATCTGTCTTATTCTTTCCTCAACCCTGTAAGATAGACCTGATAGATTTGAATTTCATCAAAAAATCCTGAATAGAAGGAAATGACTCAGGACCCAAAGTTGTCAATTATGCCTCAATATGAAGTGTCGTGAACTCATTGATAGTGGCAAAGAGAGTTTGAAACTTCTCCCACATATCAAGAGGAGTATCACAACTATCAAGATGAAAGAGTAAATTTTCTAAAACATGCAAAGAAATTGCACCCATGGCCTCATCCATCTTGTTCCTGTGTTTCATGATCTCGTAAGGATGAGTCAAAATTGGTTTAATGGTGTCCAAACAAGACCGTAACCCTCGTGACATGAGAAGCCAAGTCCATGGGATTTCCAAAAATGGAAATAATGTGGAGTGAGAATCTCAACTGATGTTGAATCTTCCATTGTTGCACTTCTCTGACTGTTTAATTATTAGTTATCTTTCAAAACTCAACAGAAGATGCAGAAGGGTTTTTAGTTTGTGGTTTTTATTGTTCTAGTTTTTCTAGGATAAATGATAGAAAATAAGAAAAAAACACCCTCTACAAAGAGAAATACCAAACCCTAGTACAAACTAGAAAGATAAAAGGAGATACAGTGCAAGAAGTGCTTCAAATTTCAAGAAGTGCTTCAAATTTCTCAGAAAGTAAAGCTCAGATCTTAAGAGAGCTCATCAAGAGCTTTCCACCGCCTATTTGTGAGGGAAAAATAGAGTTTGTATACACATTTTAGAGGCCTAGGAGTGCAGAAAAGAAGCCCTCACTTTGATTGGAAAAAGAGGCAATGAAGTATAAAAATCTAAAAACCAAACCTTCACCAAAGTCTATATCTTGGAAAGAGATTTTCGACGATATCTTGTTTAGTAGGAGATATTTTTCCACAGCAAGTCAAATTGTGATATTGCTATCAGGATTTAACTGTGTAGTGTTTGAGTCAAACTCATTGACCCATAATTCATGAGTAGTTGTTCAACATGAACCCATCTCTCATGAGAATGAATGGAACACTTAGCACTCATTGGATTTAGGTGATGCTAATAGCAATATCACGATGTCAGGATTTACACAGTTAAATCCTGATAGCAATATCACGATATCTTGTTTGCAAAAAAATACCTCTGTTTGCTCCAGATATGAGAAAAAAAACAAAGAGGTCTCAAAAATAAGAACTCCAAGTGATCTTGGCTAAATCTAGTGATGATCCGCTAAATCTGGCGATGCCGCTAAATATGGCAGTATTGCCAAAATTTCTACCAAAATTGGTGGAAGTACCAAGAAAAAAATTTATTTTTTTTCTTTTATTTCTGTCGCCTCGAGATGCATGCCAAAAATAGGTCCTTACATGCAAAAAAAAATTCCCTCAGAATGCAACTGTATCCAAATCAGATGTGCCTTATATGGAAATAGGGGTTTTTGGGCCTTCTGGAAGCAAAGTGAGGCCAATTTGTGCCCAAAGTGCTCCAAAAAATAGCTCCCCCAGATCCACACAAAAAACCTTTGTAAACTTGAAACCCTCATAACTCCAAAAATTCTTCAAAAACTTAAGAACAGGTTGTAACAGCAAGGCTCTGATACCATATTAGAATTCATAGAATTCTATCACCAAGATCCACTGTAGCAAAAACCCGTCACAAAAGCAAAGAATGGAGACACAAGAAAGAGTGATTTGAAACATGAAATATTCATTCAGAGAGGTAATAATTAAATTACAAAGAGATCAATCCTTATAAAGGAGACCACAACTCTAAAAAAGGAAGAGACTAGGTTGTATGACAATAATTAATAAAAGAATTAATTATTACATGCATAAAGTGTAGCTTAAGTAAACTAGAGATAATAAGTGACTTAGTAATTAAATCAAAATGATTTAATGAATAAATGAAATATATTATTACTCTAACATTGATCTCGCCATCATGAGGAAACTTAAGGAATTTATGGATAGGAGAAGCTACAACTTTCATAGAGGACAACCAAGGAAAAACAAGCTTAACATGAAATTGATCGAAAGTAGGGATGAGAACAAAGGTAGTATCCACAACTTTACAAAAAAGTTATACAAGAAAGGAAATAGAACCATGGGGACGATAAACAATGCTATTATTAGTCTAAATCCAAATGTCTGTCATATCATAGAAATATCGTTGTAAGTCTTTACTAAAAAAGATGCTCTGAAGTTATAACATTCACCGTGGAAGTAGGATCAATAAGAGTACCATAGGAAAGAGTTCCAACAACCCTAGTAGAAATATGGAGAGGACCATCAGGATCCTTAATCATTTCATAATGGTAAAAGGAAATAGGAAGTTGTCTACTAGGTTGAGGTTAAGTTTTAGGTGGGGATTGAGGTTTAGGCAGGGTTCATGTTCAACATGGTTAGCTTCTTCCATCTTTTCATCATAGATAATCTATCTAGAAGAGGAAGAAGGTTGGGCAATGGTGTTGGTAGAATGAGAAGGTAAAAAATTAGTATAAATTTGTAGGTTCTGGTTAGGAGGTGCTACAGATTTGTTTCCATGGCTAGCATCAGCATCAATAGATATAGAATTAGAATCAACCAGGTCTTGGATAGCATTCTTCAAAGAATAACACCTCTCAGTATCATGGCTAGGCTGACGATGGTATTGATAAAAATATTTGGGATCAAAGGAATTAGAAGCTACCATAGTCGAGTTAACTAGTATAATATGAGGAAGTTTAATGATATTAGAATTTAAAAAATTTTCCATCACAGTTTGCAAAGAGTCAGATAAAGGAGTATACTTACGATTAGGGTGAAAAATAAAGGAAGAAGAAGTGAAACCCTTGGATGCAACAACTACCTGTTCATCTACTGCATTCAATGCTTTTCTGATCTTGATATAGTTGTTAGGTTTATGGAACTTATTTAGATGGGAGGTGGCATCACTCTTATCTACTGGTACAAGAGCCATTGTAGTGGTGATCTCAAACTGAATCACTTGTAATTGATAATGGTGAAGTGTTGCACAAAGTTGGGAAAGGGAAGTAAATCAGTAAGCATAATCTTATCTCTAATGTATTTTTGTAAATTAGAAATAAAAATATGTTGTATATCAATGTTAGGAACAAGATAAGAAATCTGAGCATACAAATTTTTAAATTTAGCAATAAAGTCACTAGCTTTTTCTTTAACTCCTTGTTTATAATGCATTAAGTCAGTCAAATAAACTTGAGCACCAATATTGTTTTGAAATTTTTGAATAAAAGCATTAGCAAGTTTTTGAAAGGAATCAATACAATAGGGAGGTAAAGAACTATACCATTGCAAGGCCTTACCTTGAAAGGTCCTAGTAAAAAACTTGGTCATGAGCCTATGCTCATGGGCAAATTCACTACATGGGGTTTGAAAGGTCTTAACATGAGTCACGGGGTCAACCTTACCATTATAAGTGTCAATAGAAGGCATGTAAACTTGTTGAGGGATAATCACACAGATAATTTCTAAGGACAAAGGATTAGCAACGTCACATGTAGGCACATTAAATTTGGATTGAGTTAATGAAGCAAGTTGTTGTTGCAAGAACAATTTAGTTTGATTAAGAGTAATGATGGTTGAATCATTAGACGAAATAGTAGGCATGGACAAATTGGATACACTAGGAAAAGTGTAGGAAGTAGCGGGAATACTGGAAGTAAGAGGAGGAACACTTGAAATAGTGGTAGGAAGAGGATTGGAATATGTAAAAGGCACACTATGATAAGAAGGCATAGAGGTAGGAAATGGAATAGGTGGAACACTCACAAGAAGAAATGAAATAGAGGATTTAGGAAGACTCACATGTATAGGATTAGAAAATTGTATGAATGTGGTTATAAGAGGTGGTGCATAATTAGGAATGCTAGGAATAGGAAGAAATATAGGAAAAGAAGGTTCAACAGTCATAATAGGTGGAACATAACCTAACTCCTAGGCACCTTCGACTAAAGGTTTGACATTAGAAACAACAAGGTGAGAGATACCACGCAATAGATTAATACCATTTTCATCAATGTGTATAACTTTCCTTATGGATTCAATAGTGGAAATAGTATCGGGATTATGATTCTCTTGAATAAGCCAACTTTCCATCTTTTTAAGGTCACTAGTGAGATTTTGAACTTGGGAAGGAGGAACTCTTAAAGCTTTATCTTCATCATGGTAAGAATGAGAAGATTTATTATCCATGGAAGGATTAGGATCACGAGGGATCATGGTATCATCAAGGTTCCTAGGGAAGAAAGAAGAATCATGTTCTAAAGAACCCACGAGTCTATGATTTCTTCTAACCAGGATACTATAGGTTGAACTCAAAGTAATACAACTCATACACAAAGGAAGGAAAATCCAAAGAAAGATCACACAAAGTTTTTTCAAGCACCAAAATGAGATATAACCACAACAAAGCATGAACAATAAAGCTAAATCCAACAATTGTATAAAATAGAAAGAAGACACAATGCATAAAACAATATATAAAATATTTAATTTAACCAAAACAAAAGGAATACAAGGCATGTAAAGTATGGGTTCACCAAAATTTATATGGTGAAATCAAATATATAATATAAATATCATCCAACTATCAAATAAAAAGGTAACATGCATGAAAGTGTGGGGTTCACCAATATATATATATA
>MU227756.1:3214148-3231126 GCA_018584345.1 Thuja plicata
ATATCTATATATACCTTAAGAGAAGGGGCCACAAAGGAAGAGATATCCTAATAAAATCCCCTATTTGGATCCAATTTATATTAATACAACCCAAGTGATACAGGGTATCAATGCAAAATAAGAATCTATCCAAGTGCTACGAAAGAAGATGTTATTTCCTATGTGCCGGGTATAATCAACTAGGAATATAAAGATAATGTTGAAAATAATGAAATAGAATAGATCTAAAATGTAAATAATCAAATTAATTAATGAAATACACAAACTCACCTTTAAATTCTTGAAAAGTATGTGTTCAAACTCGGATCTGCAATTCTGCTCCCGAAACATCTCAAAAACCCGAACAGGGCAAAATCTGGAACCAGAAACTCGAGATCTTCAAAATCCAAAAATATTTCTATCTTAGGACTATTCCGACCTAGAGGGTGGATGGTGACATGCATAAAATCTACCTAGGAATAGGCTGAAGTTGTCATCCACCTTCTTTGCAAGATTTCCCGAAATCTGGATCTATGACAGTAACCTATTTCTGACGGTTGTAAATTTAATCTACAAGTCTATATACCTGAATCTACAAGGAAAAATGTTTTTTTTTGTTGGGGAGGGGCATTCCTCAGTCAAGTCCAAATTTATGAATTAACCTTGAATTTAAATGTATATAAAATCAAAGCAAATGTACAAATTCACCTTACTTTGTAGAAACCCTCGTGGAGGATCCAGATTCATAATCCACAAGGATGTAGAAGTGCTAAATGTTGTTGAATCTTGTAGGAATGTAGGATATATCATCAAATGTAATTGATAAATCATACCAAGTCATGGATCTATGGATTTATATGTACTCATATGCTCAAACCGAATATGCAAATGCAAATGAAGAATGGATTAACAAACCCTTCCTTGATAACCAACTCCACTATCTTCAAAGAAGGAACCTAAAACTTAAAAGGAACATGCATGATCATGGAATGATGATTAAAATTCCTCCAATTAACTCCTTAAAATCTCCTTTAAATCTCATTGAATGCAAAGGATCTTGAAATCTTGAAGTCTTCAATGGTTGCAAAAGATCTCCTTCAATGTTCCTAAGAAATGCTTATGAATGCTTGTAGAAAAAAATGTAAAATCTCTTGAACCTCTTTTATCCTTAAAATGAAGTGATTAGGCCTCCTTTTATACCAATTTCATGATCAAAATTGAAAAGGTTCGACTGCACAAGGCAGAAGAAGAAATTGAAAAATTGAGAAGGGCTCGAATTCTTAAGGTGCCTAACCTCAGGGGGAGGCTGACCTCGGACTCACTCCAAGGGCTAGGAAAGATTTAACATACCCCTAAAGGGCTAGGAGGACCTCATACTACCCCTTCATGGGTTAGTCTATCAGGGGATGGTTCAAGATCTTAGGGACAGAGAAAAGAACAATGAGAAAGGACAGAAAATAGGATCCCAATCTAGCATTAAAGAAAAGGTACATCTATAGGTCCATAAAGGCATTTAAGTCAAGTCCAAAAAATCCTACTAAGCAGGGATAAACATGTCCCAACATGAGTGCTTCCATTTTAAGATGATACAACATGTAGTCAAACAAGCAATCACCTCCAAAGCCTCCACTCATATTATTTTTGAAGTGGATATTTTTACACCAACTGCATATTTTTTTATATGCAGTTGAATGTGCAGTCGCATCAAAAATTTCTTACAATACCCAAGTTTTAACCTTTTTGAGAAAGAAACTTCAAGTACATTTGGAAATTTTTGATCGAAGTGCATGTTGAACTACATACGTAACTACCTACAACTTAAAGTGCAGTTGGGTTTAAAAGCCCCGATTTCACTTAAAGTCTTATATTTTTCCTTAGTAGTAGGAAATTTTTAGTCCAACTACATAAACTATTACAATTTAAACTACACATGCACCTTCACCTGCAATGAACCCAAAAACCCCGAATTGCATTCATGGCCCACAAAAAGCAACTTTTTCACTTCAGCCTTGTTTGAAGCATAGTTTGAAGATACGATCTACCAAGTGTCAAAATAAAATGCTACAGGTTCTCATCCAAAGTCAGAAGACCCAACCATAACGCTTGAGAAGAAGATGAAATTCAAGTTTCATCAATTTTAGCATGCTTTCAAGACTGTTTCCAAGCAAGTGAAAGAAGACTAATAAGATGGATCATGAACATTTCAATCATGGGGTAAAATGAAAATCAGTGATTTGTTAATTCCATTGAATGCAGGGGCAAAGTGTTATTAATTGCAGGTGTTCCAATCCATGTACATATTCAAATATTTCTAGCACTCGACGATCTGGTGATAGGAAGACCTCTTTTACAGAGGTTGATGTAATAGGAGTCGTGTCTTCTTAGACACTTAGTTTATTTTTCATCGTGCATTTTGTAATGTAGTTTTGACAGGTTACATGTAAAGCATAAAATTGCAATTGCATATATAATGTCTCATGTAAAGAAAAAAATTACAATTACACATCTCACTACATGTAATCACATTACATGGGACTATAATGTTGAATAAGTCAACAATAGGTAGTTAGTTATCCACCTTTTTCTCTTAGCCTCTCTTCCATAAATACAACAGGTTTTATTGTAATTAATCATCTTTTGGAAATGCAAGAGAACTTTTTTAATTTGTATATGCACTCTAAGACTTCGAGTTTGGATGTAAATTAGATTGCTTTCAATAAAAGAGGCAACTTGCTTTCAGAAATTGTGTTGATTTAAGGTGTTACATGATGACATTTTCTAGAGTTGATTGCGAGTTTTTTTAATTTTGTTCAAGAGGTATTTGAACTCAATCTTGTAGAATTTGAATTGCATATTGTGTTCAAAGTTATAATTTGGTTTCAGATTTGGCCTTGCAGACTTTGAGTTGTTTATCAAGTCTGAGATTAACATTGAACGCTCAAGAAAGGAAATAACTTGCAAACTTTGTGTTTCTTAATTCTATGTTTATGCATGCAAGGTGAAATATATGTTGGATGTTTTGAGTGGCACGTACATTTCATTATTGTTCTCATAATCTCATAAAGCTCAATCTAAAGTATTTCAGTTTTTGTGAACTCCTAATTCACTGAAATTTGTTGGCACACTGGAGGTTATTCTTACATCTAATCTTTTGTTTATCAGGATTATTGCTCCAATAAATAATTTGTATGTAAATTACACTATTGCTTAAAGATTGTGTTGTAATATTAACATCTATTCTAAAATAAGAGGATAGGATGAATGTACCACCCTAATATAGTGTAGTGTAAATAGAAGTCGTTAAGTATTTTTTTATTCTAGTAGCAATAAAAAGGGGGAGCCTTCCCTTATAATTAGGAGAGACCGTGTCTCGCACACTGTGGCTTGAACCATTGTTTTGTTATTGATCCTTAAAACTGTTGATTGCAAAATATCCACCCAACATAATTAATGAAAAGATAGTGAGATAAAATAATTAATACATAGATATCATGCACTGAAAAAAATAGAGTTTCCTTACACTATATGAAGAGAACAACATGTTTGCTTTTTCATAGTAATAGAGATAATATGACTATCATAGGAATACAATGACTAAGAAAGGTGAAAATCAATAAATAAAAGAATAAATGCAATGATATGTCAAAGCACGATTTTTAAAAGAAATTATTAAAGAAAGAGGAATGATGATTGCTATATGGTGCAAAGATAGTGAAAAGCATGTTGAAAAAGTATATATGGTTTTGTTATTATAGAATGGATACCATTTTCATGAATCATAACAAAATATAAACAAGGAGGGTATTCATATTGAACACCATAGTCAAGGAAATCCAATGTCAAAAAGCATTGATATCAAATAATAGATCAAATGACAGTCATTACATTGTAAGATATAGAGCTTGAATGTATCATAGTGAAGAGCAGACATTGGTATTATGAGGCACTAGAGACATCTCTATTATGGAGAGAATGACATTGATAAGGAAGAGATGTACATGAAGGTCATGCATCATCGTTAAGGATGGCAAAATTAATGCCAAAAGAAGTGAGAAAGATATAGGTACTATCATGGAAAAGGTACAAAGATTAGATTGAGAAAAATAATGTAGTTCAAGGAGATTGAAGGGATTATGGGTACTCATTTGTGATAAGGCATTGTAAAAAGAGGATAAAAAGGTAAAAAACCATTGCAAACAAAGTGGAGTCATTATGCATTCTCAGTGTAGAGAAAATAAGGCCTAAAAAGAGGATTTTTGATGCAAGTACACTAGTTTCACATTCACTTGAAGAGTTCACATGGGTGGAGCATAAATCAAGGAGGTTTTTGAGGTAACTAACTACATGTTTCTTCCAGGTTTTCCCTTTTTGGAGAACTTTTCAATCATGTACAACCCAAGGAGGATCTTTCCATTAGATGAGGAAAATTTCAAGGTGTGTCAAGCATATTACGGGCCGATTCTAACTCCAGAGCCATCTTTCTATGAGGAATGAGACTCCTTTTTATATTACTTCTCTCGTAATATTTCTTTTATAGCTATTTTATTTTTGGATTTTTGTAGACACCAAAAAGAAGCCATTGTAGATCACAATTTCCTACTTGTAATAGCATATTCCTTAATTTTTTAATAAAAAAAGCATCAGTTATCCTTCTTGATATTTCTTGTATTGTAATGCATGAATGGTTTGATAATGTTTCTATGTTTCATTCTTTGAATCCTTTGATTTCTTCTCATTCAAGTAGTATTTATGCAAGAAGATGCATGATTAATGTAGGTCATAGATTGTGATAGCTAATTTTGGTAGTTTGGCATTGTGAAAATAGATTGTTTTCCTTCAAGAAAGCTCTAAATTTAGTCCTTTCTCATGAAACACTAATGTATTACATGCTTAGTTGAGTTGTGTAAGACTAGGGCCTGTTTATTTGAAATACATCATGATTTTGAAAATCAAGTAGATCTAAGAACGTTCGATGCATCACCTATTAGGAAAATAGAGTTTCATTTCAAATCATATCCTTCCATCCCTTTTCACAAGCAAGTGTTAATATTTTTAAGAGGTATCATAAGGGAACCATCCCATAATCTAGAGATTGATCTTCATAATATGCAACCCACAAGCTTGAATATCATTCCATGTTGCACGTGATTATTGAGCTCACAATTTAGCATCAAGGTGCAATATTTGTGACAACATGTACTTGAATATTTCAAATTTATGCTGATTTGATAGATGGATTTTCTATTTTTTAAATCTTTGGTTATGCTTATATATGGCATTCCGTTGTTTAGGTTTAACTATTTTGGTCTTTTCAAACTTGTGGGTTCTCTAGGTAGATGGATTCAATTTTTTGTGCATCTCTATCATATGTATAGTTTTCTAGATTTTCAAAGAGACTTTTTTCAATACATATGAACCTAATTTTTTTAACTAAATGCAATATAGTTGCAAATTTACATTTTTTATTTGTGCATTATTTGAGGAAGCTCATTGTTTATGTGGATATGTTGGTATGTGATTAGTTTCTCAATGTTTTGAGGTGGTTCTTGTTATGTTCTTCAATTGATGTTATCTCTAATTGTGGATTTTTTACATTTTGGATCAAGGTTTAGTATCTAATGTTCTTGAATTTGGGTTTATATTGTCTTGTGAATCCATGTTATGCTTTGTTTCATTTTTTGTTAATTTTGTGGTTATCATGGTTTCAATTAGAGCATTATTTGTGCTTTTTATCATCTTTGGATTACACTTATGTGTTGCATGGAAAACTCAAATGTGGTTAAAATATTCCATAAATATTTTGGATTCTATATGGTGCTTTGATGTAGTGGTATTTGTTTCTATTTAGATGTCATGAATATGCACATTCTATTGTTAGTGATCATTCAACCATCATGATGCATTTGTGTTGTGTAGATATGACACATTAATATGGATGAATGGAGTAATTGTGATTCATATTGAGATACTTGGAGATACTTATAATCATTTTCCTTAAAGCTTATAGTTATACTCACAAGAGCATGTCCCACATGTGGGGAATCCTATTTTCCCCCTAAAATCACATACTTTTTTATAAAAACTAAAGATTTGATCTTAAAGAGGTTCTATTTTAAGAGGGATTTATTAGATGTGTTACAAATATGGGGGAAATGTGTTTTCATTAATGTCAACCCATGATGAAGTTATATGATAAGGGGATTGGTAAAAATATGGTGTCATCATGTTATCATTAATGTCAACCATGAAGAAATCCAAAAGAATAGTAAGTATCAATTTCACCCTATCTTTTGAAGTTCATGATGAACAAATATATGTGTACCATCCTAAAAACTAAGAAATTAATTAATTTTCTTTTTAAGGACCATTTTGCAATGATTTTAGTAATAGGACCTTCAATGGACACTTAAATTCAAATTTGGGTCTTCTTTCTTCTCTCTTTTCCCTCTAGCTTGTTTAAAATCAAGGTTAGACCTTATTTCTAGGTGTGATCCTCTATTTTCTCCTCCAATTACTTAATTTATTACATCACCTAGGACCTATACATTATTGGTGGCCTTTTTCTATCTCTCTGAGCCCTGGAACCAGCTGTGATTCAAATCTCCACATCTACACCAGGAGCCGAAAAAATAAAACTAAGCCCTGATTGGAGGGTGTAGCACATTTAAAATATTTTGCACCCAAGTGCACAACATTCTAGGAATCATGTACCCCCAAGAAGTGGCCAAAAAATAAGGAGGGTGCCCTATCTACAAAATGGATACATCTATCACACAAGGTTTTATATTTTTCATGATTTCCTTTTGGTTTTATGTTAAGTAAAAAGCTATTGCATAAACATATATATTTGATCACATTGAAAGTGGAATTTGCATTGCGAAGGTATGAGTTTCTTTATTTATTAGATCTAATCATTTTTCTATGTCTACGTACTTTACTTTTTCATATTTCTAGGTTGATTCCTAGATAGGGGTTTGACTGAGGAAAACCCCTCTATTCAACCTTCTTTCCCATTTTTCTATGTACAGGTACAGGTTAGGAAGTTTCAATTGTAGATCCAAACTCTGCATATCCTGACATAGGTCCCCGTATAATCTAGGACACATTCATCAAGTACCTAACATTTCAAATGTTCTGTAACCAGATACATAATGTTTCAAGCATTCTGCATCCTAAAAAATAGGTTCAAACTTTTAGAACATGTCTCAAACAAATTACAAAGCTTAGATCTCGAAGTACATGTATTTTTTGGATCCTGACAGTTAGACAAACAACAATGGAACAACATCTCCTTCATTTTTCCAAGGTACACATATTTCGTCTTCATTTGTCTCTTTATCATTTCTAGATTTCATTAAGTTTAATTAACCTTCTTTCCCGATTTCAAGCAACAAAGGAATAGAAGCCCCTCTTGACCTAAATCTGGTATTAGCATCACTTCATCCCTTTTGTGGTGTTGATCTGATTTAAATTGAGGAGGCTTTGTATTCTAATTTTCATTGTGAAACTGGGGAGAGCTTAGATCCTATTAGGTGATCCTCATTTTCCATTGTACATTTTGGTTAACCCGACGCTTGTTAAATTCTTTTGATCTTGGTAGTTAGATCTTCTTTCTATGCATTTAGATATCTTGCTTCATTATAGTGTTTTCATTTGCATTCACGGAGCTTACTAAAGTATATTGGTGTGTGATCACTTGTGTTCTTACATTTCTCCTTACTTATCTTTATCAATCACATGGAGTGAGTCATATTTTATTGAATTTGATGATGTTTTCATTCCTTCATGGTGTTTTAGCATATGCTATAATGATAATTTCAAATATTTTTATTCCTTATAGGGTGCATGTTAATACTTTTATCAATATGTTATGTGGTCCTCTCATTAAACTTTTAACAAAATGCGTGGAATATACAGATCTCATAAAATTATTTATTGAGAAAGTTAAATCTAAGGATGAAATTGATGTAAACCAATCCAATATTTCTCCTATTAGTCTATCTCATAATGCTCCCATTCTAGTGTGATCTAGATCTCCTCTTCCTCAACCTATTATGATGGATAGTCTTAGGGAGGCTAGTATGTGCAATACTTATTTACAAGATATCATGCATAATCATGTTATTAGGCATTTCCTTGATGATTTCTCACCTAGAGTGACATTGAGTAGAAATTAAGATTTTGACAAACTATCTTCTTCTTCCCCACCTAAAAGTATTATGAATAGTGATAGGAATCCTAATTTCCCTAAAGAGTATCTCACTTCTAGCTCTATTACTTTTTACACTACACACTTTGATAAACCTCAAGATGAATCTCCATCTCCCTCTACATTAAAATAAAATTACAATATAGGGTATGACATCACCACTCAGCAAGGCTATAGTGGACAAGGTCATGGTATCAATGGGAAAGACATAAAAGTTCCTATTGATCCTCCTACACAAGTCACTAGAAGTGGTCTCAGTTTTATGCCCCAAGCTAACTCCTTGTGTACCTCTTTAGATTCTTCTTCCTCTAAACCTAACCCTCCCTGTTTAAGCATTCTTTTACCCACACCATCTGTTGTTACACCTCTTTTTCATGATCATTAAGCGTTGGCTAAAATAATATTTTGGATAATTAAATTTGATAGAAAAATTTGCCTTCCTTTTAGACACTTTCCAAAAAATCAAAGATCCACTAATAGTATTTATCATTGTCTTTTTCACCATAGTAAAAGACATTCTCTTGCTGATTGTGTGGAATTTAGGCAATTTTTTCAAGATTTGGTAGATAGATTCTTATTAAATTAACTACATATCTTATACTCTTTCTTGACATCACCAATGTACCTTAGTAACTATTGACCTTGTTTTGTTGTTCCCCATCATATAATCAGGGAATCCTACAAAAGCTCTGGGTATTATATCATGTGAACTATTAGAACAACATAATAGGTCTTTTTCTTGTCCTCTATCTTGGGGGCAAAGGTCTCTCTCTTTAATTTATTCTCTTTTTTAAAGATCCATTATCTCTATACTGGTTTCATTTATTATACTATGGCATCCTTCTATACATGGATTTTTTTGTTAAAGACATTTCTCTACATGAGAAATGTTTGTCTTCCTTTTATAGTCTTTTCCTTTCTTTGGAGTGCATATCTCTTATAATGAATGTTACCATTAATATTATGCAATGTGATTCTTTTCTCTTTGCATATCCTTTCAGCTTCATTGTCAAAGGTAAGTCATTATATATTTGTTTTTTTGGTCTCCCTTATAATTTGATGTCCTTTCTAGCATACATTTGTGGTTTTTTGCAAGAATCCTCTCTTGCAACCTTATGCTTTCTTGGGAGTGCATGTCCATTTATGTGGGATTCATCACATAGGGTTTATGATGGATTACCTTATTGGAATTATTGGAATGATGTAATGAGAGGGGAGGGGTGAATCAATACCTCTAAAACTTTTTATGTGGTTGGCCCATTAACCTTTGAGTCATTAGATTTGTATATTCCTATCTATCTGTTCATCTTTCTATATGTATGTGAAATCATAATATAAGTTCTTTACATGTGTAAATAATCAAGAAATATTCATGAAAACAAATAACACATAACACATGATATGATATCGCAAAAAATTCCTATTAGAAAGTAAAAACCACGGTGGGGATGTCTACCCACAAAACTTCACTATCTGCAGATAAGAAGGGAGCCAATAAAGGCTTACAATTGATCACTTCTGATGATCTACCTTGTTAAGAGTATTATGGTGGAGACATGTTAGGATCTACTTTGTTTGTAGCTTTAGCAACACCGTTAGGTGTGCACATTGTTAAGAGATTTATCAAAGAACTATTAAGTCCACCTTCTACAAAAGGATTTTAGTTGTGATGCACTTGTTAGAATGCAAATACAATATAAATGTTGATCTGATAGTGAATGAAATCTCTAATTGTTGATAACAGATCCTGTAAATCTTACAATGTAAATGTAATCACCTTGAGTGATTGAGTGATACCTTATCTCTGGTCGTCGGTAGCCTTTCTGTGTTCTTGATAACTGATTTGATCTGTTTCTATACTTTGTATGTATTCTCTTCTGCTACTTAGATTCTCTCCATGGCTACTATCATTTGTCAAATTATTACAAGTCTTGTTCATTACAAATGATTGAACATCTATTTATACTAGTTTCTAGCTCTATTCTTGATTCACACTTTACAAATTAACTCTAGATCCAAGGTTTACAACTTGACCTTGATCTTTAGTTAGATATGTTTAAGATCCGTTAGGATGCTTTAAAACATTCACAAATTTTTTGCTTGACCCTCAAGTAAAGATTTAAAACAAATAAAAACTCTATAAATAGAATTACAATGTTTTATCTGACGTGTAAAGTCAGATCCACTTTTTGCGGGTTCTGTAACTGACTGTCAGTTTTGATGCTCGGGCTGCTCTGTCAGTTCTATCGATTTCGTACTCCGTCGGTGTCCCTTAATTGAACTGTTCGTCAGGTATGTCTATTCTACTCCTTTGGCAATGTTCTCAATACTGCATCGTCAGTATTGCTTCTCATCGGTTTGACTCTTGTCAATGTTTGTCGGGCAAGTTTATACATAGCATTTTTACGATAGGCATTTTCATCTCGTCGGGTATGCTTGCTGTCTTCCGGTTATGCTTATATTGATGACCTTTGTCATGTTTTCCCCTTTAAGTATACTAATGGAAAAAATTAATGTCATCAATCTCCCCCTTTGACATTAGTATCAAAAATTGATATGTGCAACATACTTAGATGTATTAGTATGTACACCTATGTATACTTCTTCCTTAGTCATGAAATGAATCCCCCTTTGCATATGTCGGTAAGTGTAAGTTTATGTACATATCTATTCTTTTTGTACATACATTATACATATCCTTATATTGTATATGTATACATGCCTCCTTTTTCTACTAAAGTATATTTGTACATATGTATACATTCCTCCTTTTTTGATAATGAGGGCAAAGGTACTTACAACTTTTCAAAAATGTGAGAGTTTGAGGCTTTGATTTCCTCCATCATTTTCTCCCATTTTTCCTTTAAATTCTCAAGATCCATATGCTCAAGTGATATTCTCACATGCATGTCATATATGTTGTCTACCACAGACATCTCTGGGGTTGAGATCAAATTATGCGCATCTATGATATGCTATTGCAAATTGGTGAGGTTTGGAAATATGTGAGCTTGTAGCTCTGTAACCTTGTTTTTGAATTGTGTCTCTGCATCCCATATTTATTTTCTCAATATGTTTACCTCTGTGATTTTTTCATGATGCAGCTTTATTGTGTTTGCATTAGAGGTTAAACATAGTACACTTGCTGTTAGATCTGAATCTAGTTGTGACAACTTTTCACTATTTTCTTTTGTGAAATTTTCTAGTGTGTACAATTTCTGAACTAAGGTAACAACTTCAGCAATCATAGGTTATAATTCACTTGCTAGTTCAGAGAGATTTACCTTGTTCTCTACCACTTCTTGGCTGATCTTCTCAACTATTTTGTGTTGATACTTCATCTCTGCCTGTTCTTCCATTGCCTTCTCTGTATCAACATTTTGATTTGTGATGGCGTCGATAAGAATCGCTATTTGTTCCATGACTTATATACTATCTTCAATTTTGATATCTAGAACAAGTTGATGTAGAATGTCCCTTGCTTTATCAAGTGCTTGGGCTTCCCTATGTGCCTTTTTCATTTTCTCTTGAATTTCTTTTCTCTGACACATCACTCCAAACTTTTGAAGTGCTTCAGTATCTAAAGTGGATACATCCCACTTGGGTATCCCAATTACCTCATCAAGTGTGACCGCCAAGATATCTTTATTCAATACTTTCTTCTTCTTTTTCTTCGGCTGGGAGGCAGATTGGTGTACTACCATTTGTAAACCTTGAGTTTGGATGGATTTTGTAGGTGAGGGTAGAGAAGATGAGGCATCTTTTTGTTTCTATTCTGAGTCCACCAGTTGGTTTTGTGAAGACGTCTCTTCATTGGCCTTGGGTGTATCAACATATTTATCTTCCTTTTCTTTCATGCTTTCATCCTGCTTGAATTCTTCACTCTTTTCTTTCTCTTCATCTTTTCTCAATGTTTCATCTATTTTATTATCTTCTCCTTTGTCTATTTCAGTAGACTCCTCTTGCTGAGTGTCAGTTGCATCCTTCATCTCTGTATCTATATCTTTTGGAGTATCTGATGCATTTTTATTTTGTTCATTACCCATGTCCTTGGGTATATCATCCTCTTTCTTTGATGATTTCTCCTGACTTGATTCAATGTCAATAGCTTGTATTAAAATTTTCATGTTGGTCGGTGTATTGACCTTTGCAGTGTTAATAGTTGTATCCTGTTTATTGGTATTTCCCTGTGCATCATTAATATTTTCATCATTTTGCACTTCTTCTGCAGGTTCTTTTCCTGTAGTGTCATTGATAATTTTATCCAACCATGATTCATCATTGATATTGCTAGTCATTTTACCTTTTATTGTCAAATCTACTTTGGTAACCTCTTCTTCATTACTCAAGTCAATATGAATTGGACTTGGTGTAATTTGGCTTTCCTCATTCTGTGATTTGTCAAGAGTAGTGTCGGGCCATACTTCATCTATAACTTCAGTATGTTTGGGGCCTGATGGATCACTCTCTTCTTTTTCTAATTCCACAGATGAGTTATCTTGTATATCCTTGATGATGATGTTTTCCTTCTCCTGGCTTGCTTCCTTAATGGGCTGGTTAAGTATCTTGCACCATCTTTTAATGTTGTCTTGATCAAGATCAATTAGCTTCCCTTTGAGAAATTCATATGCTCTCATTTTTGGTGAGAACTGCTTTTCATATTTCTTCATCATCTCACTTATTTAATCCTTCTTTGAATCTGAAGGCATAAGAGTAATAAGTACTCTTTCTCCTATTTATTTCTCTTGATGCAGAGCAAATATCCATCTAGCAGACAATCTTGTTGATAGTTCCTTAGGAACGTCTTATTCTGAGAATTGTAGTGGAACATAATGATGTTTGCATATTTTAACTATAACAATGTCTTCTATCTTAATGTGATCCTCTGGATCAAACTTTAACCATTTCCTAATGTTAGGATCAAAAATAGATGGTGATTCTGAGATATTCTTACAAATTACATCAATTGTCTTTTGTATCAAGGGTTCTTTCCCATTTTGCACATCTATGTCAGCTTCATCCATAGCTAAGTCTTCAAGATCTTCTTTTTTCCTGACCCATTTCCTTCTTTTGGTTTGTATTTCCTTAGGTGAGACCGGTTTTCTTTTGTAGGTTCTCACTTTACCTTTCTTAAGTGGTGAAGGAGTTGATTCCTTTGCAGTTTTGCTTCTTGTTCTGGAAGCGGTTGTTGTTCTTTCTTTCTTAGGTGGAGGTGGAGAATCTGATTGTGTACCTTCTGAATCATTCTTTTCTATTTCTTCACCGATAGGTGACTGGCCTTCAACTTGTTCCTCCTTTCCTTTTGTTTCCTCTTCACCTTCTTCAATGACTGCAAATTGCTTGGTTAACTTTTTAACCATTTTGTTCTTCTTGTTTATAATTTTCTTGATAGTAAGATCTGTCGTGATCTTTGATTTGGCTTCTTCATAGGTGCCAAATCTTGCTTTCTTGTTTTTGAACTGGTTCATTCAATAGTGCCTTGATGCACTCAGTGGCCTATCATATTTTGATCTCATATTCCAAATGTGATAGTCAGGATTTCCTAGTTACTACTAGTTTGATATGGGTAAAATCAGTATCTACCATAAACCATATATCCTCTTTGTAATCTTCTATCAAACTTTCAGGTATCCTAGTTCTTGCTTGCATGTTTTCTTTAAATCCTTTGAAGTACTCATTCATTAGGTCATCAAAATCTGTTCCTAATGACTTTATATGCTCACATATTTGTATGGTGACCGGTTTTCTTGTATCCCATACTACTTTGCCTATGGAAGGAAAGTATTCTTCAAAGTAAAATAATATTCACATAATGAGGGAACCAAACTTACAAGTGTTTGTTCTTGAGGATCTTATGGTGTTCATGTTCTCCTCAAGTTGATTCAATAAAATATCTTCAAGATCCATCTTCTTTCCTTGTTTGATGATCTTGTATGCTGTGCTCATAGCAGTGCTTTCTATGTTGTTCATCATGGTGGCCTAGAAGATCTTGTATCCTACCACACATGCACCAAACCTGAGTTCTTCTTCAATGATAGTGTTAACCTTGAGACCTCTCTTGTCTGATTTTGCACCAGTTAGCTTTTCCACTTCCTTCAGGGATGGGTGCTTGTGAGCTTGTGGTTTATCGATTGTAGGATATCCAATAACTGCATGAATAACATCCTTTATTATTTGTTTTTGCGTATTGAGCCATAATGTATGGTTATGCATTCTATTGAGAACTATCTTTATCCATTTTGTCTTAAAAACTCTAGGAAAGTGTAATGCATTTGTGAGACCTTTCACTTCCAGATGCTTGTGCTCTTCTTTCAGGTTTCTAGCTTCATCACAAAGTGCCGTGTAGGCATTATCTAGGTCAAGATCTCCTAATTTTGAGATCTTTCAATGTATATAGGACCTTACGTCCTCTACTAGCAAAACACTAGCTAGAATTCTGGAGAATACTCTGGAACCATCAGGTTGTGATGCAATTTCTGGGTGTAGCTTGTATTTAGGTTCAACACAAGTGCCTCTACTAACAAGCTTGATCATTTTATTTTTATCTTCTTTCAACTTTTCAACTCTAGAAGTAGATGCCATCGATTTTAGAAATTTAGGGCTTTTCATGATTTAAATAGTGCGGTTGGTGAAAGTAGGTACTTACTGAATCTCTTTGATTGCTTGTGAATCCTTTGAGTTGAGTTAAAATCTTACTGAGGTCGCACTTCAATTTTCTCTCCAATCGCTCTGCATAGCTCTGCTTGGTTGCTCAAAAATTGTGGGTGTGAAATGAGTTCTTCCATTGCACTTTTATAACTTTTGTGCCCTAAGTTGTCATTAATGCTCAACAACTCACCGGTATACAAAGACTGAGTTCGTCAGTTGAGACAAAGATAACATCTTCAATGTAGGTGCAAAGTGTTGAGATTGCTAGCAGCTTTGGTGACTTCACTGATGATTGTCGATAAAATGGTGATGACAACTTTTGTCGGCTCAAGGATTACCAATGTCCGTCAGTTTACACTCAGCGACTTTGCTTTTGTGTAATAACCGATACATTTCGGTAAGTAGTGTTAAATTTTCTGTGTGTGTTCACCGATGCAAATTTGTACTCATTAACCGATGGTTGTTTTTCTATAGTATTACAAGTAACAATATAGTGCATCTTCAATAATGTTAATTTTGTTTATATGATCAATATGTAAATGGAATCGATGCCTAATATAACTTGTCATAATGTAGTTCCTTACTTGTGCAATTTAGTTGGAGATAGTGATTCCACCAGATCCATTAGATGGGGCGTCATCATTTGCATTGCTTGTTCCAACACCTTTAGTGTTTGTGGCTTTTACCCACATCTTGTTTCTCATCTTCTTGATGTCATTAATGGTGTTTCCATTGGGATAAGTGCTTGTTTCTTTCAATTAGTCTTTGCAATCTTTTATCACATGTCCAACCTTATGACAATGTAAACATGCCATACCTGGATTGAACCATCCTCTTATTTTTCTAGTCCATTTTATCATACAGTTAGCAGATATATGACCATACCTTCCACATGCTGTGCAATTTACCCATGTGTTATAGTCCCATACATATGAGTTACCTACGCTTGTTGGTTTGTAGCCATTATCAAGTTCTTTTGGTGTCCATGCTTTCTTATTCTTTTTCCAACATTCCTGATATGTATGTCCATTCATTTTGTAGGTAGGACAATACTTGTCCATGTAGGTTTCCTTCTTTGGCTTTGTCACCTTGGATCTGCATTCATATGCCTTGTGTCCTTGCTTGTGACATTTATAACAATTACCAATGAATGTAGATTGTGATTGAGGAATACCTTTCATTTTGTTTCTGCAAATGTTTGAGGTGTGGCCTGGTTTTCCACAGTGATTGTATGACAGCTCTTGGTCCTTGGAGTTGCATAAGCATTCCTTTGATTTGATTGATTAGATGATTATCCATTGTCAACGTACCCTATTCATGTGTAGTTGTTGACTCGTCTTTGACTGTCAAGGAAATCATCCATTCTTTTATTGCTATCTTCAGCTTTCTTGATCAATTCATTGTGCTGATTCTGAATCTTGACTTCATGCTTTAGTTTATCATTCTCTTCCCTTAGCTCACTGATGATCTGTATTCTTTCAATGAGTTCAGTATTTAATATGTTTACCTCTTGACTCATAAGAATAATCTGATTGGTAATCTCATGGTGATGATCAGTAAGTTTTTGAATCTCTGATTCTTTTTCTTGTAGCTTCTCAGTGATTTTCCTCCTATCATCAATAGCCAATGTTCTCTCTGATTCTTCTTTTCTTGAATCATTCATGACATCAATCATTTTTACCATCTGAGTCTCTTGATCGATTTGCAGCATCTTGATTTGCTCTGTCAGATGTAGATTGACTTCTTGTAGACTTGTTATCTCTTCTACTGATGTATCTGAAGCTTTTCTTGTTTATGATTTAGCATAGTTGAAGTAATCTGGAATCTCCTCTTCTTGATAATCTTGTTCATTAAGCTTAGTTTCCACGATCTTTCTTTCATCAAGCAACTTTCTCATGCTTACTCTTGCCTCTTAAAACTGCTCATAGTAAATCTAAATTTGTAATTTCTTATTCTCAATAGCCTTGTCTAGTCTGTACTTTTCCATTGTGTTGATCTTTTCTCTTAAGTCTTCTAGATTTTCAAGAAAGAGACTTAGCTCTGATACCAATTGTTGGAATTATTGGAATGATGTACTGAGAGGGGAGGGGTGAATCAGTACCTCTAAATTTTTTTATGTGGTTGGCCCATTAACCTTTGTGT
>MU227756.1:3264520-3287395 GCA_018584345.1 Thuja plicata
GCTGTCATTTCACATGATCAGATGATAAATGCAAGGTTGCATACTATTGTGCATGGTCAAGTAGCAGTATATGTTGGGAAGAATATGCATATATAGAAATAAAATGGAATAACAGTGTGTTTGCCTGTTGTTAACTTCTATTGTCTACACAAAGAAACTACATATTTAAAGTATTTAGATAGTGGTCCATACAGTCTCAACACAAGGTGGAGTTCCACATTTATGCTAAATTACATGTATTATGGCATGTTTACAAACACTAAAATGGCAGTGCATAAGTATGGTGTTCGTTGTTGCTAACAGACAAGAGGTAATGACAACCTACAACAAACAACATTGTCTCTATACAAGACAAAGACCATAGAAGATATAAAGATGGAGTTAACTCAAGGTAAAAGCTACAGAAGTTCAACATAATGCAGATAAGACATCAAATATAGACACCCATGGCAGCCGACAGATTCCTTATTAATGAACAATATCCATCAAAATACATAGGGCTCAGTCTATTTTAAATGCACAGAAGCTTATCCCAATAAAAGCTATGGAGTAAAAACAACATGTTCATGTAAAAGAAGATAGAGGAAAACCCAAGAAGAGTGACTTATCTGTGGCTTTCATACAGAGAGGTCGTGGTTGAAGAGCTCGAGCTCTCTATGTTCAGAGTGCCACGACAGCACCATAAAGTGGCAGTAGACTCAAAGATCAATGGAGAGAGGCCGATAAAGTGCCATATATCATGGTAGAACTCAAGTTACATAAAGTTCAAATATGCAAAGAACCCATGGTGGAGAGAAAAGATGCAATGATAATGCCATGATTCTTTGCATCCAAAATAGATAGTTTACTCTAGCAAGAAAGCTAGAAGCCCGAGCTCTCCAAGGAGAAGTTTCCAGCACAAGCCAAGTCAAACACAGAGAGCCCAAAATCATAGCATGGCGACGCCCAAAAAAAAAGAGGAAAGAACCTAAATTCTCTCCAAAGCAAGTGCAGAAATGAAATGAGTAATAATACCTATGCCAGATTTAATAAAGCATTGGAGTCCATCGCGGTATTACTGATGGAGATATTACATTTGCATTGTATCGAGTTAGGCTTAATTAGCCTAAAATTTAGTGTTGGCTATGCTATGAGGTATGGTTCTTAGGCAAGTGTAGTTGGGGTTTATGTTATGGACTAGGATTTATGAGTATTGATTTAGGTATTTTATGTATTTTGAAGAAAAATTGATATATATTTAAAAAAGATATAAATCAAAAGATATACAAACATTAGGAGACCTAAAATGGAAGGGTTAGTTTCATTTTTAGAATTAGCCTCAAGGGCTTAATTTTAGGCATTAGTCATGCCTTAGATTTAGGGATATGTCTTTTGGAGTGGAGCTTGACTAGAGGCTAAGTTTTAGGCATGATTTTGGCCTAAGAATTAGGATGATCTTTCTGTTAGGAGGAGAGTTTTGGAGGGAGATGTCATTTTCAAGATTAGTCTTGAGGGCTATATAACTAAGCTTTTACTTCATAGTTAGAGGTTCAGAATTTAGAAAAGAGGTTCATATAGTGAACTATCTTGTTCCTATAGCCTTTTTTAGGCATTTTGTATCCATTGGGGTTGTAGATTTTGGAAAAGAAGGCAAAGTGAGCTTATTGTTCCTTAGTGCCTTGGATTCATGTTTGTAATCACATTTTGTCAGATTTTGGTGAAGAATAAAGTGGATGTTTCATTGGCTCATACATGTGGAGTTTTGATTCTATGATCCTATTTCATCTTTCTTTGCAAGTGTTATTTTCATCGTTATCCAAGAGAAGTGAGTGCATTTATATTCCTTCCTAGGGTGATCAATTATTTAAAAACTTGTATGAAAATGTATGTTTGCTGACTATTTGAGCTATTTTTGGTTTAACCCTAGTAGTGAAATCTGTTAGCCTATATGTTGGACAAAGATTTGAAGTATTAAACCTTTGATGTAGGAGGTGGAGTTACTGTTTTATCTTTCAATCAAAAGTCTGAATTCATTCTTGGTGTATCACCCATTTCCCATTCAGTTTTAGATCCTTCTCCCTTTTCCCAATTCAATTTTCAATCAGGAGGTGATATTCCATACCAAATAGGAGCCAGCCTAGAATCTGAAGACTCTTCCTCATCCATAGTTCACCCATAGCTAGAGGAAGTTTCCATTGTCAGATAGAATTGCCATGAAGCCTTAATGCCTGATTTAGGGTGACAATTCTAAGCCTGAACAGTTAGTAAGAATTATTTCTGGATTATAGATAGTGGCTGCACTCACCACATGACTTGAGATAAAGAAAAGTTTGAAACTTTTGTGTATTATAATGGTGGATCAATAAGAATGGGTAATGACTCACCTTGTCCAATTGAAGGTAAAGGAACCATAATGTTAAATAATCTAATTAGATGTGAAAATGCATACTAGGTAAAAGGACTTAACTATAACCTATTGAGTGTTTCATAGCTGAATAACACAGGTCACCGTGTTGCATTTGAGAACAAAAAGGCAAAGATCTTTAATGAATCAAGAAGGTAGATCAAAACTGATGAACAAACAAAAGGTAACCTATTCTATCTTGATGATATTAACACCACTTTTTAATGGCTAGAAATGAAGACATATGGTTGTGGCATAAAAGGTTATGTCATGTGATTTTTGACAACATGATTAAGATAAGAAATAAAAGGAAAGTAAGAGGCTTATCGAGCATGTCAAACCCTGACCATATCAGGTGTAAGAGTTCTCAAAAAGGTAAAATGACAAAGTCTAGTTTCAAGAGCAAAACAAATACAAATAATGCTATTGTAGAATTAGTCCATACTGATCTATGTGGACCCATGAGAAAAAAAAGTTACTATGGTGATAGATATTTCATTCTCTTTATTGATGATTATTCTAGAAGATGATTATTCTAGAATGATGACATTTATGTTCTTAAAAGAGAATTCAAAAGCATTCAAGATGTTTAAATGGTATAAAGCTATTGTAGAAAAACAAACTAGTAAGGAACTAAAATGCTGAAGATAAGATAGAGGAGGATAATTTATTTTTTATGAATTCACTAACTTTTTTAATGAGCGTGGAATTAAAAGATAGGTTTTTGCACCAAGAACACTACAAAAAAATGAGATTATTGAAAGAAGAAATAGATCCATTGTTTATTGTGCCAGAACACTAATGATTGAGAAAAGAATCACTCAAACATTCTGGAGGGAATTAGTTAGTACTATTGTCTACACAGTGAACAGAGTTCAATTAAAGAAAGATACCAAAAAGACACCTTATGAGCTATGGTATGGATACACACCCAATGTATGTTACTTTAGAATTTTTGAAGTCAATGTTATATTTTGAAAATGATAGAAATGGAAAGCTTGAATCCAAAAGTGAAGAAGGAATATTTCTAGGGTATTCCACCAAAAGCAAGGCTTATAAATGTCTTAACAAGTCCTCTAACAAGATGATTGAAAGTGCAAATGTCAGAATAGATGAATATGTAGAGAAAAATGATGAGGAAAGTAGAAAAGAACTAGAAGACTACAACATGTTTGTCTATAATGAAGAACCTGACACTCTACCCGAGAAACAGTGTATCACTCCCGAGCAATAGAACATTGCACCCGAGCATCAGGCTGCAAACACCAAAAATTAGGAAATTTCTCAAAATGATGTTTTGAGCGATGGAGATCAAAATGAAGGTCAAGATGATGATCAGAATGATGGAAAAAGAGCTGAACCAGTACTTTCCAAGTATATCAGAAGACACCATCCACAAAACCAGATCATAGGAGACAAGAAGGCTGGAATGAGAACAAGAAGTAAGTCATTGAACATTAGATGTTTAATTTGTGATTTTGAGCGTAAATTTGTTAATACTGCACTAGAAAATGAAGAATAGGTCAGTGATATGAATGAGGAAATAGAAAATATTGAGAAGAAAAGAACATAGACATTAGTACCTAGACCAGATGACAAGAATGTCAATTGTACCAAATGGATATTCAGAAACAAGCTGAATGAGAATGGAGAAGTCACAAGGAACAAAGCAAGATTAGTATGCAAGGGGTATGCACAAGAAGAAGGTATTGACTATGGAGAAACCTTTGCACCCATTTCTAGACTAGAAGGAGTCAAAATTCTACTTTCTTATGTTGCATTCAAAGGATTCAAGGTATACCAAATGGATGTCAAATCTGCATTCCTAAATAGAATACTAGAAGAAGAGGTATACATTGAACAACCAGGATGGTTTGTTGGTCCTAACAGGAGAAACATGGTTTGTAGACTACACAAATATTTGTATGGATTGAAAAAAGCACCAAGAACCTGGTATGAAAGACTTCACTCCTATCTCATAAGTATTAGATTTGTAAGAACAAGTGTAAATAGTAATCTGTATTTAAAAGAAGATACTGATGATAACATTTTGATTGTTGAAATATTTTTTGATGATATCATATTTGGGGGTAATGATATGTTATGTAAATATTTTGCTAATGAAATGAGAAAAGAGTTTGAGATGTCAATGTCTGGGGAGATCAAATTCTTTCTTGGTCTACAGATTCTTCAACAAGATGCAGGCATATACATCACACAATCCAAATACATCAAGGAAGTGCTGAAGATATTCAAGATGGAAGACTCTAAACCAATTGGAACACCTATGGAAAATAGATGCAAGCTGACAAAGGAAGATAAGTCAAAAGAGGTAAAGTATACCCTATATAGATCAATTATTGGCAAACTCATGTATGTTGCTCATACTAGACCAGGTATAGCACATGCAGTTGGAATAGTTGCAAGATTCTCCACTAAACACAAGGAATCACACATGAATGCTATCAAAAGAATTCTGAGATATCTAAAGAATACCGAGGACTATGGCTTATGGTATAAAAAAGAAGGAAAATTTGAGCTTCAAGTCTATACAGATGCTAATTGGGCTGGAAACTTAGATGACAGAAAGAAAAAAACTGGAGGAGCATTCTTCATGGGTGAAAAACTTGTCACCTAAATAAGTAAGAAGCAAGGATGTATCTCACAATCTAATGCAGAAGAAGAATATGTGGCTACCTCTGCAAACTACTCTAACATTGCATGGATCAAACAATTATTGGAAGGTATGAATATGAAAATTCTTGACCTAGTGATTATCTATTGTGATAATACCAGTGCAATAAAAATTTCTAAGAACCCTGTCATGCATACTAAGACTAAGCATATTACTATCAAGTATCATTACTTAAGAGAAAAAGTGCAAGAGAAAGAGGTAATACTAGAATATGTTCAATCCAAGGAATAATTAGCTGACATATTCACAAATCCATTGCCTAAAGATACATTTGAGTACCTGAGAAAGAGACTAGGGGTCTGACCCTTGTCTATTAGTCACTGAGCTGACTAGGAGGCTGCATCAGCCTACACATAATCAAAAGATCATTCATGTTGATGCAAGAAAAGAGATGGACTGCAAAGATACATCAGTACACAACAAGGTACTTATCTGCACCGAAAACTAGATTCATTATATTGTTGATGGAAAGGGAAATTCAAGGAGTATATTATAAAAGGAAGAAGAAAAGAGTTTGGAATTGTTGTCAAAGGGAGAGATGATTTGAGATGACTTGAGAGATTATATCCATATGAAATATCCAACATGATCATCCAAAGGGAGAGATGACTTAAGGGAGAGAGTATATCTATTACTGTCAAAATAAAAAGAGATGATATGGGAGAGGAATAGTCAAAGGGAGAGACAACATCAAAGAAGAGATTCTACATCAAAGAAGAGATTCTATGTCAAAGGGAGAGATAGGATTAGAATTTGCTACATCTATCTAGTAAAGGGAATGAATAATGAAGAAAGTACTCTGCAAGAAACAAATCTAAGCTATATGAGCTTACCGAGAGCCAAACATTTGTATTGGTTATAGAATAATAAGATTGGTAGATTCATGAACTACAACTGATATATTTCATATTATATTAGTAGTAATGTAGTATGTTTCCATCAATTCCAAAGGGAAAGATTGATGAACCATAACTGATTGAATGTTTTAAGATGTTAAGTTGATGATCACCGAGCTGCAGAAAGTTAATGCAAGACATTAAATCAGTTAATGTATTGTATTGTCATTGATGTCTCAACTTGATATAATCTGATTGGTTATATACATAGTGTCAAAGACTTCAAAGAACCAAAGAGATAAAGGTTATGCTATCAGTAATGCATAAAAGTTCATTATACACTAAGTGACAATAAACACCGATGGATAGTGCACCCCGACAGATAGAGAACCCTGAGAGAAAAGTCATAGTGATACCTGAGAAAGCATTACCGATGAGCAGAACGATAGTGATACCCAAGAATAAATAAATGTCATAATTTTTCTCAATGCCTAGACAACACCGATGGACAGACAACCCTAATGGACAAAGATGCCTGAGGACAACTGAAGTCAAGACTGAAGCTAAAAAGGAGTTAAACACCAAAAATAACTAAAGTTTAGAAATGATAAAAGACTTAGCTAGCAAGAGCTAAATATGGAGTTAACTGGTTGATCACATTGTTTTAATCAACAAGTTAAAAGCCAGAGATAAGTGAGAGTTTTAAAGCTATTTTATTTCAGTTGTTAAGGAGAAATCTGCGGGATAAAACTGAAGTAAGCTTTAAAGAAACAAAGGTGAGAATCGCGGATCAAGACAAGAACAAGAAAGACAAAGACCTAGAAATGGTGAAATCATGTCTATAAGAGAGACAAGCTAATTCATTATGAATTAGGGGTGAATAGAAAAGAAGGTGATGAAGAGAATTCTGATGAAGAAAGAAGTCTTCATACAGACCTGATCATACAAGCTAAAGAATAGAGCTAAAGTTTTCTGCGGACACCAAGAAACAAAGAACCAGAACATCACCGAGCAGAAAGAAGTGGAGAAAAGAATAGAAAAGGAAACATTGATTAGAAAGGTATTATGATCTTACAATAGATTTGAACATATGCAAGTCTAAGTTGTTTATATGAACATATCATATACTGTTTCAGTTTAACCATTTGATCAGAAAGTCTCATAACCGAGTAGGATTTAAAAATCCTTTATATATTGAGATACATCCCAAGGAGTATCAAAGGGTTTATCATGAAGATAGCATAGTGAAATGCCAAATATCAATTGATAAACTGTTAGTGATAAATCCTCTAACAAGGTCACACTTAACAGTGTATTTGTAACCTTTAACAAGGTTGGCTCTTCACCGAGCTCACTTCAGAAGAGTGAAAATTTTGGGTTACCGGTCCCAAGTGATTTTTCCCTTAACAGGGTTTCCACGTTAAAAATCCATGTGTCAAATGTGTTTACGATTCATTGCTTTAATATTTTTCTTTACACATTACTAAAACAGGATTGATCGGTAAACACTAAGTTATTTACTGTATTTCGGTAAATGCTAGACTACTATTCGATAAAAATTAAGAATAAGGTTTAATAGTGAACTCCGAGTAGTAGTTATTTGATAAGATTATTTTAAGGCATACATCTTGTAGGACTAAAGATAAATAGAGGCTTATAATTGTGGTACTAATTTTTTGGGTTGATATTGGATTAATTTTTGAGGCCACTGATTCACCCCCCCTTCTCAGTTATACTAACACATAATAAGGATTCACCATCAATTTCACATCATCCCATCACACTGAGATTCACCCCATCACCCCATCAAATTGAACTTTACCTTGTTACACTGAACTTATCATAGACACTTTGATTACGTGCGTTGTAACCAAATTAGTTTAGAGATTGAGTTTCCTAGCTACTTTTTCATTTCACAGCTATTGCCAGTAAAAACCCATTTTGACATCAATAAATCTTTTCTCATTAGTAGACATCCTTCCTGTGTCAGCTTATCAATCCTACATCACACAATCTTGTTCATGGAAAGAACTTTTGACTGAATGATTTCCTTTTCATGAGGCCTTTTTGTTGATTTTATCCTTTTTTTTCAATAGGGCCTACTCATGATTGTCTCAATCTTTAATATCTTGGTATATTTTGAATGGTGTATATTGGAATATGTGTTTTTTGTGGGGTGATATATTTGTGGGTACTTTAGTACATTTTTATTGATTGCATAGTTATGGTTATGCATGCCTCACTAGGGGCAGGGTCTCATGCACTTCCACAAAGTCCCTAAAAAGACTTGGGTGTACTAGGTCTCCTCGTGAGTGTCACTTCATTAGTTCAACCATGATTATTGATCCACATCTATGTTCCTAAATATACCTTGTCTTTCTGAGAGTCTAGTCCATGCAAAGCAACCATGCCATCCACACTTTCTATCATGTGATGCATACCTCCTTTTGAAAAATAAAACTAGGGTGCGCTCCATGACATTAACACGATATAATCCCCAAAATCCTCTTTTTATTTTAGTTAGCTTCATTGTTAGGGTCATGCTGCATTTTGCATTTTATTTTTGGCAAGGCTCCTATTTTTCACTATTCCCCCAATCCTAGTGTTGGTTCCTTTTCTTGTTGACATATGAAATACTCTTAATGAGCTTGCTCTATTTATCCTAGACACCGATCAAGCAAGATATAGAATGACAGAAACAAGGTTTTTAAACCCTCTTCACTTTGAGCTCCATAAACTCAGGCCGGAATACCCTTCTAACTTGAGATAATCAAATCACAGGATCATTCAAGAAAATATGAATGGAATTACAAGGAATGACCACTGTATCATTTACTGGACAAATCAAACATAAAGGTAAAGATCAATTTTAATAGTGATAGTCACCTATTTCAAAGGAAAACATACCAATGCTTAATCCTAGGGTATGGAGTCACTTCGGAATATCTTTAACCAATTTGCTTATGAACGGGAATTTAAGACAACTACAAAATATGACATAAACATAGATATATGTTATATATCTATCCTCACACATATAACAAATTAATTCATCAAATTCATTATAAACCCTAAATCTCACTGAAACAATCCTAAGGCAATTTTAATCTTTCCTTGAAAGAACCCTAAAACTATTTCAAAATCTGCCTAACAGATGTATAAATTGAACATTCCTTGAGTATTCAATTTAAATTAAATTTAGAACACCATAATGAAGACAAAATACTAATCATATGTTTCAGACACTATTGATGGATTTCATTTGTATTCATAATCAAAATTGCTATTATATTCAATAGTAATTTCAAAACCCTACTCAAAATATATTGGTCTTAAACCAGAGTTTATACATTTAAACTTGTACTCCCAAATGAAAAATGGATATCTCTTTCCTGGTAGTCTTGGAATCCTTTTATAACTAAGGATGCAAAAAACTACAAACTACATGGGAAATATTTACAAAATATTTAACAACAACTTTTTCAACTAATAGAAAAATAAGAAATATAACAGAATACAGCTGGCAAAAGTTGGCAAAGTCTGAAAAAGGTTTGTTGTTGTAGTTTGACAATATCCTCCTCATCCTTTCAGCTTTTCTTCCCACCTATTCACCTCCTTGGCAGTGGGCCAATCAAAAAAATTTTCCTGCTCCAGCTTTGCAACAGCTTCTGTCCATCTGGCATCAATGGTTGTCCTGACCTCAAAAATAAACATTGCCATATCTCTTTCAACCTTGAAGAGGTTGTCAATCAGTTCATTGCAATATTCAGCATTAATATTCTTTTCTAGGCATTGCTTCATCTCCTCATCCTTGAATATCCCATCAAATCCAGCTGTCCAATCTGATTGTGGCTTCAAAACACCAGCTTCATCATATATTTTTGGGATTAAGGGAAGGAATTGATCACCAAATAATTGTAGTTTATTATTTGTCAAGACAGATTTGCCATTAAAAAAGGCAAAAGTGTCATTCAGTTCACTGATCATTTCAATGGTGTCTGTGATTTTATCAAGAAAATCATCATTGTATAACATGGTTGTTTTCAATTTATCCATTGGCCTTTCTCTTCCCAACCAGGTCTTAAAAGTAGGTTCCAAGAAATTCATAGCTTCTACAGCTGTCTTTGAGGCTTGTTGTAGTGATCCATACAATTTATATACTATGCCAATCTTTTGTTTCAAACCATCAATTCGATGTTGCAGTATAGGCAATATAAAAGACATGACATTTACATTCTGCTCCTGTAATAATTTTTTGGATTGGCCTCCTGCCAATGTTGAATCTTCCTTTATTTCAATGGCTGCATCTGTTTCAACTTTTGTTGCCTCTTGGGTGACTAGAGTTTTCTCTCTCTTACTCTCTATTAATTCTTCCTTCAATTTTGAAATCTATTCCTCCAGGGTATAATTTTGAATTACAACTTCTTCATGCTTCTTTGCCAATGCCATCATCTGGCCAAAAGTTGTTTCATACCTTTTAGATAGATCATCAACTTTTTCTAGGTTCATGAAGGACACTTGAGTCATTAAATGAGCTATCTCAGTGTCACTAGTGTGCTATAGATTCCAAATCATCTTGTCTTCCCTCATTTCCTCTCTTATGGTCATGACTAGAAGCTTTTGTGTAGCAGGGGCCAATGACCAAATAGCTAGAGTCTTGGACTTAGGATCAAATCTTGATTCTTTTAAAACGTCATCCATCTCAAAATCTATTTTTAATAAAGGGTCCTCTTGCCTCCTGATCTAATCAATGATAAAAGTGGACTATAAGTCCAAATCTGGCATTAGTAGCACCCCACTATTCTGCACCAATAATCTGGCTTGATCCACAATGATCAATTCACTCTTAGGATCATAATCCTGGAGTGTCTTCACAATCTCTTTGTTTTTGTTTGCATTTTCTTCACCAATGGTTAGACTTTGTCTCAAGTCCTTTTGTTTTAGCTTGATCAAGAAAGTCTTGAATTCTTCAGACTTTATAAATTCATCATCTTTCATGAAATCATTTGCTATCATTATTCTTTCATAATCTTTTCCAAACAAAACCATTTGATTGTCCACCTTGCCTTAAGCTTGTGGCTCCTTTTGCAATTGTATTTTTAGCTTCCTAAAATATTTCCCATGTTCTTTTACCATAGCTTTGGCCATACTCTTCCTGTCCTGCACCCTCTTGTTCCTAGTCTTCCATTTTTTCTTGGGTGGCTCTCTAGAAGAGGTAGCTTCCTCACCAGCCTCTTCTTCTTCTTGGTGTTCTTTCTCTTGTCGCTCTTGATGTTCTGGGTCATGTAATGCAACATGAATTGGGAACCCTTGATATTGTGCATCCTCAACACTAAACTATGGTACCTGTGCCATCAAAGTGTCATAAGACTTAAGCATTTCCTCCATTCTCTGTAAGTAGGGGAGGTCAGGGAAAAAACCAGAAAAAGTCTTGTCTGATTCTTTCCAATCAGCTTTTGCCCCGAGAAGATATTTCCACTTCCTTCTCCTCTCCTGGTCTTCATGCTTATTCAATTTGTTTCTCACAACATCTTCATCATCCAGTGGCTCATGATCTCTAACTTTTTGCCAAGGAGCCATACCATTCAGAGCTATTTGTATAAACTGTTCTGGATCACTGAACCTAGCAATTGCTAGAGACATTCTATATTGCATCAAGAAGTCATTAATCAAGTCAAAAAATATCTTCCCAATGGAAAAATCAAAACCCACCCATAATCTATGGATAAAAGTACCCTTTTTGTGTCCCTCTAAAAACTCTTTATCAACCCAGGTGATTTGCCAAATAAATTCTAAAAATGCAACCCTAAGAGGAACAAACTTAGGGGGGATATGAGGTGGTTGTGTACAACCATATACCCTTATGACAGTGTTGTGATCAAAGAATAAAAAATCACCCCAGTTGTGAGTAATTGGCCAATTTGGAACAAATTGCCAAGGTCTTAAGACTCTTCTAACCTCAATTGGAAGCCTCTACCTATTTGTCCCTAAAAAATCAAAAATTGGATCTACAATCCAATTACAAAAGCATAAAAAATATGAATTCACGGATAAACTATCCCATACCTGGGTCCATCTTTTGATTGGCATCGACACCATACTCTAAAAAAAAAAATTAAAGCTCTTTATCCATTGATTCCCTGTTAAAATATAGAATCATACACATCAAATGAGAATAATGCCAAAAGGTTGGCACATGGGCATCTGACTGTATTTCCACCAATGTAGCATGTATAGCTTCAACTATGTATCCCACATAGTCATAATCAATATTGACCTCCGAGTGCTGGATATTCATGGCCATCATGAGCACGTCCTGGGGCACTGTAGAATCTCCATCAAAACCTAGTACTCTGGTCAAACCATATACTGTGCATTTTATGTAATGGTGAAAGAGGGACAAGTCAAAAGGTGGTTTAAGATTGTGTGTGATTTTCACCAGGTGCCTATCTACCCTGGGCATGAATTTGGGCATTTCATACTTCTTAATCAATTTTTCTCTTTTCTTGTAATCTGCCTAAATTTTTTCCAAATCAATTTCTGTGCACAATGCACCAGTAATCCTGAAGACTTCTACCACTGATCTCCTATCTATAAAAACTAGGGTCTCTTTATTTTTCTTCTTTATTACCCTAGCTATTGGGAAATAATTCTTATCAAGTTCCTTAATTAACCCTATATCCACATATATATCAGGCACAATCAATTTTTCCATATTCAATTCCCAAGGATTGCAAATGGGAACTGCTTTAACCCTATTATTCCAAAAATAGTGGAATAGAGTATTACCAGAGTAATTTGGAGTGACCGGGTTTCTGCATTGGCACCATCTGTCTTTCTATTCATCCCAATTTGCATTGTTTGTATTCAAAGTTCTGGGCAGCAACTCAGCAAATTCCTCCACATATTTCTTTGTTGTAACTTTCTTCTTTTCAGACCCTTGTGAAGCAGCACTGGTAGTAGCTTGACTCGTCTTTCCTTTTCAAATTGCTATCTCAGAAAAAACAATCTTTATCGCTCTCACTAAAAATCTTAGAATGCAGAAATGAGAATTGTACAAAATCAAGCTTAATCATTCATACTTATAGCCATCAAATTGGCGTCTCGTCCACTTGAATGCCAAAATTTTGCACTTGCAGTGTCACGCAATAATCTCTCTTAATGCTACCATTAATTCACACTGTATGATCCTTGCTGGAAAAGAGTACACAATTTTTCTCTTTTTGCACTCGTAAGCTTGAAATAAGCCACTTGTCAATTTATCGCTAACCCATTGTACCTTGCTTATATTCAAAATTTTCCTTGCGAGTGAGAGACATGACCTTTTCTTACAACCAGTCATGCACTCATGATATATTTTTGTTTTGGTTTGTATCCTTCGCAACTAAGTGATGTCCTAACTGGAAACTTTATCATTTGGTGGTCGCACACTCGCTACCTCTTTATCTTTTGCACTTATATCTATGCGAGTGAGCGACATCATTTTTCCTCTTTTCAATCACGGACTTGTCACTCAAAACTTTACTTTCCTTGAAGCCTTGTGAGTGAGCGAGTGTAAATTCATTTCTCAATCACTCCTTGGTCGCCACTCACTACCTCTAACTTATCATGCTTGAATCTGAGCGAGTGAGCAGATTTTTTCAAAAAATCATACATTATTTTCTGTCCACACAGTCGCTATGGCTTTCTGATTTGTTTTTATACCTCTATGGGTGAGAGATAACCATTTTCATTAGGCACTTTACTTGGTCGCTCACTCATGTTGCCAAATATTTTAGCTCATAGGCATTAGCAATTGAGCAATGACCTTTTTCCATCATAGTCACATACTGCTGAGATTTCTTTATGAATGAATCCTTCGCGACTGAGCAAATGCCTTCACCAAATCTTCACAATGTATTAATCGCTCACTCACTAATCCCTTTTGTCTTATCTTTCTTTATGGATGACTGAGTGACAACTTTCAATTTTCTTCATCGCGCACTTGCGGGCTTAAAATCTTAACCAACACATTGTGTGCGAGTGAGCGATAGCCAACATGCTTTCTTAATCACACACCCACTAGAATTTTCTCACTTGACTTTATTCATGGGTGAGTGGGAGATAGTTTTTTTTCTTTCTTTGATCGCACACTCACGAGCTCATCATTTCAAATTGCAAATCCTTGGTGGGTGAGTGAGAACAAAGTTGATCTCTTAGTCGCGCACTCACGCACTTTAAAAACACTATATATTTCCTTTGCGACTGAGCGACACGGACCATCTAAAGACCAAGACATACTATGTCACATACTCGCACTGCAAAAAACATAACAGTAAAGACTTGGGTGAGTGGACGACATCTAAAAATTTGACTCCCTCGTGCACTCACGGGCTCAAATGATATGCACAAAAAATTAGCCCAGGTGAGCGACTAAACCCTTTTTACATCACTCGCTCAATCGCTTACCAAAATATAAAGACCCAAGACCACCACGACTATGTGATACACAAAGACTTAACTCATCGCTGACTCGCTGAACCTTTTAACCCTGAACTTAATCCCTTGTGAGTGAGCAACATACAAAATACTTCCAACTAGCTCAATCGCACACCTAACTTGATTTAACAAAATATGACTGCGACTGTGCAATTCACACCAAAACAACTCATTGCTCACTCATTCACTTAAAAAGACACTTTAAAAGATCAGCATGAGTGTGCGACTAAAACTTGGAACAAAGAGATTTGAAGACTTAACCAGAAACTTGACTCTTTGACATGAAGAGAGATGAAATTTGAACCAGAACACGCAAGAAAAGGGTCAAAGCTTTGAAATTTGAAAATTTTTAATGTGCAGTGCTAACAATGGCTCCAACTAGGGAAAGTTAATTGCAAAATTGACATTAGAAGCCAAAAATCTGGGAGACAGACCAAAAACCAAAACAAAATTGTACATGCACACACAAAAACCATGCTAAAGTAGGGAAATCTAATCTATTGTGCATGGAAATAAGAACTTTATGAGAAATAATGTTTAAGGAATTGTCCATGCACTGGAAATTCATGTATCTCACCATTAGGGTCTTCCAAGAAATAAGAATCTTCACCATGAATCTCTTGGACTACAAATGGGCCTTTCCACAATGATTCAAATTTACCATGTTTCCCCTTCTTGTCTTTTCTAGCATTCCACTGCAACACCATATCATTTATCTAGAATTTTCTTTCAATTGCTCTTTTATCAAACAATTATTTGGACTGCTATTGGAGTTTCATGTTTCTTCTATGTCCTTCTGTTCTTATTTCTTCTAGTTCCACCAATTGGTCCATCCTCTCCATCATAGGTTCTTTTTCTTCAAACTCTTCTTCTTGGAGAAATTTATACAGTGGTAACATATTGTTTAAAGGCAATCTTGCCTGAGTTCCATAGACCATTTCAAAAGGGGATACCCCTGTTTCTCTTTTCACTATTACCCTGTCAGCCCAAAGGGCTAACTTCAATTTTGAATGCCAAGACTTTTTATTTTTCTCCAAAATCCTCTTAATGATTTTCATAATGCTCTTATTACTGGACTCAGCCTGTCCATTTGCTTGAGGATGATATGGTGAGGAATAAGATACAATAATGTCATAGTCTTCACAGAAGTCCTTAAACTCCTCAGACCTAAAACACATGGCATTGTCTATGATTAACTTAGTGGGCACACCAAATTTTGTCAGAATATTATCCATTAAGAAATCCATCACTACCTTGCTAGTAGCCCTTTTTGATGGGACTGCCTCTATCCATTTTGTAAAATAGTCTGTAGCCACAAGAATCCAACTATGGCCTCCACTAGATTTTTCTGTGAATTCACCAATAAAATCCATACCCCATTGGGTAAAAGGTGCCTCAACAGTCATAGGATTTAAAGGCAAAGCTCCTGAAAATTTCATTTTAGAAGAGAACCTTTGGCAAGGTTCACACCTCTGTACAAAATTATGAGTATCTTTGAAAAGACATGGCCAATATAATCCAACTCTAATTACTTTGTGAGCTCTGGTCTTGGCAGAATAATGCCTCCCACACACACTACTATGCATTTCACTCAAAACTCTTTCAAATTTTGATTTATCCAGACAGAGAAACAATATTCCATCCCTATTCTTCCAAAATAAATCACCTCGTATCAAGACATACCTTTGAGCCTGCAACTTCAGAGTTCTTTTTTGAGTATATGACATATGTTCTGGACATTTACCATTTTTCAGAAAAAAAACACTACATCAGTATACCATGGCTACAATTCTATGCTAGTCAAATTCATATTTATTGTCTGTACATCATTTATTTGAGACAATTCCATGTTTGTGTCAGTCATTAACTTGGCTAAACCAAAACCCCTTACCAATTTGGTAACTTGAATTTCCAGATTAAATCATTGGATCCCATTAATCCATCTACACCTTTTTCCAGTAACTTCAGATTGAGACAATATATCTTTCACTGTAGCATGTGTTACATAAGCAACTATCTTTGCACAAACTAGATAAGGTCTAAAAACCTTGACTACCTTGACCAAAGCATATGCTTGTTTTTCCATTATCTCATAATTAAGTTATGTTGCTTGCAGAGATTTACTGTAAAATGTTATGGGATGATCAAAACCTTCATCATCCTTCTGCAAAAGTACTACAGCAATTGTATGGAATGAAGCAAAATAAAATATAGAAAAAGGCTTTTCATAATCTAGAGATCTTAATACAGGTGCTTTATGAATAGCTACTTTTATCTCATCAAAAGCTAATTGAGCATCCTTATCCAATTCAAACTTAACATTTTTCTTTAGCAATTTAACGATAGGCTTTACTATCTCAACAAAGTTTGCAATGAACCTTCTCAAAAAATTTACTTTCCCAAGGAAAGACTGAACACCTTTGATATTTTTTGGGGGAAAGAGCTTGTCAATGGCTTCTACCCTTTCAGGATCAATCCTGACACCTTTTTTGGACACTATATGCCCCAATAATTTACCTTTTGTCACAACAAAGTGACACTTATTTGGATTTAAAGAAATCCCATACTCCAAGGCTTTAGTAAAAATATTTTCCAAGTGCTTACAATGATCCTCATCCTTTTGGGAATATGTAGTTAGATCATCTTGATACACCACCATAATTATATTTACAAACTCCTTAAAAGCCACATCCATGGCTCTTTGAAAAGTAGCTCCTGCATTTCTTAGGCCAAATGGCATTCTCACATAGACATATGTACCCCATGGGATAGTAAAAGTTGTCTTGAATTGTTCATATTCTTGAACCAACACCTGGTTATAACCAAAAATACCATCCATCATAGATAAAAGATCACAACCGGTCACTCTTTATAGCATTGTCTGTTGGAGATTTACTTCTGGCAGCTAGTTGATTGTATGTTTGTCATTGATGACAACATATAATATATAGAAGTGTTCTGTATGTACTTATCATAATGATGATATCAAGCCTTGTGCAGTTATATTCATGTTGTAGACATTTTTTTATGTTTTGTTCATACACGCAGACTTCGATATGAAGTTTCAGTTGTGTTGTGTAATTCTGTTAAACGACAGTTACAGTTTCTGGAGTTTGTCTGTATAGAGCTGACGTATTACATTGGTTCTTGAGTTGTGCCTATCTTTGGGATATGTGTGTATATTCAAGTTTAGTTATGAGTTGAAGATAGTTATCTAAATGCGCCAAACATGTTTCAACGAGATTGCAATGTTAGAGTTAATTTGGTGAGGCCAACTTTATGAAGTGTCACGTTTATTCAGTTTATATTGCGCAGTTGTAATTATGCTTGCGTGATTAGTTAATCTGACAAGGATGTTATGAAGAGTTGTCTAAAAGGTCCCATGATCTCATACTTTGAGGAAGATACTTATAGTTGTTCATTTGTGGAATGCTAAGTGTGAATGAAAAGACAAGAGACAAAAAATGTGCAGAGCAGAATATTAGTTGTGTTTCATTCATCAAGGATCTATGTGAAGAAGAAGTGAAAGATTACAATACATTGGAACTGATCAAGATAGCAGGTCTACTCTACAGTTCATCATCAGATATAGTGCATATCTGTTCTACAAAAGTTTGTATCCTTCACCATTGAAGCAGTGAGCTTTTGGACAGTGAGTCATCACCCTTAACAGGGTTATTTATAAAAGACTCCTAACAGGGTCAGACCCTTAACCAGGTCAATATACTTATTGCATTGTAAAGAACAACTCCTAATAGGGTTGCAAGATCTTCTAATAGGGATTATTATAAACAAGTATAGTTCATTGTGGGTGTTAATTCCCACCGAGGTTTTTACCATTTGGTTTCCCCATAACCAAATTGTCGTGTTGTCTATTGTGTTATCTAAATGTGCATTTACTTTATTGTATTCTGGAGTTAATAAGAGAAAAGAATTTAATTAGCTGATAACTGATTCACCCCCGCCCCCCCTCTTAGTTATCCTTTGGGACTATTCTAACAATTGGTATCAGAGCCAAGTGCCTTGAAGAGAAAGCCTAACAACTTAAGGTAGATCAGATGGCATACTTCAGAAAAGGGAGTCCTAAGTTTGATGGAGAGAATTATCTAGATTGGAAGAACAAAATGATAACACATCTATAGTGTGTTGGTTTTGACATCTTTGAGATAGCCACACAAGAAGTTGTTATTCCCAATCTAAAAGACCTATCAAGAGATAATGCTACTAGTAAAAAAAAGGATACATTCACAGCTAATGCAGTTGCCAAAGAAGCCCTTATAAGTACACTATCTGACAATGAATTCTCTGAAATCAAGAAAGTAGACAAGGCATACACAATATGGAAGTATTTAGAAGACATGTTTGAAGGAGATATCCAAGCAAAGAATGCACATAGGAAGACATGGAAAAATAAATACAACAATCTTGAGATGTTACCTGAAGAGAAAATCAGAGCCTATAATCAGAGGATAAATGAAGCAGTTTCTGGAATCAGAAATAATGGTGGAGAAATATCAGAAGAAGACATAATGGAAGTGTTGTTAACTACTTTAACAACAAACTATGAGAACAAGATCAATATTCTAGAGGAAACCATGCAATTTTCACAAGACTTCAAGAGAGAGACTTTAATCAGTAAAATATCTGCATTTGAGATATCAAGATTGAAGACTGAACCCAAAAGTGAAACAGCCTTCAAAGCCTTAGTTCATGGTAAGAAACCTTTACACATCTCTAGCAATACTGAGAAAGAAGAAGTTGATGAAGAACTAGAAGAAATCATTGCCATGATTGCTAAAAGAGAAAAGAAAGGCAAAGGCAAGCACGAAGGACAGTTGACATTCAAATGTTTTTCATGCAACAAGATTGGTCACTTTGCATCCAAGTGTCCCACAAGAGTAAAGAAATTCAGATCTGATTATAAACTAAAATATAGAAAGGAATTCTATCATGCTAAAGAAGGTGTAACTAATGAATATTTAGGAGAAGATATAATTGGATTTGTTTCCCTTAAAGTCATGGAAAAATTGCTTGAGGAAATGGACATTGAAGATGAAAAGGAAGCACAGAAGTTAGCCCTAATTTCCAAAGCAGACATCAGGACTGATTGGATCATTGATAGCAAATGCTCTCATCACACGACAGGTGATAAAGACAATTTTTTTCATCTAGACAAGTACAAAGGTGGTATGGTTAGATTTGGAGATAACACTCCCAAACCTATCATAGGCAGAGGATCTATCACCCTAGATGGAAAGAATAAGACAAACGATGTTCTGTATGTTGATGGATTACATCACAATTTACTAAGTGTTGGACAGCTACTTGACAAAGGTTATCATTTAGAATTCAAAAACAACAAATGCATTATTAGAAACAATGAAGGAGACATGATTGCATCAGGCTCAAAGACAAAAGGTATTTTTTTTTAGCTCAATTCAAATGTAAGTTGTTTTGTTGCAAAAGTGGATGATAGTTGGTTTTGGCACAAGAGACTTTGTCATATCCGTTTTGATAATATAGTAAAGATAAGTAATGTCAAGGTAGTTAGAGACCTTCCAAGTATTGCAAGACCACTTGACACAATGTGCAGGGAATGTGTTATGGGAAAACATGTAAGGAGTTCTTTCAGAAGAAAGCAGGACTCATCTGAAAACAAGTTAGACCTAGTGCATACAGATTTATGTGGTCCTACTCAAACAAGATCATACTACGGAGAAAGGTATTTCATTTTGTTTGTTGATGATTTTTCAAGGATGATGTGGGTTGTGTTCTTAAAGGAGAAGTCTGAAGCCTTTGAGAAGTTCAAAATATTCAAAGCCAAAGTTGAGAATGAATCTGGATTAAAACTAAAATGTCTAAGATCAGATAGAGGAGGAGAATTCACCTCAAACTAGTTTTATGACTACTGTGAAGAACATGGAATCAAAAGACAGTTGAGTGCACCCAGAACCCCACAGTAGAATGAGATTGCAGAAAGAAGGAAAAGGATCATACTTGATACAACATGCACTATGATGATTGAAGGAAAAGTTGTGCACACCTATTAGAGAGATGTAGTCAATACATCAGTCTATACTATCAACAGAACACAACTAAGACCAGGCGCAAGAACTTTGGTTTGGTAATGTACCTACAGTAAAATACTTTAGATTCTTTGGTAGCAAGTGCTACATCAAGAGAGATGATGGTGTTGGTAAGTTTGATGCTAGAAGCGATGAAGGTATTTTTCTTGGTTATTCTACTAAAAGCAAAGCATACAGATGTTTCAATTTAAGATTAAAGAAGATAATTGAAAGTACTCATGTAAAGATTGATGAGAAGTTCATGGTTCAAGAGAGGTACTATGAATATGCACCTATGATTGAGGTTAAACCCATGCCTAATAGTAGAGACACTATTATTGAATAAATGTTTGATTGCATTGATGTTTCATGTAATGAACCTAAATCAAGCAAAGAAGTATCACATATTATAGATGAGGATTTCACACCAAAAGTTTCAAAATTCACATCTAGGTATCATTCAAAAGATGAGATCATTGGAGATCAGAGCAACAGTATTTTGACTAGATCTAAAGCAAAAAGATTAACAGTGGATGAAGAGGTATGTTTACTTTCACAGATTGAACCTTTAAATGTTGAAGATGCTTGCAAGGACTCTGATTGGCAGAAAGCAATGGAAGAAGAATTAGATTAAATAATAAAAAATGACACATGGGAATTGGTTCCTAGACCTAGTGAAAAAAATGTGATTGGAAGTGGGTATTCAGGAAAAAAATGAATGAATATGGTACAGTGGTCAGAAACAAAGAAAGACTAGTGTGTAAAGGATATGCGCAAGGGGAAGGGATAAATTACACTGACACATTTGCCCCTGTGATCAGATTAGAAGCCATTAAATTATTTTTGGCCTATGCAACATTCAAGGACTTCAAAGTATATCAAATGGATGTCAAATTAGCCTTTTTGAATGGTGACTTGAAGGAAGAAGTTTACATAGAATATCCTAAAGGATTTAATCTATCAGATAAACTAGACATGGTATGCAGATTGAAGAAAGCACTCTATGGACTTAAATAGGCCCCAAGAGCTTGGTATGAGAGACTAGATTGTTATCTTACCAAGATTAGATTTAAGAAAGGAGTAGCAGATTGTAACCTATTCATAAGAGAGACACTTGAGGGATTATTACTTGTTTCTATATTTGTTGATGAAATTATCTTTGGAGGTAATGACAAGCTTAGTGCAGAATTTGCAAAACAAATGCAGAATGAATTTGAAATGAGCATGATTGGTCCTATCAAATATTTTTTGGGATTAAATGTAAAGTAGACAGATAAAGGAATATTTATAAATCAGTCCAAATATGTGAAGGAAATATTGAAGACCTTCAAGATGGAAGACTATAAGCCAGTATACACTCCTATGATAACAGGAAGCAAGCTTTCTAAAGAAGATGATTCCGCAACAGTTGACAAGACATTGTATAAGTCTAGCTTGGAAAACTTATATATCTTACTCAATCTAGGCCAAATATATCTAATGTAGTTGGCATTGTTGGTAGATTTACAGTTGAACCAAAATAGAATAACCTAATGGTAATAAAGAGAATATTAAGATATCTAAAGGGAACTATAGACTATGGTTTATGGTATCCTAAATAAGAGAATGTACAACTTCATGTGTATACATATGTAGATTGGGCAGGTTGTATTGATGACAGGAAGAGTACCTCTGGAGGAGCAGTATTTCTTGGAGATAGGTTGGTTTCTTGGGTAAGCAAGAAGTAGAATTGTATCTCTTAGTCAATAGCAGAAGCTGAATATGTTGCAGCAGCATTGAATTGTTCAACAATGGTTTGGATCAAGCAGATGGTTAAATATTTTGGTATACAGGTTCAATATCCTATTGTTATTCACTATGATAACACTAGTACTATCAACATGTCCAAGAACCCTATGATGCACGCAAAGACAAAGCACATTGAGATTAAATACCATTTTCTTAGAGAAAAAGTTGTAGATAATGAAGTAAAATTGGACTATGTGAGCACCAAAGAATGGTTGGCAGATATTTTCACAAAGCCTTTATCAAAAGATAATTCTGAGTATCTCAGGGAGAAGTTGGGAGTAATTCCCTCTCCTGAGTCTGAATAGATAAAGTAGCAAGAACATCAGTCCATAGTGACTAATGAATGGTTGACTACTCTACTTCTGGAGTAGTACCTATGCCTAATTGTTTATGGCACCCTTTGCCATTGATTTCAAAGGGGGAGTATATAGTAAGGGGGAGCATATACTTTGGGGGAGTATAAACAGAGACAAAGGAGCTACAGCAGTGTACATGAATCTTGCATGAGGATATTGAGAAGATTGTAAAAAGAAAGAAGACACCATGTGCTGAAGATGTTTTTAATATCATATGTTGCCATCAATGTCAAAGGGGGAGATTGTTGGAGATTTACTTCTGGTAGCTAGTTGA
>MU227756.1:3288576-3299762 GCA_018584345.1 Thuja plicata
AAATAATTTAATTAGTTGATAATTGATTCACCCCCCCCCCTCTCAGTTATCCTTTGGGACTATTCTAACATTGCCTCCATGTTTGACAAAGAATAACTATCTTTTAATGAAGCTACATTAAGGTTCCTGAAATCAACACACAACCTGATGTATCCATTTTTCTTTCTGAATGAAACTAAATTGGACACCCAAGAAGAATGTCTGATTGGTTTTATTATCCCAGCCTCTCTAAGTTTTGTCAATTCTTGCTGCATTTTGGGGGCCAACAAAGGATTTATTGGCCTTTGTTTTTGTCTAAAAGGCTTAATATCATCTTTTAATGGGATTTCATGTTGAAAGATATCTTCCCTACAAGCCTTAAGGTCTTCATAAGACCAAGAAAAAACATGTTTGAATCTTTTCAGAAAGATAATCAAAATTTTCCTCACATGAGGAGCCAATTTCTTTCCAATATATATAATCTTAGGATCACACTCTGATCCCAAGTTTACCTCCTCAAATTCATCCAAATTAACTGTAAATTTTTGGCACATATGACTGTCATTGTCAGTAAACAATCCCTCCAATTGAGCTAGTCCTTTAGGGATTTCATTTGTCTGTAACTGCAGAATTTCATTGCCAAATATGGTTTCTTTCCCATCAATAATCTCTATCAAATTATTACAGTCAATTACTTGCCCTTCATAATTATCCACACATTGAATGAAATTAAGGATATCCTCATCACTTTTGAAGACTTTCCAATTATATACATTATCAGGAATGGCAGGCCTGGTTTTGGTTTCCATAATAGATACTCCTGCTAGTGTTAGATCATCATTTTTCATGGCCACATTAGCCAAAAAATCTGCCAAGATATTCTTAGATCTCTCTATCCAATTGATGGAAAATGCATCAAGAAATTCAATGCTATCCCATACAGCATGCTTATATTATTTCATCCTATCATTTTTAGCAGCATATCTTGATCTAATTTGGGAGATAGCTAGCTCTGAATCACCAAAAACTCTTAACAACTTAGTGTCATGCTTGATTTCTATTTCTAATCCCAATAACAATGCCTCATACTCAACTGTATTGTTTGTACATTGAAATGATAGCAAAAATGAGTATTTGAAAGTAATACCTGATGGAGAGACAAATAGTACACCGGCTCCTGACCCTTCTCTAGAGCATGGTCCACCACAATACATTTTCCATAGTCCATACTATTGCAATTATAATTCTTCTATTATGGGATCTATGTTTGTCAACTGTGGTTGAATATTTTCAACCTTGAAATTATGCAAATCTACATCCACAAAGAAATTTAGCATGTTTGGTTCAATTTTTTCATCATAAATAGGAGATCTGGGCTCCCTCAATAGTTTTGCTTCTTTCCCATTTACAGAAATAGTAGCAAAAGACAAATCCAATTGTACATGTCCTCCAATGGCTGCAACACACTGTCTTGATAAAAGCATGTCATACTGGGGTGGTGAATCCACAACCACAACATCTATTTTAAAAGTGACCTCAGGGTATGCAACAAGTTTTACCTCTAATCATTGCAAATTTCCTACTACGGGTACTTCCTTGTTGTCCATGACATAAAATTTACCACAAGCAGTGTCCACCTCTAGACCCAATTGCTTCATGATAGTGTAAGTCATCACATTAGCAGCAACCCCTGAATCCATCATACAAATTTTTAGTAGCATATTATTTGTGAGCAGTGTTACATAAAAAGGATCAATCTGATCTGGCTCTTGGATAATTATATTTCCTAGACAGATTGGGATTCCATCTTTTTCTTCTTGCTCAGCTTTCAATTCATCATTCAAATCAGTATTATCATGCATACCAGGCAAATCAGATAACAATGAAAAGGTTTCTTCTTGGTGCTCTTTGATTTTAAACATCTCAAGCAAAGGGACAAAGACTTTCATCTAAGATAAAGCTTGCTTCATGCCAAAGGTTGGGAAACTCATGACATTATCAAAATATATTTTACCTTTACTCTCCTTTAATTGTCTTTTTTTTGTTCATGAGTAGGGGTAGCTTTAATTTTTTTAACCAAAGTATCTTTAGTTCACCTTGTGTAGATTCCTCACTTATGACTTCTGTGATAATAGGTGAATCAGGTTGTTTCCCACTTTGATCAACCTTTCTATTCCTAAGTTGATATGAAATTCTTGCATGTGTCACAGTAGCAATAGTTAGAAATCTTATCTCGTCATCATTAGGCATCCCAAATTGAAAATGTTCTAACTTAGTGCTTGTATTATTTACTGTGATTGGCATTTTTTTTTTGGCTCCTCCTCTGAGCTACCATTGTCATCTTCAATAGTAAGTGCACACATGTTTATTGCAGGTTTTTTCTCACTTTGGTTTTCTTGTGTTCCAATATTTTCACATTGCTCCCCCATGCCTTGAGTTACTGCACATTGATAAGGGGAATGAGGCGTATTACAGGCCATGCACCAGGGAGTGTTTTCCACATTATGTGCATTATTTTTTTTCAATGGATCAGGGATGTCTTTGTTCTTAGGATCAGTTTGTTCTTTTGATACAGGTTTTCCATCCTTCCATTGAGTTTTATAGGGAAAATATTACAGCCTGTAAGGCTTATCTTGCCTTTGGTACTGTGGCCTATTATTTTGAAACCCTTTTTCATTCTTGTCTACCTTAGCAGCAAGATCTTTCACCACACTTACCAATGTATCCATCTTATCTTCTTCCTTGGGATTCTTATTTGACTGTGTTTTTGACTCTTTCCAGAGTCTACTATCATCCCTTTTGCCAAGCTTGCTAGAAGCTCTTTTATTGCTTTCTATGTTTATAGCCAACTTATATGCTTCTCTCATGGTTTGAGGATCTTTATCTCTAAGTAAATAAGCTATCTTTCCATACAAAGCATTATAGTAGGTGGTGACACATACATTTTCATCTAGCCTTAATACTTGAAACAACTTATACATAGCCTTTTGAAATCTAACATTGAATTCAGTAATGCCTTCACTAGCAAACTTTTTCAAACTGTTGAATTCATTCAACATGAAACCAGAATTTATCTTGTCACCATACTATTCTTTGAAACTTCTAACAAATTCATCCCATGAGTAAATACTATTATCAGGAAAATATCGGTACCAATCTCTTGCATCCTCAATCAGGGATTGCACAAATAACTTCATCACAACATCTTCATCTCCAATCTCATAATCATTCATTGTATCTGAAAAGAATTTTAGATGCTCTTCACCAGTTATGGCATTATTCCCACTAAATTTGGGAATCTTATCTTTGACCTCATTAGGGATAGGGTTTGGTTGGCCAGGGATACCATAAAAAAAAAATTGCCTATATCTCTCTAAATGAATAGGTCTTCTCTAAAAATTAGTACCAACATTTTGGCCATTGTTACCAATGCTTACATTGTGTTGACCTTCAGTATTGTTCAATCCACTCCCTCCTAGTTATGATGCAACTCCTTGAGCTGCACCATATGTCTGGGTATTTGTATTACCACTAGTATTCTGAATATTAGAGGTATTTATATGCATGGTTTGAGTGACATTTGTTAAATTGGTATAAACTGGAGAACTTAAGAAAGCAATCTTTCTTTTCATCTTTGCAGCAACAGCTTCTAATTCAGCCCTTTCCAACTTTTTGCAATATCATCTTTGGCCTTTCTAGCCCTTGCCAACTCCATATCAATTGAGAACATATCCTGAGACATACCCTCTTCAACCTTAGGCTCAAAAAATTTAATGCCAGTGAGATTTTTTTTTCCTTTATCAACCTCTGTTTGTCTAACATTAGTTGTTGATAGATTTTGTATAGATATTTGAGACTTAGGAGGCTTTTGATTTTCATAATTAATGACTTGCCTCACCACAGGGCCAGTATCATTGGAATCATTTTTCTTAAGCAAGTGTTCTCTTTCTTGGCATTCTTTTCTCAGGGTGTCTACATCTCCAAAAAGTTCTTTATTCAAACCATGAAATCTCTCATTTGCACCCTGAGCTACCAATTTTAATTGAGCAACTCACTTCTTAAAATTTTCTCTTTCAGTGATGACATTTATAAATTATCATTCTTCATTCTTCTGCTTGATAAGAAAGAGTTCATCTAACTCCCTCTTCAAAAGGTCATTATCTCTAAGGACTCCTTCAATATCAGAACTGGAAGAATCATAGATATTCATCAGATTATATCCCTTTTGGTCTTCAACCTATTCATAAGGGATACCCTTGAAATAGGATGATGTCTCCCCCTTTTTTGGATATATATTCTTTGGTCTAGGGTTAAATATATCCTTAAAGTAACTAGTAGTGTCAAACTCAGGATTCAAAGGTTCATTTATTTCTTTCTCAAGGATAGTACCTAAGGACTGACTGGGACCTACAGATCTAGGTTTCCAAGAGGTGTTGTTATAAGATTCTCCCTTCCTAGAATGGTTCCTTCTAGAAATTTTAGAAATATCACTCACTGATGTTTCTTGAGATTGATTCTTTGTGTTTTCTTTTGCATTCCTCATCTTATCCAAAATGAAATCTCACGCACTTGATTTGCTAATGTTCCCCTTAGAAACACTATAACCAATAACTCGGAGTCGCCACCCAAAAAAAACTTTTGGGAATAAAATAATGAAAATTCACTTTGACAATGATATTAGAGGATATGATTCAATAAGGTGCAATACACAACTTGTGATTTCAAAAATTTGACTTCAAGGAATCTATGTATATGAAATATTATCTTCAGACTAACCTTTCACGCATTCCTTGAAAGAAATCCCCAGTAGAGTCGCCATTTTCTGTTGGTTCCTTTTCTTGCTGACATGAAATACTCTCAATGAGCTTTCTCTATTTATCCTAGACACTGATCAAGAAAAATATAGAATGACAGAAATAGGGTTTTTAAACCCTCTTCACTTTGAGCTCCATAAACTCGGGCGAGAATACCCTTCTAGCTTGAGATAATCAAATCACAGGATCATTCAAGAAAATATGAATGGAATTATAGGGACTGACCACTGTAATATTTATTGGACAAAACAAAAATAAAGGTAAAGATCAATTTTAATAGTGATAGTCACCTATTTCAAAGGAAAACATACCAATGCTTAATCCTAGGGTATGGAGTCACTTCTGAATAGCTTTAACCAATTTGCTTATGAACAAGAATTTAAGAAAACTACAAAATCTAACATAAACATAGATATACCTTATATATCTATCCTCACACATATAACAAATTAATTCATCAAATTCATTATAAACCCTAAATCTCACTGAAACAATCCTAAGGCAATTTTAATCTTTCCTTGAAAGAACCCTAAAACTATTTCAAAATCTGCCTAACAGATGTATAAATTGAACATTCCTTGAGTATTCAATATAAATAAAATTCAGAACACCATAATGAAGAAAAAATACTCATCATATTTTTCATAAACTATTGATGGATTTCATTTGTATTCATAATCAAAATTGCTATTACATTCAATAGTAATTTCAAACCCCTACTCAAAATATATTGGTCTTAAACTAGAGTTTATACATTTAAACTTGTACTCCCAAATGAAAAATGGATATCTCTTTCCTGGTAGTCTTGGAATCCTTTTATAACTAAGGATGCAACAAGCTACAGACTACATGGGAAATATTTACAAAATCTTTTACAACAACATTTTCAACTAACAGAAAAACAAGAAATATAATAGAACACGGGTGGAAAAAGTTGGCAAAGTCTGCAAAAGGTTTGTTGTTGCAGTTTGACAATATCCTCCTCATCCCTTCAGCTTTTCTTCCCACCTATTCACCCCTTGGTAGTGGGCCAATAAAAAAAAATTCTTGTTCCAGCTTTGCAACAACTTCTATCCATCTGGCATCAATGGTTGTCCTGGCCTCGGAAACAAACTTTGCCATAACTCTTTCAACCTTGAAGAGGTTGTCAATCAATTCATTGCAATATTCAGCATTAATATTCATTTCTAGGCATTGCTTCATCTCCTCATCCTTGAATATCCTGTCAAATCCAACTATCCAATCTGATTGTGGCTTCAAAAAACCAGCTTCATCATATATTTTTGGGATTAAGGGAGGGCATTGATCACCAAATAATTGTAGTATATTATTTATCAAGTCAAATTTTCCATTGAAGAAGGGAAAAGTGTTATTATGTTCACTGATCATTTCAATGGTGTCTGTGATTTTATCAGGAAAATCATCACTGTATAACATGGTTGTTTTCAGTTTATCCATTAGCCTTTCTCTTCCCAACCAGGTCTTGAAAGTAGGTTCCAAGAAATTCATAGCTTCTGCAGCTGTCTTTGAGGCTTCTTGCAGTGATCCATACACTGTATATACTATGTATGTCTTTTGTTTCAAAATATCAATTTGATGTTGCAGTATAGGCAATATAACAGGCATGACATTTATATTCTACTCCTATAATAATTTTTTGGATTGGCCTTCTGCCAATGTTGAATCTTCCTTTATTTCAATGGCTGCATCTGTTTAAAGTTTTTCTACCTCTTAAGGGACTGGATTTTTCTCTCTCTTACTCTCCATCAATTCCTCCTTCAATTTTGCAATCTGTTCCTCCAAGGTATGATTTTGAATTACAACTTCTTCATGCTTCTTTGTCAATGCCATCATCTAGCCAAAAGTTGTTTCATACCTTTTAGATAGATCATCAACCTTTGCTAGGTTCATGAAGGACACCTGAGTCAATAACTGAACTATCTCAGTGTCACTAGTGTTCTGCAGATTCTAAATCATTTTTTCTGCCCTCATTTCTTCTCTTATGGTCATGACTAGAGGCTTTTGTATAGCAGGGGCCAATGACCAAATAGCTAGAGTCTTGGACTTAGGATCATATCCTGATCCTTTTAATATCTCATCCATCTCATACTTTTTTTTCAATAAAGGGTCCTCTTGCCTCCTAATCTAATCAATGATAAAAGTGGACTGTAAGTCCCAATCTGGCATCAGTAGCCCCCCATTGTTCTGCACCAACAATTTGGCTTTATCCACAGTGATCAATTCACTCTCAGGATCATAATCCTGGAGTGTCTTCACAATCTCTTCGTTTTTGTCTGCATTTTCTTCACCAATGGTTAGACTTTGTCTCAAGTCCTTTTGTTTCAGCTTGATCAATAAAGTCTTAAATTCTTCAGACTTTATAAATTTATCATCTTTCATGAATTCATTTTCTATCATTATTCTTTCATCATCTTTTCCAAACAAAACCATTTAATTGTCCCCCTGGCCTTCAGCTTGTGGCTCCTTTTGCAATTGTCTTTTTAGCTTCCTAAAATATTTTCCATGTTTTGTTACCATAGCTTTTGCCATACTCTTCCTATCCTACACCCTCTTGTGCCATGTCTTCTATTTTTTCTTGGGTGGCTCTCTTGCAGAGGTAGCTTCCTCTCCAACCTCTTCTTCTTCTTGGTGTTCTTTCTCTTGTTGCTCTTGATGTTCCGGGTCATGTAATGCAACAAGAATTGGGGACCCTTGAGATTGTGCATCCTCAACACTAAACTGTGGTACCTGTGCCATCAAAGTGTCATAAGACTTAAGCATTTCCTCCATTCTCTGTAAGTATGGGAGGTTAGGGAAAAAACCAGAAAAAGTCTTGTTTGATTCTTTCCAATCAACTTATGCCCTAAGAATATCTTTCCACTTCCTTCTCCTCTCCTGGACTTCATGTTTATTGAATTTGTTTCTCACAATATCTTCATCATCCAGTGGCTCATGATCTCTAACTTTTTGCCAAGGAGCCATACCTTTCAGAGCTATTTGTATAAACTATCCTGGATCACAGAACCTAGCAATTGCTAGAGACATTCTATATTGCTTCAAGAAGTCATTAATCAGGTCAAAAAATCTCTTCCCAATGGAAAAATCAAAACCCACCCATAATCTAGGGATAAAAGTACCCTTTTTGTGTCCCTCTAAAAACTCTTTATCAACCTAGGTGATTTGCCAAATAAATTCTCAAAATACAACACTAAGAGGAACAAACTTAGGGAGGCTATGAGGTGGTTGTGTAAAACCATATACCCTTATGACAATAATGTGACCAAATAAGAAAAAATCACCCCAGTTGTGAGTAATTGGCCAATTTGGAACAAATTGCAAAGGTCTTAAGACTCTTATGACCTCAATTGGAAGCCTCTGCTTATGTGTCCCTAACAAATCAAAAATTGGATCTACAATCCAATTACAAAAACATACAAAAGATGAATTCACAGATGAACTATCCCATACCTGGGTCCATCTTTGGATTGGCGCATTGACACCATACTCTGAAACAAACAATTCAATCTCTTTATCCATTGATTCCTTGTTAAAATATAGAATCATACACATCAAATGATAATAATGCTTAGACATTGGCACAGGGGCATATGACTATATTTCCACCAATGCAACATGTATAGCTTCAACTATGTATCCCACATAGTCATAATCAGTATTGACCTCCGGGTACTGGATATTCATGGCCATCATAAGCACGTCTTGGGGCACTGTAGAATCTCTATCAAAACCTAGTACTCTGGTCAAAGAGGGACAAGTCAAAAGGTGGTTTAATATTGTCTGGGATTTTCACCAGGTGTCTATCTACCCTGGGCATGAATTTGGGCATTTCATACTTCTTAATCAATTTTTCTCTCTTCTTGTAATCTGCCTAAATTTTTTCCAAATCAATTTCTGTGGACAATGCACTAGTGATCCCGAAGACTTCTACCACTGATCTCCTATCTATAGAAACTAGGGTGTCTTTATTTTTCTTCCTGATTACCCTAGCTACTGGGCAATAATTCTTAGCAAGTTCCTTAATTAACCCTATATCCACATATATATCAGGCACAATCAATTTTTCCATTTTCAATTCTTAGGGATTGGAAATGGGAACTGCTTTAACCCTATTATTCCAAAAATAGTGGAACACAGTATTACCAGAGTAATTTGGAGTGACCAGGTTTCTACATTGGCACCATCTTTCTTTCCATTCATCCCAATTTGCACTGGTTGTATTCAAAGTTCTGGGCAGAAACTCAGCAAATTCCTCCACATATTTCTTTGTTGTAACTTTCTTCATTTTAGACCCTTGTGAAGCAGCACTGGTAGTAGCTTGACTCATCTTTCCTTTTCAAATCGCTATCTCAAAAAAAAAAAGCTTTGTTTCTCTCACAGAAAATCTTAGAATGCAGAAATGAGAATTGTACAAAATCAAGCTTAATCATTCATACTTATAGCCATTAAATTGGTGTCTCATCCACTTGAATGCCAAAATTTTTCACTTGCAGTGTTACACAATAATCTCTCTATAACTAATGTTGCCATTAATTCACACTGTATGATCCTTGCTCGAAAAGAGTACACACTTTTTCTCTTTTTGCACTTGTAAGCCTGAAATAAGCCACTTGTCAATTTATCGCTAACCCACTATACCTTGCTTATATTCAAAATTTTCCTTGCGAGTGAGTGACAAGACCTTTTCTTACACCTAGTCGTGCACTTGTGGTCTATTTTTGTTTTGGTTTGTATCCTCCGCAACTGAGCGATGACCTAACTGGCAACTTTATCATTTGGTGGTCACACACTCACTACCTCTTTATCTTTTGCACTTATATCTACGCGAGTGAGCGGCATCATTTTTCCTCTTTTCAATCACGGACTCGCCACTCAAAACTTTACTTTCCTTGAAGCCTTGCGAGTGAGCGAGTGTACATTCATTTCTCAATCACTCCTTGGTTGCACACTCACTACCTCTAACTTATCATGCTTGAATCTGAGAGAGTGAGAGGTTTTTTTTCAAAAAATCATACATTATTTTTGTTAGAACGAATTTAGAATAACTGAGAGGGGAGGGGTGAATCAGTTATCCAGGTCTAGATGTAGCAAATAAAACTTTCTATATTTTAGATCTACTCAGCAGCAGTAGCATATGTCAACAACATAATCATGCAGTTTACTGTATAATGTAATTAGCTTGTAGAAACATAACAGTAAAACAAACCATAAGCATTCACACAAGTTGACACAAGTATTTAACATAGAAACCCAATATGGGAAAAACCACCACTAACATGCTACCAAGCTTCACTCTTCTGAAGTGAGCTCTGTGAGGAGCCAACCCTGTTAATCACCCTGTCAGGAGTGGCCTTGTTAGAGGACTTAGAAAATTCCACCTGAATGTCACCTTGCTTAGAGTATTCATACAAATGACTGTTAGGTCAACCTTGTTAAAGGATTTTAACTGATACAATGGTTAGAAAGTAATCAGTAGTTGTGATCTGATACATACAACTTACTTTGCAAATTCAGATCCAATTACAGTTCTGATGCTAACTTACTGAGTGGCCTGCATTGTCATTTCAATCTTCTGATCTACTTGGAAATCCGTCAAGCAATCACACATGCAACTCTTTGCTTCTGTGTTCAGCCTTCTCTTCTAGGTCATGTCAATCAGTAAATCAACTATGCAATCCTCTTACATATACACATGTACACCAATTAGTACATCCACCACCACATCCACACTTTAAAGAATAACCCCTTGAGGTTATCATATACCTCTCTATCTAGGTCAGATAAATCTTTACCGCTTAATCAAGATCGTAGATCTTAGGTTAGGTCAGATCCAATGGATCATTCTATCATTACGTTACATTTACTTCTCCAAAGTAGTCTCTAATTAAATCTTGAATCCATGCATTAATTACGGTTACCCATACATTAAATGACGTGGATCAATTTTTAATTAACTTTACATATCCCAATAAAATTAACTAAGTCAGCCAGAGATCTCAAATCTCATCATTAATGAAAATACTGTTAGTCAGCCAACATTTGTTTCCACTTGGCAATTTCACTGGTGCTCGGCACTGAACAAACTTTCTCATCACAAACAACTTCGCTCGGCATCGAACCAAACTTGATCGGCACAAGCCAGACTTGCTCGGCACAAAATAGCTAGAAAAACTGTCTTTGAAAGATAAACAACTAATTACTTTTCCAGTGTGCCAACTAATCAAGTACCTTTTTATTTGCCTTAACTTAACCATTCACTTGGTCTTCTTGTTAAATATTCTTCATCAATCAATAGATATGGTACTCAAACAGATAACAATAGTCTCACCAGTTAAGGTTTGACATCAATGACAAAATAACAATTGCTTGCATTGT
>MU227756.1:3299818-3313291 GCA_018584345.1 Thuja plicata
TGATGGCAACACAAAATATTAAAACAATGATTTAACAAGCATAGTTACCATACAATCCAAAAAGTCACCTGTGTTCCTTGATATGAACAAATATTCATTAATGTCTTTAGCTTCATTCTGATTCTCACTGTAAAAAATTTCTCCCTCTGTGTCTGTAATTACACTGTAATCATCTGTAGATTCCCTCTAAGTAGATAATCACTTCATCTTTTTCAATAGTAACTTCTTCCTCTATATAAGTAATCTCTCCCTCTATATAAGTAATCTCTCCCTCTTTGACAACAATGCCAAAGACTTCAATTTTATCATGTAGATCTTAAGTATCATGCTGATCCTATCATCTTGATTATGACTAATCTTCTTTTCTGTCTTTGTCCAACTTCACAACTTTAGTCAGCATCCTAAAGTGTGACTTACTGTGCATCAATGTGTCAAGTATTTTGAATATAATAGTTGATGCAACAGTACCATACAAAACTTAATTAGCCTCAGTTAGGGGATTCACCCCCATCTTACCTTGCAGATACTCATGAGCATCCTTGGGTAGTGCCTTTGTGAATATCTCTGCTAATTTTTCTTCAGTGTTCACATAATCCAATCTCACTTCTTTATTCTGAACTAGCTCCCTCAAGTAATGATACTTGATAGCTATGTGCTTTGTCTTCAAGTGCATAACAGAGTTTTTAGAAATATTAATGGCACTCGTGTTATCACAATATATGACAACTGGTTCAGTGATTTCTTCATTCATACCTTTCAGTAGTATCTTCAACCACACAATGTTAGAACAGTTGACTGTTGTTGCCACATACTCGGCTTCAGCTGTAGATTGTGAGGTGCAGTTTTGTTTCTTGCTCGTCCATGAGATCAATATTTTTCCTAAAAAGAAATGCTCCACCAGTAGTGATTTTCCTATCATCAACATTTCTAGCCCAATCAGAGTCAGTTTAAACTCTGAGTTCAAACTTTTCATTCTTCTTGTAGTATAGACTATAGTCATCAGTTCCTTCCAAATATCTTAGAATCCTTTTTACTGCCATCATGTGAGTTTCCTTAGGGTTAGCAGAAAACCTTGCAACAATTCTAATAGCTAGGGCAATGTCAGGTCTACTATGTACAACATACTGTAGTTTTCCAATCATTGATCTGTAGATTGTTTGGTTCACTTCTTTTGTGTCATCATCTTTTGTCAGCTTATGTCCAGTAGCCATGGGTGTACTCACTGGTTTGGACTCTTCCATTCCAAAAAAATTTAGTATCTCCTTGATATATTTAGATTGAGTGATATAGATACCATTCTTCATTTGATAAATTTGTAAGCCAACAAAGAATTTTATCTCACCAAACATAGACATCTCAAATTTAGTTTGCATCTCTATTGCAAATGTTTGGCATAACACATCTTGTCCACTAAATATGATGTCATCTACAAAAAAATTTAGCTAATAATGTACCTTTTCTTTGCTATGTCTTCAAGTACAGGTTGTTGTTGTCATTGGCTCTTGTAAATCCAATCTTGATCAGATAATTGTGCAATCTCTCATACCATTCTCTCAACACTTGCTTCAGTCCATATAGTGCTTTGTGCAATCTGCAAACCATATTCCTTTTGTTTGGGTCAACAAAACCATTAGCTTTCTTAATATATACTTCTTCTTCCAAGATACCATTGAGAAATGAAGACTTCACATCCATTTGATAAACTTTGAATCCTTTATAGGCTGCATATGCAAGTAAGGTTCTGACTCCTTTCAATCTTGCAACTGGGGTGAATTTTTCACCATAGTCAATTCCTTCATTCTGTGCATAACCCTAGCATACCAGTCTAGCTTTGTTTCTTGTCACATCTACATGTTCATTTAGTTTATTTCTGAATACCCACTTTGTACCAATTACATTTTTATCCTTCGGCCTAGGTACAACTGTCCAAGTCTTGTTCTTCTCAATTTGTTCAATTTCCTCATTCATCGCATGTATCCAATCTTCATTTTCTAAAGCATCTTTCACTGTTTTGGGCTCAAATTCACATAACAGACATGTGCCATCTCTCAACTTACTTCATGTCATAACTGCAGAATCCTTTGATCCAATGATTTGATTAGAATTGTGGTGTCTCCTCACATATTTTTCTAGAGTAGGCTCGGGTCTTGCTTCAGGTTCATTGTTTGTGTTTAGTTCTGGTTGATTCTAAGACTCGACATCTCCATCAGATAGCTCAGCATTCACTTCCTGTTGCTCGACAACTCCACTCTATGACTCAGTAGGTGCAGGCTATTGCTTAGCAGTAGGCTCAAGTAAAGTATTTGAATCTTCCTCATCTAGATATATGAATGATTTGTAGCTTTCAGGCTCTTGTGTACTTTCAGCTTCATTCATTTCTGCAAACTCATCAATTCTAACATTTGCACTTTCCACAACTTTGTTAGTATTAGAGTTCAAACATTTGTATGCTTTATTTTTCATTGAATAACCAAATAATATACCTTCTTCACCTTTAGCATCAATTTTTCTATTTTTGTTGTCCTTCAGTATAAAACATTTTCTTCCAAATACTTTAAAGTATTTTACACTAGGTGCATAACCATACCAAAGTTCATAAGGTGTAGCATTTGTAGCTTTCTTGACTTGTACTCTATTCAGGGTATAGACTGTAGTACTTACAACTTCTTTCTAGTATTTATGTGCAACATTCTTCTCCATCGTTAGTGTTCTTGCATAGTCCATGATAGATTTGTTCCTACGTTCAGCAATACCATTTTGTGGAGGTGTCCTGGGTGTGGACATTTGTCTCTTTATGCCTCGGTCATTGCAGAACTTGTTGAACTCATTAGAAATAAACTCTCCACCTCTGTCAGATCTTAAGCATTTCAAAATTTTGCCTGTTGCCTTTTCAACTTTAGCTAAGTACCATTTAAATAACTAGAATGCATCAGATTTTTCCTTGAGAAAAATTACAGTCATCATCCTTGAATAATCATCAACAAATAGAATAAAGTATCTAGCACCACATTAGCTTCTTTCTCCAATGGGACCACAAAGATTAGTATGGACTAATTCCAGAATTTCCTCTGAAATATGTGTTTTACTCTTGAAACAAGACTTAGTCATCTTTCCTAGTTGACATTGTTTGCACATTGCATTCTCAGGTTTCTTTAACTTAGGTAGCCCTCTAACCCTTTTCAATTTACTTATGCTTACCAAGTTATCAAAGTTCACATGACACAATCTCTTATGTCATAACCAAACATCATTGTACTATGCAAACAAACATGTTTCTTAAGATAAATCCAGATAGAACAAGTTACCTTTAGTCTGATCACCACTTCCAACTAGTTCTCCAGTAGAGTCATAGATCTTTGCTTTTCTATGATGGAACTCAACTCTGTAACCAGAAGTGTTCAGCTATGCAACACTCAGAAAATTATAATTAAGATCATCAACCCAATACACATTATCACATCTAATTTTGTTAGTCAAGTTAATCAATCCTTTACCTTTGATGAGACATGGTGCATCATTACCAAATTGTACATATCCTCTTTTGCATTGGTCTAGGGTTTCAAACTTATCCTTGTCACCAGTCATATGATGGGAAAAACCATTAACAATGATCCAACAATCGCCTTTACTTTTATAAGAAATTAATTCATTTTTCTCATCATCATCAGAATCTTCTTTCATTGCAACATAAACAACTTCTATATCATTGTCAACAAAATTGTCAGTATCATTGTCAGAAGTTTCTTCAGCAATATAACAAGATTTCTTACCTTTGTCTTTGTAATCCTTATATTTTTTGAAGTCTCGGTCATCCTTTCTATCTTTGTATTCCTTGTATTTGTTGTCCTTTCTTTCATATTTTTCATTCTTATCAGGACATCTAGCAGCTATATGACCAACTTTATTGCATGAAAAACAAATGATAGGAAGTTTACCTCTATATTTTCCTTTTCCTCTTGACAACCTTTTTTCCATAAGTGCTTCGAGTTCTTCAAGATCATCATCAGTAGTTTCACTATCACTGTTCACATGTTTCTTTCCTTTCTTAGATTTATTGAGGACCAACTGGGATCTAAAAGCAAAATCAATACCTTGTGGATTGTAGTTATCATAATTTGACATTTCAGATTTTCCAGATTTAGATTATTGTTAGGAGTACATCTCAGTTCTTGAATTGCAGAAACTCTAATAGCATATACAAGAAGTAGAGTTCTTAGTAATTTTCTCATAATAGTGTTCTTATCTATTGTTCCATTAGCTCCTCTAATGGCATTTACAACTTCTTTTACTCTACCATAATACTGATTAACATTTTCACCTTCTTGCATTTTTATTTCATCAAACTTACCTCTTAGACTTTATGATTTAGCTCTCAGCACATTTGTGTCTCCACCATAGACAAATGCTAATTTATCCCACATCTTCTTTGCATTTATGCAGCTCTTTATATCATCAAACTCTAAATAGCTAAATGAGGATGCAATCTCCAACATTGCTTGATTATGCTCTTGCTTTTCTCTTAGTTGTGCAGTTGTGAGAGGATTAGTAGGTGATACATAGTCATTTTCAATAAGTCACTTAGCATAATCTCCAATACTGACCAGATGTAGTTTCATCAAACTCTGCCATGTAGGGAAGTTATCTTTGTTCAGCTTCGGAACTTCCTTTTTTATACATCTTGATCTTTTCGCTCCAAGTACCTTCAAACTATTTTCAGGAGACCAACGCTCTGATACCAATTGTTAGAATGAATTTAGAATAATTGAGAGGGGAGGGGTGAATCAGTTATCCTCAGGTCTAGATGTAGCAAATAAAACTTTTTGTATTTCATATCTACTCGGCAGCAATAGCATATGTCAACAACATAATCATGTAATTTACTATATAATGTAATTAGCTTGTAGAAACATAACAGTAAAACAAACCATAAGCATTCACACAAGTTGACAAAAGTATTTAACATGGAAACCCAATATGGGAAAAACCACCAGTAACATGCTACCAAGTTTCACTCTTCTAAAGTGAGCTCTATGAGGAGCCAACCCTATTAAAGGTTACAATAACACACTTTTAGGTGTGACCTGGTTAAAGGATTTAATCACCCTGTCAGGAGTGGCCTTGTTAGAGGACTTAGAACATTCCACCTGAATGTCACCTTGCTTAGAGGATTTATACAAATGACTGTTAGGTCAACCTTGTTAAAGGATTTTAACTGATACAATGGTTAGAAAGTAATCAACAGTTGTGATCTGATACATACAACTTACTTTGAAAATTCAGATCCAATTAGAGTTTTGATGCTAACTTAATGAGTGGCCTGCATTGTCATTTCAATCTTCTAATCTGCTTGGAAATCCATCAAGCAATCACACATGCAACTCTCTGCTTCTGTGTTCAGCCTTCATTGCTAGGTCATTCCAATCAGTAAATCAACTATGCAATCCTCTTGCATACACACATGTACACTAATCAGTACACCCACCACCACATACACACTTTAAAGAATAACCCCTTGAGGTTATCATATACCTCTCTGTCTAGGTCAGATAAATCTTTGTCTCTTAATCAAGATCGTAGATCTTAGGTTAGGTCAGATCCAATGGATCATTCCATCATTACATTACATTTACTTGTCCAAAGTAGTCTCTAATTAAATCTTGAATCCATGCATTAATTACGGTTACCCATACATTAAATGACGTGGATCAATCTTTAATTAACTTTACATATCCCAATAAAATTAACTAAGTCGGCCAGAGATCTCAAATCTCATCATTAATCCAAATACTATAAGTCGGCCAACATTTGTTTCCACTGAGCAATTTCACTGGTGCTCGGCACTCAACAAACTTTCTCGTCACAAACAACTTCGCTCAACATCAAACCAAACTTTCTCGGCACAAGCCAAACTTGCTCAGCACAAAATAGCCAGAAAAACTATCTTTGAAAGATAAACAACTAATTACTTTGCCAGAGTGCCAACTGATCAAGTACCCTTTTATTTGCCTTAACTCAACTTTTCACTTGGTCTTCTTGTTAAATCTTCTTCATCAATCAATAGATATGGTACTCAAATAGATAACAATAGTCTCACCAGTTAAGGTTTGACATCAATGACAAAATAACAATTGCTTGCATTGTCACTTTCCAACAATTTTTTGGTCGCGCAGTCGCTATGGCTTTCTGATTTGTTTTTATACCTCTATGGCTGAGCGATAACCATTTTCATTATGCACTTTACTTGGTTGCTCACTCGCACTGCCAAATATTTTAGCTCATAGGCATTAGAGATTGAGCGATGACCTTTTTCCATCATAGTCGCATACTCGCTACTGAGATTTCTTTATGAATGAATCCTTCACGACCAAGAGAGTGCCTTCACCAATAATTCACAATGTATTAATCACTCACTCTCTAATCCCTTTTTTCTTAGCTTTCTTTATAGACTACTAAGCGACAACTTTCAATTTTCTTCATCGCGCACTCACGGGATTGAAATCTTAACCAACACATTGTCTGCAAGTGAGCGATAGCCAACATGTTTTCTTAATCGCACACCTGCTAGAATTTTCTCACTTGACTTTATTCATGGGTGAGTGGGAAATAGTTTTTTGTCTTTCTTTCATCACACACTCGCGATCTCATCATTTCAAATTGTGAATCCTTGGCGGGTGAGCGAGAACAAAACTAATCTTTTAGTCGCACACTTGCGCACTTTAAAAACACTGTATATTTCTTGTGCAACTGAGCAACATGGACCATCTAAATACCAAGACATACTGCATCACATACTCGCACTGCAAAAAACATAACAGTTAAGACTTGGGCGAGTGGGCGACATCTAAAAATCTGACTCCCTCGCGCACTCGCGGGCTCAAATGATATGCACAAAAACTTAGCCTGGGTGAGTGACTAAACCCTTTTTACATCACTTGCTTAGTCACTGACCAAAAGATAAAGACCTAAGACCATCGCGACTATGCAATACACAAAGACTTAACTCATTGCTGACTCGCTGAACCTTTTAACACAGAACTTAATCCCTTGCGAGTGAGCGACATACAAAATACTTCCAACTCACTTAATCGCACACCTAACTTGATTTAACAAAATATGACCACGACTGTGTGATTCACACCAAAATGACTCATCGCTCACTTGTTCACTTAAAAAGACACTTTAAAAGATCAGCGCAAGTGTGCGACTAAAACTTGGAACAAAGAAATTTGAAGACTTAACCACAAAATTAACTCTTTGACATGAAGAGAGATGAAATTTGAACCAAAACACACGAGAAAAGGGCCAAAGCTTTGAAATTTGAAAATTTTTAATATGCAGTGCTAACACCTAGCTAGCTAAATATCCCTTCCAATTATGTTGATACACACAAAGACATGTCTTATTTTAGAGGTTTTAATTGTATTAGTTTGCATTGGTTAGTTTGCATGACTTATATCTTTCATCCTCATTACATTCGATAGCATATCATCTTTATAGCATTAGCTTACATATCATATTAAATTGTATATTAAATTGCATTAGATTGCATATCATATGTCATTGATATCGTACTTAATCCAATTAGGTTCATTTTAATTACATTAATTTGCATATCATACTCATTGCATTAGGTTGCATATCATAATTAGAGGCATTTGCATTTACATTAGGAAATTATTTCATCTTTCACATCATATTTTATCTTGCATTTGATTAAGTTCATTACATTAGTCCATTTTATTGTACCTGATTATTATCTATCATTATATATTTATCATGACTGCATCCATTATGCACTTAGAATCATTAGTTTTTATTAGGTTTATTCCATTTCATTATGTTCATCATTAATTTCATCCTATTACATTTGATCCATTCATATCTACATTACCCACGTCATTTTTATTACATTCATTTACATTAACCCACTTCATTAATTATTAAATATTCATTACATCCGTATCAAATACTCCATCACATAAATCCATCATAATCATAAATAATTAAATATCCATCACATATATATAAAATATATCCATCATAAGTATCCACATGCATACATCACATCATAAATACATGTACTATTCATGCATCATCATAATCATAAACATTTTGCATACATATCATATACATACTCCTCGCTAACCTGCATCATACAAGTTAGAACCATCACCATCATCATCATCATCATAACATATAGTATAAATCACATATCACACACACACACACACACACACACACACACATAAATAAATGTACTATTCATGCATCATCATAATCATAAACATTCTGCATACATATCATATACATACTCCTCGCTAACCTACATCATACAAGTTAGAACCATCATCATCATCATCATCATCATTACATATAGTATAAATCACATAGCATAAACACACACGCACACACACACACACCTGCATCACAAGTGTTAGAATCATCATCCTAATAATATAGTATGTGTCGCACCACATCCCGCATCACAAGTGTCAATAATATCATTGTGCATAACATAAACATGTCATATATAAACATAAGTGCATCCTTAAAGCATAATCATAGACATCATATAAGACCAACTACATCATCATATAGCTCATAAAAGAATATATAGTCCATCATAGTCCATCAATACATCATAGCCATAATATCACATGAATCATAAAATAGTACATCAAAGTGTCCAATCAAATAGTACACCAAAAAAATACATAATATATGCATGCACCTAAGTGTCGATGTACATCTCATATCATGTGTGTCAAAAAAAATCCAAAAATACATGTATCAATATCTTTGTGAGGCTCTCATACGAATGGCTAGGATGACCCTCCCTCTCCTCCCTCTTCATGTCAGGGTGTCCTGGGTAGTGTCATGCCTACATGATCCCTGTGATGTCCCTCTTGTGGTGTGTTAGATGGACCTCTCTGAATAGGGTGGTTGTCTTTGGCCCTTTGGCACTGCCTAGTGGTAGAGTCTCATTTAATACTCAACCTCCCTACCTACTCTCCTTGCATCCCTCTGAGCAGCCATTGCATCAGAAATCATTTGTGCTACTCTTGGGAGAGTAGTTGCCTATCGAGAAATCTCTCCCTCAGCCCTATATGTCTCTTCTCACCACTACCATCAATCCCTCTCTGCAGTCATGGCCTATAGTTTTTGTCTCAATCTATCTACCTATTCTCCATCTCCTCCTCCAAGCACCATCATGAACTCAAACTCCCCCACGTTGACTCTCTGTTAAAGGGAATCTAGTTTTATTTGTGCACTTTCAACCCATTCCATCTCTATGTCACAAAGTCCCTGTACCCGAGAAACCTTCATCTCGAGATTGTCTCCCTCTTTCTGAGTGGTAGTGTGCTCACCCTTCTCTGCCTCTAGCTCAACCCTCACCCTATGGAGCTCTTCCTGTACTGCATCATATGGTGCATGTGTCACCACCACAAGTAGTGGTTGTACTTGTAGTCCTTCTACTAGTTCCTATACTGGTTGAACCTGTACCTATAAAATCTATCCATGTGGTACATGTACATATTGTACCTATCCCTGGGGAGGTTGTGGCTGTGACTGCTCTCTCCTCCACTGAGCTGGTGGCCCCCTCCTCTATGGTACCCTCACTCATCTTTCTTCTTATGTCTCAGGTGCTTCCTCTCCCCCTCCATCTCCTCCTTGATCCCCTCCATAATCTCCCCCTCCATCAATATCCATATCTCTTGTCGACTGCTCATGGGGAGATATTTGTAGTGGACCATTCAAATGTACATGCATATGTCCTATCCACCATGTTGAATAGGTTGTTGAAAAACCAACATCATCTACCCTTAGCCTCTGTACTTGTGGCACTGGTGTCATGGTCCTCCAAGTCACTCTGGCTTTCAGGAAATCTGTGTATCTCCTCCATAACTTTGCCTCTCGGGTCACATGAGGGTGTAGTGCATCCATAAGGACTACATCCTGATGCACCCTGAACTATCTCATCACACATGAGGGATGATACTGCTCAATCTGGTGGATGGTCTGACCCATCAACCAACAATCTATATGCACAAATATGAGGTATTGGATATCCTCCTCCTCACCCTCAACCCATGTCTTCTCATCCACAAATCCTCATGGCTCACTGGCATCTTAAATGTGTCTAGGTGAATGCTTGCATCTCATTTATAATCCTCCTCTAGTAGTCAGTCTTCCCCAAAGAGGTGCATCTCATCGGAGGCCTATAGCAGCAGGCGTATGGATCTCCAAGATGTCTCATGTCTCAAATCTAGATCGGTCATAGAACTACAATGTTCTCCCATGCCCATACCAACAGTAAAGTCACCCATGTGCCTAGTTTCTACACCCCACATTATGCACACATGTGCATATCATGGTAGAGATGACCCAGGATAATGTACCCTGAGCATAAGGTGGTACTCAACTCTAACATCTCTGTGAGTGCCCCTTCCCAAACCATCCTGAATCCATGTCCTGAGAGGTCCACCATCATGCGACCTTTGGTCAACCCTGCCAGGTATAAGGCTAATCAGGGCAATCTACGATCTATGGCTAGTTGTCATGGCATCCATGTCCTATCTCTGGGAATCCTCCTCCTATATCTCTGAAATTTAAGCTCCATGTAATACTCTACATTCTACAATCTATATTGTTGGATCGATCCTCTGATAAGAACTTATAGTATTCGCCACACATCCAACAATGTGTCATGGCCTACCCAGTCAGCAAGTAGAAGGTGGTTGTGTCACTCTACCATCACTCTAGTAGGGCATTCATCATCCCATTGTGCACCCATAGTTGATTCCACTAGTGCACATGGTCCAACCCAATTATTGTAACAAATCCCCACTCATTTGTTGTGAGATGCTCACATAGCTCCATTGTTGGTGCACAGTGCTTCCACGATCCTAGTGGTACATATTGCACTTGCATTCACCCCAACCATGTCAGCAAACCTTCTAAACCTATCAATTTTATCCCATTTCTTCTCATAACCCAATCACAAGTGAGGAATGTTTCCCCTAGTCCAAAGCTCATCCCCCTCAGTCAGTGTGTTACAACACTTTTTTTTCCCCTCAGCGACATTTTCATGTCTTTAGCGTAGACATCGGTCTAAGAGGAGATGTTGGTTTGGTGCACCAACATCTCTGCTAGCTTTTTCCCCCTTCCTGCATCTATGAAGATGCTAATCTTGGGATCAACATCTGCGCAGACGCTAATACTTTGATTGACGTCCGTGCAAACACTAATCTAGGGATCGACATCTCCACCCCGCCCACTTTCCTAGTGCATTTATGACCATATGACTAATTATAAAGCAATAAATAAACTTTAAAAATAAAAAATCATAAGGTCAAGTTTCGTCACATACCGGTGGGTCCCACTCCGACGGTCATCTGTAGATGTGCATGTGCTCCCCAAGCTGTCTCTTTTTCTTGTTATCAACCATTGTCACTCTAGGTGCTCTCAAGTTTACTATTGCAAGTGTCAAAATTAGTGACACTTCGTAGGGCCCTTTGGTCCTACTTATAGCCCTCTTGGCCAATTTTTTGTCTCAGACCCCATTTTCCATCCCTTTTTCTCTCATACCCTGATGGTCATTCAAATTCCCCTCTTTCTCCTCTTTTTTCATCTTTTCTTTTCCTGTTTGCCTTTTTTTTTTTGAAAAAATCCCCAAAATTGTCCTTTTGTGTTATTTTCTCGAGTGGGCACTTTCTCTCACTGTTGTTGCTTCAGCACAACTCTTAGGTACCTAATTCTCTCTAGGGCATCTTATTTTATTTTCTTTGACACCTGCGCCATATTTGATTATGCATCAAAGAGGGGCAAAATGTAGATGTCTAAAAACATCCCTAGGCACTTAACGTTAATCATATTTAATTTAATTAATGTTCCCTATAACACTATAGTTAATTTTAATTAATTAATTATACTTGTTATATTCCTCTACCTATTTAATTAATTAGATTCACATTACTAAAGTGTTTAAATTTAATTTAAATACTTCCCTAATGTATTAGATTTTATTTGACACATGTTTCTCCATAAATCCTACTTAAATAAATTCCTAATTTATTTATTCCTCCCACTTATCTTCTTTCTTCTAAACCTTGGTTAATTTAAATTAATCCTAAACCAACCTATAGACCTAACCTACACCTATCACTCACATCCCACTAAGCCTAATTTCTAATTAATCTTGATTAATTAGGCTAATTTTGGCATTCCTAACTTCATCAGTCCCTAATGAGTTTCTTACACATGTGTGAGTAACTCCTCCCAAGGAAGCCACCCAACTTCCTTAAACACTTTTACACTCTTGTCCCCCACTCCTTTCTCCCATGTTTCTCACACATGTGTGAGAAGCTTTGATCCTCTCAAACCTTAAAAGCCCATCTTGTCTCAAGTTTCTCACACATGCATGAGCAAGGTTGATTTTTGCATGACCATCCTGTAGCCTATGTGTCCCTTATGTGGCTCCTATGTGGATGCCACATAGGTGCCACCTCACCCAATCATTTTAGACATTACATATTAGTTTCATTTTCATAGCTTAATCTTTGCATAGAAATATACATTTTAGTTCATTTCTAGTTTGAATCTCCATAGAATGTTAGCTTAAATCCATGCATTTATGTTAGCTTGATTTAGTTTTCACTTTATTTTAGCTTCATCACTATCATCATTTGATCACTCTTTCAAACTCGGTCTTCATACTAGTTTTGTGAGCTCTTAGATATCCATTTTATTTTGCATTTATCTTCGTATTCATCTTGAGCTTGAATCATTTGGGGATAATCTTATTGTGTTTGGAGAGAACACCCACAAATATCCATAACAAACAAATCAAATGGAACTTGGATGCTTCCATTTTAGTTCAATTGGAGGTTATGTGTTGAGTATATTTCGGTATTGCATGTTTTTAACACACATTTGATTGTTTACACCTACCTACATAGATTTGGACTTCACACATATACACTAGTATAAGGTGTATGACTAATATATTTAGTTGCACTTCCGTCATAAGACATAATTGAGAAGGTTGAATCATGCCTTCATGATGTTCATAGACACGACCTTTCAAGGAGGAACAAAGAAAAGTTTGTCTAAGAAAGAAATAAAATTAGTGAAGTACTATGGCTCTTGGCTCATTTAGTTACCTATTTTTACATATATCAAAGTTTTTGAGTATGAAGGCCCACCGTTCAAATTTCCAAAGTATGCCAATGACAAGCTAGTCCTATTTGAAATAATGTAGAAATTGCATCTAATTAACAAGGTGTTAAATATAAATAATATATATGGCATCTTTTTCTATGTCTCTCACTTTTTCTTTCTCTGCCTCTCCTTTTCCCACTATTTCCCCCTCTCCCACCCTTTTCTTCCACCTTATCCCCCTCTCCCATCTTCCCCTCCCTTTCCCCCTCTCTCTCTCTTTCTTTTTCCCTCTCTCCCCTCTTCTCATCGATT
>MU227756.1:3313456-3324362 GCA_018584345.1 Thuja plicata
TCCCTCTCCTATCCCCCCCCACTTCCTCTCTCTTCCCCCCTCTCTCTATGTATATACCTCTCTCTTTCCCCTCTCTCTCACTCATCACTATCCCCAACCTCTCTTCCCCTAAAGGGTAAAAACTAAATTTTATGTACTAAAAAAATGAATGGGTTAAGTTTCCTCAAGACCCGTTCACATTTGTGATCCCTATAGATGTGCCTATATATTCAGTTCTAACAAGAAAAGGTTGTAATGTCAAAACTCGGTATATAATTTTCAGCGTAAAACATTCATGTCAGGTTCTTAATGTAAAAAAACATACAATTTTTTTACATTATAGGCATTGCAAAGTCATTTGGCCACATACATTTTAGGGGCCAAAAATGCAAATGACTTATAGGAAAGTAACCCATACATGTCATTTTTAGTTAAAGTAACCAAAGAAATCAATTCCATTGCATTTAGCTATCTTATCCACTCATGCAGTCATGTTGATTGATATAATGAAATTTAATTGATTGATATTGTATGCTCATGGATAAATATTCTCAAATTTTTACAGTTCCATGAAATAAATAAGAGGTTTTTAAAAGATACGTGTCTAGAAAGTTATTTATCATATTTAATGCTAAATTAAAGAGTTTTAAATATATTTGATCTTTATTTAGTGTATGAATGTACAACATTAAACATATATTGTAGAATGAAATTTAATGTCTACATGAATAAAAGACAAATACTAATTTTTTTCTTCCTCTCATGTTATCATCATAGAGAATTTGGACAAAGATGTGAACTCATTAGATGTATTAAGTATCATTTTCCAAGTAGGTGTGCATTTAGTGCATGACCCAAAATAATACACGGTGAGATGACAAGAAAAATAGGAGCATGCTTACCATAACCGTACCAACCTAGATGTGTTGGCACTAATAGTTAAGCCCCACAATAAACAAAATAAAAATAAAGCAACTTTACAACTCTTCATTGCATGCATCTGTTGATTTTTGCATCAACAAAAGAAATTTTTTTCCAAACAAATGGGTTTGGTTCATGAAAATTTTAGAGAGGATACTGTAGAGGTTCCTCATGTGACCTTGTTAGTTTAGAGGATACTTTTGTAAGTGCCACAATTTTTTAGAAATAACCCATCAAAGTTGGACTTTTTTTACACTTAGGGACTTAGGGGAAAGTGTCAATAGGGTATGGCGAAGAACATTTTTAAAACTTGGGCAATGAAATAGAATCATGCGTACCATAAACCTACCCACTCATATGTGTTTGCTCTAATGGTTTGTGCCCATGACAAATAAAACAAAAAATAGGCTACCTTGCAACTTTTCATTACATGCAACCACCTCAATTAAATGTGTTAGATTCTTGAAAAATGGGGAGAGGATATTGTAGAGGGGCGTCATGTGACTATATAGATTCAAATGGTATGTTTGTGAGTGTCATAGATTCCAAGAAATGACTCATCAAAGTTTGATAATATTTGAATTGGGGAAAGTGTCGGTAGGTTATGGCCTAGAACATTTTTGCTAGATAGGGAGAAAAATACGAGCATGTTTAACATATTTCCCCCCACTCAAATGCATTGGCACTAATTATTTTTTCCCATGAAAAAATGGTGAAATCTTTGCAATATTACAACTTTCTACTGAATAAAATTTACATTTTTTACAACATTTAAAAACTTGTCACGATCAAATAGATTGGATCATTCCAAAATAGAGTTAGGTTATTGTAGGGGGGCCTCGTGTGACCTTGTAGGTTTAAAAAATACATTTGTAAGTGTCGCATATCTTGAGAAACAACCCATTAAAGTTTGACATTTTTTTGCACTTTGGGCACTTAGGGGAAAGCACTAGTAGGCTATGAACTGGAACGTTCTAATGATCTGGGGAGTGAAATACAAGAATGCCTAATATAAACTTACCCACTTGGATGTGTTGACACTAATGGTTTGTGTGCATGATAGTTTTTTCAAATTTTGTAACTTTCGCAACTTTTACAAGATATGGAAATTTCTTTGAACCTTCCTACCTAGCCTTAAATTTTAATTATGTGATTTTTCCTATTCCCTCACATGTGGCCATAATGTTAATGGTATATTTAAGAATCATTCATGTCCCCTTGAAATTTACAATTTAGAAACTTCTATTCCTTTTATATGATTAGTGACAAGATCTGTGAGTGAATTCACTGTGTAACTCTGAAACGTGTGAGAGAGATTAGTATTGAAGAGGGATCATGTATTTATGAGGTTCCTACCTCCATTTTTGTATGCCATGACCTTAGGTTACTACCAATACAAAATGTAATATATGTGAGATGAATTTTATTAACCTGGATAACACATATTAACATGTATATATTATGTTAAGCTTTGTAATGGGTTTCAGGCACCCTATAAAACCTGTTTTACTTAATCAAAAACATGTATATATTATGTTTAATGTAAGTAACTGATAATGAAAATATCAATAAAATTAATTAAAGTGATAATACAATGAACCTCAAGGAATAAATGATATAAATTTCATTAACCTGGTTAACACAGACTATCAAGTCTATACTATGTGTAATATAATTAATTGGTAATGAAACTATAAATAAACCTAAGAATGAAAAGTAGTAGGTATATCCTTTTTCAAAAAAAAATTACAAAAGTTTGCACCATTTTTTGGCGTTTGACCCCTAAACAACCTTGTGAAACGGGAAAATAACCCTCAAGTGTGGGACAATACTAAGTAGGGTTGAATATCTAGAGAAGGTAGACTTCCTTTCTAATTAGCATGGAAGTGTTGAACCAACCTAGCACCTTAAGATCTACTTCTAAACCTAATCTAACAGATTGGAGAGGAAAAGGGAAGAAGGAATGTATGAAAGGGAAAAGAGGCGAGGGACCCGAGTTTAGAACTTGTTTATCCTTGCCAATGATTGCACAAGACATCAAAAAAAGGCCCCAAAATACACACAAATATATATTCTAATCAATCTCCAAGGACACATATGAAGGTTGGAACCAATGAGACATTGAAAGGAAAGATAAGCATTGAGCGATGTTTTTACACAAGTCAATTGCTAGGATCTCGAGATTCAATTTCCTCTCTTGAAAGAATAATGATGTTATTCCCAAGGTTATCTGTGGTTGTGGTACAACCTGCTTGGTTACTCAGTTGAAGATAAATGTTAATGTTCATGAGGAGGCCTTTGCTGGTACTTTCAAGAAATCAAATTGCAAAACAACTTTAGTATTTTTTTGGTATTTTCTGATTTATCAAATATTGTAGTTTTACTAATGATGCAAATTTGTGTTTTACAAGATGATTACTTTCAGATTGTTTTTAGATTCATGAAAGAAATTTAAATGAGTAAGGTAACAAGAAATGAAGCAAATTGTTGAACATGAAGTCCTATGGACATAAAATGTTGTTAACCCTTTCTTGTGAATTGAATGACAGAGAGATTTGGAACAAACCCACGAAGTATAAATCAGACAATGTCACGATTATATACCCAATGGATGCAATGGTTTGGAGAGAAAATGCATTCACCCGTGCAATATTTTCAAAACCTATCAATTCGTGAAGCCACTAAGATGTGCACACACATGAGATGGATTTATCATTGATCCCAATAGATGATATTTCCCATACATTCATCACAACAAGGGAGATAGACAACAACAAACTCCAAACTAAATAAACGCAGATTCGAAACACAATAAAATAGTTGGCTCTTTGAAAGAGAATGAATACACATATACACATTCCTCAATTTTGCATAGATAGTAGAAAATATCACACCACAAATGAAGCACCAATTTTAGATCTTTATTGCATTAGGAATCCATCGCTATTACATTGCTTTTGATTACAATATATGGAGTTCTGATCTACAAACTCTCAATGTTGAAATTAGGGCATCAGAGACTCTAAAATAATGAAAATGAACTAAAACTAAATATTTTCTTAAAGAAATATATTGCTAACTGATATTAAACAAATTGCATGGATTTTTAATCCATTTACAATCAGTTTTCCCATGCAAGAGGGATCAAACTCGCCAAGAAAGAAGAGAGAGAGAGAAGTTGGAGTATCTTTGAATGCAACTGGAGTCTTCTTCTTGATCTTGGAGTTCTCCCTTGGAATCTTTATCTGGGATTCTCTTTGAGGTGGGAACTGATAAAGGATCCTTAATCTTTTAAAAACAAACTCTAGTTAGGCATCCATCTGATCTTAAGTTAAAATTCCATGCAAAAATGTGATCTTCTTGAAAAATCCCAGAATTTTGAACCCTTACCTTTGCACCAAAACTTACCAAGTGAAAATTTGACTAAGTGTCAAAACCAAAAATGGAGACCCCAAAATTTTGGCCCTTTTGGAGGCCAAAAGGACAAAAAGGCCAAAAGGCAGAAATGTTGGGAGGGCCGAAGGGTCAAAATACCAAAACTAGCCTTTGGAGGAAAAGTGGCTAAGTGTGAAAAACTTCCCTTCTCAAAAATGATTGTCCAAGTTTAAGCAATCAGATTCGAAACACATCCAGATGAGCATCTTGCAGCCTCTGCACTATTTCTTATACTTCCTCATAATTTATTTCTCTCCTCTTCACTTTTTTGACCCGTCATTCTTGCTTCTCTTTGAAAATGGTCAATTTCAATGTGAAGAACTTGATCTCTTCATCGTGCTCAAAAATCCTTTGCATGTCTTCCTTTGTATAGAATAGTTGGTGCAGTGTCCCTTTTTTAGTAATAACTAAGAGGGGGGTGAATCAGTGGTCTCAAAAATATTCCAATTAATCAACCTAAAAACTTAGTACCACAATATTAAGCCTCTAGTTATCTTCAGTCTTAAAAGATGTATGTCTTCAAATAACTTTAAACCTTATTCTTTATGTTTACCGAATAGTAGTCTTTCATTTACCAAAAAATAGTAAATTACTTAGAGTATACTGATCAATCCAAATTAGCTATGTGTCATGCAAAATACTAAATTAATGACTCATAAACACATTGACACATGGATTTTTAACGTGGAAATCCTGTTAAGGGAAAAAACCACTTGGGACCAGTAACCCAAAATTTTTACTCTTCTGAAGTGAGCTTGGTGAAGAGCCAACCTTGTTAAAGGTTACAAACACACTGTTAGGTGTGACCTTGTTAGAGGATTTAATAGAATAGTTTGTCACTTGATATCGGGCATCTCTATCCTACCTTCTATGACCAAACCCAGTGTAATTTTTCAAATGGTATCTGGCATCTCATGCTATCTTCATGATTAAAATTTTTGATACTTCTTGGGATGTATCTCAATATAGAAAGGATCTTTAAATCCTGGTTGGTTAAAAAACTTTCTGAATCAATGGTTAAACTGAAACAATATGATCTGTTCACATATACAATTTATATTTGCATATTTTTAGATCTATTGTAAGTTCATTAAAACCATTCTGATCAATATATCTTTTCAATACCTTTGCTCCACTTTTGTTCTTCTCGGTGATGTTGTGCTCTGTTGCTCAGTGTCTACAAAAATCTTTAGCTCTTTCCTCAGCTTGATTAATCAGGACTGTATGAAGTTGTTCTTCATCAGTTTCTCTTTAGCATCCTCTTTTTCATTCACTTCACCTTTAATTCATAATGAATTAAGTTGTCTCTTTACAGACATGATATCACCGTTTCTAGGTTCTTGATTTTATTGATCTTGGCGTGATCCACAATTCTTGCCAAACTTGATTTAAAGCATTACTCCTATTTTATCTCATAGAAAACTCTTTGACAACTAGATAAAATAACTTTAAATCCTTTTCTTATCTCTGGCTTTATCTTGTCAGTTAAAACAATGGTAATAACCAGTTAAGTCTATTTATAGCTTTTCCAGCTAGATATGTTATCATTTCAAAACTCCAGTTAACTTCAGTGTTTTAACTCTTAGCTTCGGTCAACACTCCAAATCCCCTCAGGCTTCTCCATCAAGGTTGTCTGGCTTTCGGTTTCACTGCTAAGTTCTACTCGTCGGTTAACACTATAATTATGGTCGTCGGAAATGCTTGTGATTCTTCTCTTTGGTAATGCTTGTTGGTTTATTTTCTTGGGCATCACTATGACTTAACTTTCGGTTATCTCTGTCCATCAGGTTCCACTAGCCATCGGTGTTTGTAGTCACTTAGTGAATGCTTGTCTTTTATGTGTTACTGAAAGCATAATCTTTCTCTTTTTGATTCTCTGAAGTCTTTGACACTTTGAATATAACTGATTCGATTATATCAAGTTGACATCAATGAAAATACAATCCATTAATTGATTTAATGTCTTTGCATTATCTTTTTGTATTTGGGTGATCAACTTAACATCTTCAAACATTCAATCAGTTACATGTCATCAATCTCTCCCTTTGGCATTGATGGAAACACACTACATTATCACACTATATTATTACTAATACAATATGAAATATAACAGTTTCATCAATCTTTCCTATTGTAACTATTACAAATGTCTGGCTTTTGGTAAGCTCAAATAGCTTAGATTTGTTTCTTGCGGAGTGATTTCTTCAATCTTCAATCCCTTCACTGGACAGATGTAGCAGTTTCTATCTCTGTTCTGATATGTGCTCTACCTTGACTGTTCCTCTTCTTGATAATCTCTTTTTCTTTTGAAAACTATCTCTCCCTATCTATGTACTCTTCTCTCTTTGTTACTTCTCTCCCTTAGATGGATATTTCATATGTAATCTCTCCCTATGGATAAAGATTAACTTTTCCTTTTGATTCTTAGGAACTTCTCTTCATGGATAATGATATAATCTCTTTCTAATAATGAGATAATCTCTCCCTTATGATAATGAGAATATTTCTCCCTTGTAATTCTTGATAATGAGATAATCTCTCCCTTTGACAACAATTTCAAACAATTCTCTTTTATATCATCTTCCATCCCTTTATATAATTTATTCCTTGAATTTCCCTATCCATCAGCAATACATTGTCTCTCGTGTTTGATGCAGATTTGTACCTTGTGTATAGATGTATCTGTTGTTGTCCATCTTGGTGCATGCATCAACATGTATGATCTTTTGATTTGTGTGTACGCTGATGCAGCCTGCTAGTCATCTTATTGACCGATAGATAAGGGTTGTACCCTTAGTCTCTGTCTCAAGTACTCAAATTTATCTTTCGGTAATGGCTTGGTGAATACATCATTTAATTGTTCCTTTGATTGAACATATTCTAGTTTCACCTCCTTTTCTTACACTTTTTCTCTTAGATATTGATATTTGATAGCAATATTCTTAGTCTTAGCATGCATGACTAGATTCTTAGAAATGTTAATTGCACTGATATTATCACAATAGATAATCATTGGTTCAAGGATCTTCATGTTCATACCTTCCAAAAACTATTTGATCCATGCAATATTGGAGCAATTTGCAGCAACACCCACATATTATGCTTCTACAATAGACTGAGAGATGCATCCTTGCTTCTTGCTGATCCATGTGACAAGTCTATCACCCATGAAGAATGCTCCTCCAGTTGTGCTCTTTTGGTCATCAATGTTTCCAGCCCAATAAACATCTATATAGACTTGTAGCTCAAATTTTCCTTCTCTTTTATACCATAAGCCATAGTCCTCAGTGTTCTTCAGATATCTCATAATTATCTTGACATCAATCATGTGTCATTCTTTGGGATTAGTAGAGAATCTTGCAACTACTCCAATTGCATGTGCAATATCTGGTATGGTATGAAAAACATACATTAGTTTTCCAATCATTGATCTATACAAGGTCTGATTTATCTCATTTGATTTGTCTTCTTTTGTTAGTTTGCATCTGGTAGCCATAGGTGTTCCAACTGGTTTGGAATCTTCCATCTTGAATATCTTCAACACTTCCTTGATGTATTTGGACTGAGTGATATATATGCCTGCACCTTGTTGAAGAATCTGTAGACCAAGAAATAATTTGATATCTCCAAACATAGACATTTCAAACTCTTTTCTCATTTCATTAGCAAAGGATTTGCATAACATTTCATTTCCCCCAAAAATGATACCATCAACAAAAATTCCAGCAATTGGAATATTACCATGGGTATCTTCTTTTAAGTACAGATAGCTATTTTCACTTGTTCTTACAAATTCAATGCTAATGAGATAGGAGTGAAGTCTTTCATACCATGCTCTAGTCTATACAAGGCTTTATGTAGTCTACATACCATGTTTCTCTTGTCTGGATCAACAAACCCTTATGGTTGTTAAATGTATAACTCTTCTTCCATTATTCCATTTAGGAATGCAGATTTGACATCCATCTGGTATACCTTGAATCCTTTGAATACAACATAAGCAAGTAATATTCTAACTCTTTCTAGTCTAGCAACGGGTGCAAAGGTTTCACCATAGTCAATACCTTCTTCTTGTGCATACCCCTTGCATACTAATCTTGCTTTGTTTCTTGTGACTTCTCCATTCTCATTCATCTTGTTTTTGAATATCCATTTGGTACCGATGACATTCTTGTCATCAGGTCTATGTACTAGTGTCCATGTATTGTTCTTCTCTATCTATTCTATTTCTTCATTCATATCACTTACCCATTCTTCATTTTCAAGTGCAGTGTTAACAGATTTAGGCTCAAAATCACAAAGTAAATATCTAGTGTTTAGTGACTTACTTCTTGTTCTCATTCTAGCCTTCTGTTGGTTGTATTTCCTGTTTTTGGCAGTTTCCCTGGTTCCTTGCCCTTACCTCTGTCAAGTTTTCAGGTTTTCAATTCTAAACCTTGCTCAAATTATAAAAACCCTGAAAACCCTAGGCTATCCAAGTGTTAAATGATGAATTTTGTAAACCCTAGGTTATTTCTTATGTTTCAGCGTTACTTTTTCCATTCACTAAAGGCATGTGTTTTAATTCAAGTCACCTTGTTGCGTTACCCAGAATGAATATTCCAGTTGCCTTCCCGACTTTGCTTTTTCTGTGTGTCGCGTAGTCTCGTTAAACTTTCAAATATTCCTTCAGTGTTACGAGACTCAGTGATTTCTTTCAGTCGGGTAGTCACAAGATATCCTTTTTATAAAGCTTTATGAAGATGGGGCCCACTGATAGTCGGGTGATCGCAGGAGAAATGAAACAGTTATGAAAATGTTCCCAGACTTCGCGATTACTTCATGTCGCGTTATCACCAAATCAAGCCAAAGCTAACAGTTAAGTCAGGCCTTCAGTCGCGTGGTCTCAAAATAGAATGGCGGTTAAGAGATTTTGATTCAGACTACACGACTAACCATTTGAAGTTTGCAGCAAAGTGTAGTCGGGATGTCGCCAGAGCAAGATGATGACTCAGTTCTCTAGTATGCAGTAAATGAACCAATGATCGAGTGACATGTGTCATAAGGCGGGTGGCTATTAAGAGAAGGTCATCACATGGTCACAAGAAGGAGAAAGTGGATTCAGTGACAACAAGACTAAGGTGCTTTGCCTTCTGTCATGATGTCTGGGAATGATTTAAGGGCAGGCATGAACATCTGGCGATTAAGAGACAACCGTCAGATGAAAGAATCAAAGGATCCAACGGTGGTCGCAAAGTCTAGAAAGAAAAGTGCCCCAAGGGAAAAGTCCTCCTGACTTGGTGATTAGGGTATGTCGCGCAGTCGTCAGAAGTGAAAAGGGCGCTTATAACCTGTTAAGGTAAATTTAAATGCTCAGGGCTTGATTCTTCTGACTGGGCAACTAGGTATTGTCGCGTAGTTTTGAAATAAAAATTAAGCATTTGGCGACACAGAGATAAACTGTGAAGGTTAAGCATAACGGCAAGTCACAAGGTCTCGAAAAGAAAGATGAGTTAGTCTTAACTCCGCGCGACTATGATTTCAGTTGTGTCGCCTGGTTGCCAGATTGTAACTTGGGTCAGCCAAGGTTACGGAAGCACATTGTTGCCAAGTATTGAGACAGAACCATGGTTAGTAACAGAAGCCTGCGACAAAGAGACTTAATGTAGTCGTGCAGTCACCTGATTACAAGATCTGAAAAGCGGCGGTAGTTTTTTGATGTGACAGAGTAAATCTCTCGGCAACCAATCACAGGCTCGTATTTTGATTACTGTGCAAAAAGAGTAGCTGAGATGTGAGACAGAAAATGAATTAGAATGTGACATGTCAGCTCTCTTAAATGTTATATGATTGCTCTGAGGATTCATTTTTGAAAATTTGATTTCCTGTCAACTTCGTGCAACTACGGCTAGGTTTTATGTTCAAATTCACAGCATGTCAAATTAATGGAAGAAATGATGTTTCCAAATTATGAGCTGCGTACTCTGAATGATGGTTATAAGGAGTTGATGGTGCATTCATTTGCATTCACCATGATTTCAATTTTCAGAGCCCAAGTTGCTAAGTTTTCAGAAAAGAGAGATATCTTGCTCAGTTGCAGTGTATCCAAAGTTGATCAGAGAGTTCTAAATTGTAGAAAAGTTGTGCACAGAACGGTCAGCTGCTCTCTGTGGTAGATTTGTTTCAATATCGGTAAGAGAAAAGGAGATTCAAGGTGTTGCAGATATGAGTGGAGCCATGAGTGTCATTTCAACAAGTGGAGGGAGTGGAGAGGAACAGAAAGGAAAGCCAAGTTTCTCTGATGAGTTTCTGTGTCTCTTGCCTGGTTCAACGCAAAATAAGAAGACTGATGCTAATGTTCTCCTGGATGAATACAAGAAAATTCGAGATGATGTGACCCTGGGTACAACAGGTTACTTCCTTTTCACCTATTTCAATAAAAACTCTGATAAGCCCATCCCATTTTCAAACCCTTGGACATGTGGTCTGGCTAGGTTACTTGTTCCTGATGTTTTCTTAGATGTAGACCTATTTCTAGACCTAGAAAATCACTATGATGCCCTGACAAAGACCATTAAAAGGGATGATGGCA
>MU227756.1:3324759-3338738 GCA_018584345.1 Thuja plicata
CTAATGCACCTTCTCTTATACTTCAATTTTGTAATCATGAATGTTCATAACTTATCCCCTCAGAGATTCTATCAAGCAGCACTAAATCCTATCCAGTTTTGGGTCAGGGTTTGGAATTATACTTCTAGGGATTGTGATTACTGTGCCTTCCAGAATTGGATTGTGTATCCAATTGTTCAAAGTTTAGGGACAAGCAGGACTAGAGTCCCATTGAAAATCATACAACTGCTCAAGCCCTGTGAGTATTTAAACAATTGGCCTGGAAATCCTAACTGGGGTGATTTCTTCTTGGAGGATAATTTCACCATCATCAGAGTATATGGGTGCATTCACCCACCTCATATATTACCATATCATGTGCCTGCAAGAGTAGCTGCAATGGAATTCATTTGGCAGTTGATGCTAACAGATAATGAGCACTTTGCACCACATAAAAAAGGGACTATAACCCCTAGGCAATTTAAAATTATCAATTTTACAATTGGCAAGAATGCCATAGATGAAGTGGGTCAGTGGTTGGAGAAGTACAGAATGGGGGCAGCCCCTTATAGGTACATTGACCCAAAAGGCTTCATGGTAGGGGTTAGGAAATTGTATACTCCTACCATCCCTAATACCAATGTCCATTGTGAATGCATATAAGAAGATTCAATAAGAAACCTCTTGGATGAAGATGAAATTCATATGAGAAGACTGTGAATCCAGGAGTTACTGAAGCTGCAGACACAAATAAAAAGAAATAGGTTGTTGTTTGGGGGTTTTTACCCTGATCTCCCATATTTTGATAGGATTAAGGCCATGATAGATAACTATTATGTGCTAGTAGAGAAATTGGATACAGTCTTGGACAAGAAAGGTGCTCAGTCACCTAAACACTCAGAATCAGAAGAAGAGAGTGGTGATGACAGTGATTATGCACGTCCTCCCATGAATCCTCCACAACAACAAGCCTCAGGGAAAGAAATGGCTGAGATCCCACAGTTGCAGGGAGAAGAACAACACATTATAGATTTGACAGTTGCCACCCAGCCTGATGATATAGAGGAGCCTGCTGCAAAAAGGTAGAAATTGGAGTTAGGGCAGCCTTCAGTAGAAGGACAAGGTAAGAAAAAGGATAAAGCTAAGGCCTTAGTCCCTGGCACCAAGTTATATGATCATAACCTGAGAAAAGCAATCAGGGAAGGCAAGAAGCAACGACCTGACCCAGAAGATGAAGTTGAGATACCACTCAGGGCCTATGTTGATGAAAGATTGCTTAATCAGCAAAAATTCTTAGATGATGATAGCTTTGTAAAAACTGAGGAGTTTAAAGACTTCCTCAGATGGCACAAAATAGAGCAGCTCAGGTCCCAATTGACTGTGGATGGAAAAGAAATAATTAAAAATGAAGCCCTAGTGGCCTTACAAAATTATGATCCTGAGAATGATGATATCTCTCCTGAAGATGCCAGGAAGATGGTGCTAGGAAGTGGGATCTTATTGGCTGAAGGATGGGATTTAGCATCTGCATTCAATATAGATCAAATCAGGAAGCAGCCAGATCTTAAAATCGCAAGTGAGGTCCAGGTAGGAGAAATGATAAAAGGATTTGGGTATAGCTCAAAGTCTTAGGCCTTTGCAATGTGGAGCCTCAGCCCAAAAGACCAGAAGCCCCAGTTAGTAAACATTCAAGAGAATATGGTGGGGAATCAGATGGTGTGGTCAGTACAAAACACAGGGGACTTAGAAATCTCCCAAATTATGACACACTGGGCTCAACTCAATGAGGACAAGACAAAGCAATTGTCTGAGAGGTATACTACTCTGTTGGAAGAAACCAGTGCACTATATAAGGACAGAGACATGTGCCATATACAACTATACTAGAGGGATCAGCTGATAAAGACATTGACAGATGAATTGGAGGCAAATCCTGAGGTAGTATATGTGCCTGCACAACCACCACCAATGCAGATTGAAGATAAGCCTAAGTCAGAAGAGGCTGTGGAACAAAAGGTGGATGAAGAAAAAGGAAATACAATAGCTTTGAAGGCATTGAAAGGCATACTACAACATGGAATTGAGATTCTAAAAGACAAAGCTGATGTTGTAGTTAACACATATAATAAGTTGCCAGCATTGCATACTGAGGTAATGAGGTACCTGGTAATTTTGAACCCTTACTTCACAAAGTGGTCTGCTAGGGAAAATTTATTTGAGAAATTGTCGTCTCTACAAGCCATAAGAGCAGATTTTCCTCCAATAGTCACAGAGGTTGAAGATGAGATCAAAAGACTTAACATTGCTCTCTCATTCTTCAAAGGAAAATTAAACCAGATAGAGGCAAAATTGAGTCTCTTTTCAAGTGATTTCAATAGGTTTATCCCTTCATTAAGGGGAGAAGATGACCAGGTAAAGGCTATAGATGCCTAGAAGAGTGAGTTTGACACCAAGATGCCTAGTGAAGAGGATTTTCTTTTAGGAACAGAGGTTGATGTAGAAGGATTTAATAAGATATTGGACGAAGCCTTTAAAGCTGAGACTGATATCAACAAGTTCCTACTTGATGTCAAGAACATCACTGATGTAAGATGGGACAGGAAAAAGGTGTAGGTACAGAGTACTTAGGACTTCAAGTGGCCATCAGATGATGAACTAAAGGCTTGGGAAGTCATGACCACACCAAAGAAAAAGAAGCCTGTCGTAGAAGAAGAAATTTTGGATGATGAGTAAGGTGAACACTTGGCACTACACTGTTCAAAGACAAGATGGACAGTTATTATAAAAGGAGAATGTAGGTGAGCAGGTGAGCACAACTATCTGGACTTAGCATAAATACTACCAGCTACCATCTACAAATCTGATTGCAGTCGCCAGATCAGGAGAAGAACAAAAAATATCTGTTTATACCTTTTTGACTCAGTCACTTCACCGCTTCTTCTCTCTCTTTCTTTTGTCTCTCTTGTAACTTTAGGGTTAGGTTTTCTTTAGCCATCTGAAGCTTGTTGCATCCTTAAGGGATTCCATGATGGTCATAAAACCTATATATAGCATAAGAGTTGTAATAGTTAAGGGTCTTTGATGTTGGAACATTTTGAAAATGAGATAATATATCACAGAATTTAGATATTCTGGGTTTTCTGTCTATCTTTTGAAGCTGTATAATCTTTCATGTATGGAAAGATGGATCATATAAATAATATATGGTGCAATTTTACTCTCCTCCATTGTTGTCTCTTTATTCTTTGTGTGTGCTCTTCTATGTTAAGTTTACAAGGTATTCTGAAACATACTAGTTATTAGGTAACCATTTGATTATTTGCAAGTTTCTTTTAAGGAAAGAACTAAATTTTGTAAGTAGTTTCAAGGAGCATACTGCTTTGATTAAATATTTGATACAATAGTTTTGAGGTGAAAGGGTAGCTTGTAAGGCAAATTACTTGAATTGTATGTGGGTTGTAAGGCAATCTGCTGTATTTTGTTTCTATGATATCTTAGTTTATTTTGACTCTATAGCCCAAAGGATAGGCACTGGTTCAGAAAATAGTCTAATAATCTATCTTTGTCTAAGTTATTCCAATATATGAAAACCAAATCAATTAAAATACTTTGTTACTAAGAACAGATAAACTGAACTCATAAGGACCTATGTCAGCAGGACAGTGTCCATATTATTGATTCCTTGAAGAGTGAATCCATTAGGTTATCCCTCCTATAAAGAAAAGGAAGAAGGATGAGAATCCTTGTATCACTGATTCTTGTTATACTTATAACTATGGTTTGTATGGTTATATCTTGCATCTGGTTATGCTTGGTTATTTGCAAGGTAACTCACAGGTTGGTTTAACAAAAGATACATAGAAAATCAGTGTCCACATCAACAAATACTGTGTAAACAACAATCTTAAGAGGTAAAACCTGCCTGAGTATATGTGGAGCTCAAAAATGAAGAAGGAATTTATCCAGTCCTTAGCAATTAGGATTTTCTTATTCCTGAATCAGTATTAGAAGGCATGGTGTTCAAGTAATCATTTCAAGCACTGTGATTCATACAAGAAAAATCCCTAACACCTTCTTGTCTCCTATGATCTTATTCTATGGATGATTTCTTCTGACATACTTGGCAAGTTTTGGTTCAGCTTTGTGTTCATCATTCTGATCATCATCTTGACCTTCATTCTGATCTCCATTGCTCGGAACATCATCTTGAGGATTTTCTTGATTTTTGGTAATTGCAGCATGATTCTCGGGTGCAATGTTCAGTTGCTCAGGAGTGATACATTTTTTCTCAGGTAGAGTGTCAGGTTCTTCAATATAAACAAACCTATTGTAGTCCTCAAGTTCTCTTCTATTTTCCTTGTCATTCTTTTCTACAAATTCATCTATCTTTACATTTGCACTTTTAATGATCTTGTTAGATGACTTGTTAAGACATTTATAAGCTTGATTTTGGTGTAATACCCTAGAAAGATACCTTCTTCACTTTTGGATTCAAGCTTTCCATTTCTATAATCCTTCAAAATATAAAATTGACTACAAAACATTATGAAGTAACTTACATTGGGTGTGTGACCATACCAAAGTTCATAGGGTGTCTTCTTTATGTCCTTCAATTGTACTATGTTTAATGTGTAGACAACAGTACTGACAGCTTCCCTCCAAAAATTTTGATTGATGCTTTTCTCAATCCTCAATGCTCTTGCACAATCAATAATGGATTTGTTTCTTCTTTCAGCAATTCCATTTTGCTGTGGTGTTCTTGGTGCAGAAACTTGTCTTTTAAATCTATGCTCATTACAAAAATTAGTGAATTCATCTGAAATAAATTGCCCTCTTCTATCTGACCTTAAGCATTTCACTTTCTTTTCACTTTGTTTTTCTACCATAGCCTTATACCATTTAAACATCTTGAATGCTTCTGATTTATCTTTTAAGAACATAACTGTCATCATTCTAGAATAATCATCAACAAAGAGAATGAAATACCTATCTCCATAGTAACTCTTTGTCCTCATGGGTCCACATAGATCAGTATGGACTAATTCTAGAATTGCATTAGATGTATGGGTTTTACTCTTGAAACTAGACTTTGTCATCTTACATTTTTGACAGTTCTTGCACATGATATGCTCGGGCTTTGTCATGCTCGGTAAGCCTCTGACATTGTTTTTTTTGCTTATCTTTATCATTTTGTCAAAATTCACATGACACAATCTTTTATGCCACAACTATATATCTCTGTTTCTATCCATCAAACAAGTGGTGTTAATGTCATCAAGATAGAAAAGGTTACCTTTTTTCTGCTCACCAGTTCTGATCAACCTTCCTGATTCATTGAAGATCTTTGCCTTCTTATTTTTAAATGCCACTTGATGACCTATATTATTTAGTTGTGAAACACTTAACATATTATAATTCAGTCCTTTTACCTAGTAAGCATTTTCACATTTGATCAGGTTATTCAACATTATGGTTCCTTTACCTTCAACTGGACAAGGTGTATCATTACCCATTCTTACTGAACCACCATAATAATATTCAAAAGTTTCAAAATTTTGGTTATCACCGGTCATGTGGTGAGTGCAGCCACTATCTATGATCCAGACATCATTCTTACTAACCTTAGATATGAGTGAAGTTTCTACATACCTTTCATCTTCTTCATCTGAATCATCCTTCATGGCTACAAATACCATCTCAATGTCTTCTTCTGATTCGGTGTTAGTATCATCAGCTTGGTTCTCAGCTAGATAACAAGTTTTCTTCCCTTTGTCCTTGTAGTCTCAGGTATCTCTTTTGTTAGATTTTTAGTTGCTTTGTTAATCTTTGTTATCACCTCTATCAAACTTCTTCTCATATGATCTATCATTACTTCTGTCATATTTTCTTCTATTGGGACATCTTGCAGCAAAGTGTTCAACTTCTTTACAATTGAAACATACAAGTGGTAAATTACCTTTATAATCTACCTTTGCCTCTCTATAATCTTCTTTCCATTAGTGCTTTAATCTCATCAAGATCTTGATCATCACCATCACTTTCACTATCATTTCTGATAGTGTGTTTATGACTTGATTTACTTATTTTCAAGGAAGATTTGAATACAGATTCTATCGATGGTAAGACACTATTATCAAAGTTATTCATTTCAAATGAAATTAGTCTACTAATTAGACTATCTACAGTAACTGTATTATTTGCAACTGCTCTCATTTCTTGTATAGAAGATACTCTAATAGCATATATAGGTAGTAAAGTTCTTTTGATTTTACTTACCACTATATCCTCTTCAAGTACACCTCCAACTCCTCGGATAACATTGACTACCTCTTTGATTTTGCAGCTATACTAAGTGATATTTTATCCTTCTTTCATCCTTATGTCATCAAACCTCCCTCTTAGGATTTCTGCCTTGGCTCTTAGTACATTGGCATCTCCTCCATGTACCAGCTTCAATTTATCCCACATTTTCTTTGCAGAGGTGCAGGTTTTGACATCTTCAAACTCAACATCAGAGAGTGATGAGGCAAGTTCTATCATCATGCAATTATGATCATGCTTTTCTCCAAATTTCTCAAGAGTGTGAGGTCCTATAGGAAACACATATTCAGTATCAAGGTGTTGAGTAACATCATTACCAATACCTAATAGGTGGAATCTTATTCTTCTTTTCCATGATGCAAAGTTGTCTTTGTTCAACTTGGGCACATCTCGTCTATTCATCTTGTGATGATTTTCTTGAGTTTTTAAACTCCCTTTCTAAGCACACAAGCTTTGATACAAATTGTTAGTAATAACTGAGAGGGGCGGTGAATCTGTGGTCTCAAAAATATTCCAATTAATCAACCCAAAAACTTAGTACCACAATATTAAGCCTCTAGTTATCTTCATTCTTATAAGATGTATGCCTTCAAAATACTTATCAAATAACTATTGCTCAGAGTTATCCTTTAAACCTTATTCTTTATGTTTAATGAATAGCAGTCTTTCATTTACCAAAAAATAGTAAATTACTTAGAGTATACTGATCAATCCAGATTAGCTATGTATAATGTAAAACACTAAAGTAATGACTCATAAACACATTGACACATGGATTTTTAATGTGGAAACCCTGTTAAGGGAAAAACCACTTGGGACCAGTAACCCAAATTTTTCACTCTTCTGAAGTGAGCTCGATGAAGAGCCAACCCTATTAAAGGTTACAAACACACTCTTAGGTGTGACCTTGTTAGAGGATTTAATAGAATAGTTTGTCACTTGATATTGAGCATCTCTATGCTACCTTCTATGACCAATCCTAATGTAGTTTGTCAAATGGTATCTGGCATCTCATGTTATCTTCATGATCAAAATTTTTGATACTCCTTGGGATGTATCTCAATATAGAAAGGATCTTTAAATCCTGCTCGGTTAATAGACTTTCTGAATCAATGGTTAAACTGAAATAGTATGATCTGTTAACATATATAACTTATACTTACATATTTTTAGATCTATTGTAAGCTCATTAAAACCATTCTGATCAATATATATTTTCAATACCTTTTCTCCACTTTTGTTTTGCTCAGTGATGGTGTGCTTTGTTTCTCAGTGTCTATAGAAATCTTTAGCTCTTTTCTTAGCTTGATTGATCAGGACTGTATGAAGTTGTTCTTCATCAGTTTCTCTTTAGCATTCTCTTTTTCATTCACTTCCCCTTTAATTCATAATTAATTAAGTTGTCTCTTTATAGGCATGATATCACTATTTCTAGGTTCTTGAATTTTCTTTATCTTGGCATGATCCACAATTCTTGCCAATCTTGATTTAAAGCATTACTCATGTTTTATCACGTAGAAAACTCTTTGACAACTGGATAAAACAACTTTAAATCCTTTGCTTATCTTTGTTTTTATCTTGTCGATTAAAACAATGATAACAACCAGTTAAGTCTATTTTTAGCTCTGCCAGCTAGATATTTTGTTGTTTCTGAACTCCAATTAACTTCAGTGTTTTAACTCTTAGCTTCAATCAACACTCCAATTCTCCTCGGGCTTCTCCATCTAGGTTGTCTAGCTTTCGGGCTTCACTGCTAAGTTCAACTCATCGGTTAAAATTGTAATTATGGCCATCGGCAATGCTTGTGATTCTTCTCTTTGGTAATTCTTGTTGGTTTATTTTCTTGGGCATCACTATGACTTAATGTTCAGTTATTTCTGTCCGTCAGGTTCTACTAGTCGTCGGTGTTTGTAGTCACTTAGTGAATGCTTGTCTTTTATGCATTACTGAAAGAATAATCTTTCTCTTTCTGATTCTCTGAAATATTTGACACTTTGAATATAACCAATTAGATTATATCAAGTTGACATCAATAAAAATACAATCCATTAACTAATTTAATGTCTTTGCATTATCTTTTTGCACTTTAGTGGTCAACTTAACATCTTCAAACATTCATCAGTTACATGTCATCACTCTTTGGTGCTAACACCTGCCAAAAATCTCTAAATTAGTGTTTCACCTCTTTTCCTGGGTGCAAGACTTGTTTATTTTTTTCTCGGTACAGTTCTAAGCCAATAATGTGAAGAAGCCTTCAATTTCTCCTACCCATTCCATAACTTCTTTCTATTTTTCCAGTATGTGGGCTAGACACTTCTTGCAAACCTTAATTGTTTTGGCTATGCCCTTAATCTAGGTTTCAAAGTTGTCCAACTCTTCACCCTCATATACCTTTACCAGGATTTGGAAGTGTTTCTTCTTGATTATCTTGAGGTCTTGGAGGGAAGCCTGCCATTTGGTTACTTTAGAATCCAATCCCTCCTTTCTCTCCATCAGATCAATCAACTTTATGGTTTTAATAATAATGACTTTGTAAGACCTAAAAACCAGTCTAATAACCCCTTTTGCGTACTGCTCAAAATCATTCTTTCAATCAGCACTTACCTAAATGAAAGAAGGGGTCACATCTGTCGGTAAGTCTGGAGTAGCTCTCTTTTTTAATACATCCTGTAATGAGGCCTCTGGGAAACTTGGGTCAATGGGACCCACCATCTTATGAATGAACTTATTTAGAGCCTCATTTTGCTCTATCAAGGACTTGATGGTCTCTTTGTCCTTACTCATAAATCCTAGAGCATGCTTCAAACCTTGAGCTACCAATGTCTTACTTCATTTCCTGGTTGGCTCCCCTAAGTCTACCTCCTCAAGTGTATAATCCTTTGGGGTCACTTGTGCTTGAGAGGTTCTATTAGAAGGAACTACTACCTATGCCTTCTAGTGACCCTTGGTGTCTTGGGTGGCATAGGATATGGTCCTTCCTAGTATATTGGCCTCTACCTGGTGGAAGGATTGCCCCAAGAATGCCATATATGTATCTTCTCCTTCCTCCTCATCTGTGTAAGTTCTCTTTCAAGGTTGAATCTCTTTAGTAAACCAATTAGGTTTACTAAAGGCGGTAACTAGATCATAGGGGGAAATATGGATGATTGAAGCCAAGTTTTGAGAATCAAGACTCACCTCCTCCTCTACCTCTTTCCCATGTTCACCTTCTTCCCCACCTCCCCCCTCATGCATTTCTTCTTCATGGATTTCTTCTTCTCACTTCTCTTCTTCTACTGCAGCATCTTGTTCATCTCTATCTTGGCCTTCATCCACCTGAGGAACTGATTAACACTTCTGCATTAAGGTCAATCATGGCTGCCAGTGTGGTTTTGAAGGGAGATGTGGCTTTTGTGATTACTGACCCTTAGGGAGTCAAGAAGAAGCAAGGAAAAGGGATTGATGGGGGTTGAGTATGCATTGGCATCGTAGGTGGTGGAGTGGGAGTAGAAGGAGTCAGAATGGGAGGTGGGAGAGCAGAATTTGAAGGAGGCGGAGTTGGCATTGGATTTGGGAGAGAAGGTGGTGGAGTAGGAATGGGAGGTGGGAGATAGGTTGGTGGAATGGGAATGTGAGGTGGTGGAGTTAACATAGATCTCTCTCCTATAGCTTTACCTCCTTCTATACTCTGGGCAGCTGTGGCATCTTAAGTTTTAGGCCCTTGGCTAGTGCTAGAGTCCACTCCTGTGATAGGCACGTATAGTGTGGGATTAGTGAATTAGGTCGGAGGTGGAGTGAGGATTACATGGGGCTGGATCAATTCTTGTATTCCAAAGTTGATTCCTATCATTGAGTCTGGTATATCCTACCCCTGATCTGCAAACCCCTCTAGGCCTTCAAAATTGGATATCTGGAACTCATCTGACCCTAGGGTATCCGAAGGATTGTCCTTATCTTTTGGACCCCCTATGTGTTTCCTTGGGATCTCCTTCTTTCTTAGAGATTCTGCCTAAGACCTTGTTCTTTTTACCAAAGGTGCATCTTCCTCTTCTGGTTCCTCTTGTACAGCTTCTAACCGTGGAGAGGAGGAAGCCCTCTTTCTTTTATAAGTCTTATTTCCTTCTCCAGTGGTAGGGGAGATTGGCTAGGTGGAAGGGCCTTCAACTTGGGTGACCTCCAATGATCAAATGGGAGGATCTATCTACCCTGTCATCCTAGTTTTTGGGGCCTTGTGCCTAGGATTAGGACCATATTCTACTAGATGTTCATGCACATATATTGTCCTTGGCTTTTGAGGTGGGGCCTTCTTGTATTGGGGTACAATAGACCTCTCTCCATGTTTCTCATCCACCTTCCTGGGTGGATCCATCAATATTTTCATAGGAATATGATCCATTTGATAAGGCATTTTAATCTATGCCTCCATTATTCTAACCACATGCCTCACTCTAAATTCCATGTTGTCATTTTCCTCTTTTTTCACCTCTGCATTCAGAATGGGCTGATTGTATATTTTATCCATAGTATAAATTGACTCCAACACATTATGTGAATATTTCTCCCAAACCTTTAGGGGGATTTGGACCTTCAAGGTCTCCTATGCTAGTGCAAGGGATGTCCTATAGTAATCCCCAATTCTGACCTCGTGATCATCCACACAATTCATCCAATGATCTTTAATGTGTGGCTCATGGATATAAAACTTGCCAATGATATGGCTATATGTGCCTATAGGGTCGAATCAGGCCATGATGTTCTTATATAAGTATATTGGGCATTCATCCCACTCAAAGCCTAAGGACTTGCAAATCTTCATGTCCTATAGACTGTAAGGACCTAGAGAAATAAGGAAGTCCCAACAGTTCTTCTTCTTGAGCTTAATGTGTTCATATGCATCAGCAAGTTATCTGGCCATTTCTAGGATGACTACCCAATCATATGGGTACCTTGGTATCTTTTTTAGGTTCGGGGTAGATCCTTCCCCTCTGATGTATATAAATTTTTTGAACTATATATAATAGGACCCTATGGCCCTTACTTTGGCAGATGCTTCTTCTGACAACCTCTTTGTGAAATCACCCTCAATGGATTTGATGATTGCGAAGATGAAAGAATCATTTACTATTCTATATTCTGGGCTATTCTCGGGAATATCTTCTCTTCTCACCAGTTGTGGGTAGACTATATGAGGCCATGCATTGGGGTCATTAATTTTCCCCTCTTTGTGAGCCCTGGATAGTTTGCTCGTGTAGCTAACAAGTACACTATATATGTACTCATGTAGAATTTTGGGTTGTGCTTAACTGTGGTCAATTGTTCATCTAGTGTGTCACTTATGATAGTGGCCTAATCAAACCTAGCTTTGTGATTCCTGATCTTCTCTATCAATAAGATCATCCATTTCTCAAGTTGGATGGACTGAGGAAGTCCATACACTTGGCTTATCAGGGTGAGTGCAGCCTGGATGTGATCCTTCAAGTACCCTCTCCCGAGGTCTATTTTGTCCAGTTTGTTCTTTGGGAGAGGTTGTTTGAAGTATTCCTGGTTTACAATCTCATATGCATCCTTAGTTTTTTTTCTGAACCACCTTATCCCTTTTTCTATGTAGAAATCATAGAATTTGTCCATGCCCTTTTGGAGATGGAAGACCTCTTCTATGTTGTCTGGCCTTAGGTCTAGAACTAAATATTTTTTTGTATTCTTAACCACCTTTTCATCTAGTATGTAGTGGTTATCCAAGCCCATGATTAGTTTGGAGGACATGACTACCACTGGATGGGCTGCTACATTAACCAACCCCGATAGGACCAGGGAGGTATAGTCTTCAGACCTTCCCATTGGTTGACAACATTTTACTAGGAACTAATCCCATTCTACATTCCCAATGTCAGTATCAGTGATCTCTATGTGCTTTTTCATGATCTTTGAAGGGGGGTGTTTCCCCTTGTACAGGTACTTCATCGAGGATGTTATTCATTTCTTAGGCATTCCTGTGAGAAAAATGCAAGCATAAGTATCTTTTATTGAAAGAAAACTAAAAAGCAAGAAAGGAAAACAAACTAACTAAGAAAAATAGAAGCAGAGGCTCTTTAAGTAGCTAGAAATACAGTTTTCACTCTTTCAGGCATTTCAAGATTTCGGACGCCGAAGGCAAAGTCAGAGTGTGAAAGGGCCAAAAATGCGACGAACAAGGTTGTAGAAATAAGCCATCTCAGAATTTTCGTGTGTGAAAGTTCAAAAATAGTTTTGAACTCCAAAAGTTTGAAATCTCTAGAAGGAAGACCTTGTCTTCAGTTGTTTCAACCTTTCAGCATCTTGGGGGTTTCAGACGTTTTGGAGATCTAAAACACTGATGCTGCCAAAAGTGAAAAATGCACTTCAGTGCAAAATTCTCGAGGGAAAGTTTTTGGCATTTCGAAGGCCAAAAACCTGCGACTAGGCCGCGACACAAAAACCCTAACTTCTAAAAAAACAAAAGAAATGGGAAAAAAGAGGGGGCAACCCCTCCACTAGTCCTAGGGTGAAAAACCTAACTAAACAAATGCAAAACAAATGAAAAAATGAGCTGGATAGGAAGCGAGGAAGAAAACCCTTTATGTTGAACACGAGGTGAGGGGAGGGTAATGACCGAAGGGTGCGAGGAGAAAATGGCAGAGCACAACGAGAAGGAGAAATGAAATATGACGAGTGCACAGGGGTAGAAGGAAAAAAACATAGAAGAGAAAAAAACACAGAAGTGGAGAAAAAGTGACTCAGGCCACTTAAATATCCCGCGGGGTGACATCACCCTATTTCGGCATTTCAGAGGCTGAAACGCCAAACATTGGGTGTGTTAGGATTAACAAGACAGAAATATAACAATTACTTGCAGAAATATAACCAATATCAGAAATATATAAGACCAAACAGAAAAGAACACAAGACACAAAGATTTAATGTGGTTCACCCAATCCCTAGGCTACATTCACCAAATAGCAAGTCCAATCTTTCTATTATCCAGTGATTACAATCTGATCACAATAAGCAATCCCTTACAGCTCAATACCGTTTTAAAAAGAAAAAAACATTACATTACATAAAACCCTTGTATGCAATGAAACCTAACCTGTTGGGAGCACGCTCAAACATGCAAACGTTAGAGATAAACATCAAATAATAACATTAAACATGTCTAAAAATATACTATTAAATAACAAAAAGAGATTCATCACAACCTCTGATGAGCCAAACAAGTGCACCCAAGCCTTGTTGATTTTCTCTTAGAGAGGTTTGTGGGTGTGCTCTCTCAACACAATATTATAATCCCACTAAAAATGCATTAGAAAGATAAGCTAATAACTCAAGAACAAGTATAAGGAACTTGTCTTAAGCTTTCACCATGGATGAAAATGCAAGCATTAAACTAGGATGAATATGCAAGATCTAACTAAGACAATAGAACTAGATTCATTCCATATTAAACCTAAGATGTGATATCTAGATTCAACAATGAAATAAACATGAAATTGAACTAAGATGAGTATGAAATGCTAAATTGCTTAAAAATTCTAGAGCTAAACTAGCATGGTAACAATGCAAAAATAAGAGATGATTTTCTCTTGACAAAGGCCTTTATTTATAGAGTTTTTGGAGGAGAGAGAGGGCTTGGATGAGGTGGAGCTCATGTGGCATCCACATAGGTGCCACATGAGGGACACATA
>MU227756.1:3353026-3368865 GCA_018584345.1 Thuja plicata
ACCTAAAGATTTGATTTGATTTTGATCTAATGCTCCAAAGGAAGAATGATGATGGAAGAAATGGAAGAATGATCCAGAAGCCAGGTGTTACCTAATCGTATTGTTCAAGGGTGACAAAAGCTTTGTTAAGTGAAAAATTGGCCATGAAATTGCAAACTTTATTGTTGTAGAGGATTTTGTCAAGTTTTTCATGATGTTCAATCCCTTGTTTAATGGATGTTGCAATGTGTTGGAATTCCTTAGATTTATGGGTGGTTTTCTTTTGCTCTCTAAGGACTAGGGACATGGGAAGTTTAACCTTCTTATGCTTCTTAAAATTGGTGATGTCATAGAAAAATTGATTTTGGCCGAATGAATGAATGATGTAGGACAAATGGTTCTAGGGTCCTGTAGACAGTCAAATTTTGATTATCTTGGCCAATGTTGAAGCTCATTATTTTGAAGCGGAGACGACAGTCTCAGACGTAGCCCATGATCTTCACAGATAGTGATCTACATAGATGGTGATCTGCGTAGATGGTGGATCCAGAGCGGAGATGACCAACTATGACTAAAGCAGTGTGTTTAAAATTCTGGGCAGATTTTGATTTTCAGTCTAATTTTTGGGTAAATTGTTCAATGGCAAGAACTAATTTTTAGAACAAGCAAACCAGAAAAGAACAAACACACATCTCAAAATAATCCAACAAGGGACAAAGAAACCTTGAGGGATACCAGCAAATATGACATTAGGGGATCTTGCTTCAACTTTGTAATATTTCATTTGTGTATGTTCAAGTGACTCTTTCGAGCCACTTATGTTTTTACTGGGTCTAGCACAATGAAAACAGTTCAAATAGTAGCTACCTTAGGAATTTGGCTTTGCATGAAATATTATAGGCCCATTTCTTGGTAGTCCTTCAGCTCACACAGTATGTCACCCCCGGAAGGGCGCCCATGTTTTTGCCTTTTGCTAGGTATTGTTGTCATGCTACAAAGATCTCTTTCACAACACAATACCCTGGGACACGTATGATGGGAATATTGGGGAGAGAATCTTCCCTCCCCTTGCACTATAATAAGTCACTGTTTGGAGGTGAATTGGGTAGGCTACTACTTTATGGTTGCTAGTAAGGTTTCGTGGCATCCCAGCAATCGGTTTGTACGGCGTGAGACACTTAAGTCTCTAGTTCAACCATGCCAGTATGCTGAGGATATTCACTCAGTATGGACTACCATTGAACACAACCCGCCCAAGCTTGAAGGGATAAAGAGGACCTTTGGGTCACACTTTATTTCTATACCAGCTGAAGGGATTACTGGTTTGAGGTCATCCTCTAAAGGGGAAGCGCTCCCTCTAGACAGGCCTCTCTAGAAGCTTGATTAAGCTAAGTTTTCTCTTCACCCAAAATATGCGAAGGCGAGGGGAGAGGATACGACTATAGTTTAATCATAGTGTCACGTAAATTAAAAGGATCTATCTAATGACAAATAAGATCGAAAGAAGTGTTTAAAAACACTTCTTCAAACACACCAAAAAGAGTTTATTTTCCAAATTGAACCTAATTAAAGCAACTAAGTATTTTCTACCTAAGCAAAGGACACAATAGTATGATTAAGCATGCAAGTTTAATTTATTTCCCACACAGCAAGAAGGAAAGCTTGAAAGGTGTGTTGAAATTGCTTTAATTCATTCAAGAGTTGTGAGGTTCATTTCTCTTAAGCATTCAAGATTGGGTAAAGTTCATTTTATGCAACATTCATTCCAAGACAAATGATTAAACATACAAGTTCATTTAAATAATCCTCAAAAAATCATTCACGGAACTTGCATGAACTAGTTAGTAGTTTGGAACTTTAGTTTTGCCAAAAAACAAACATAAAACCCAAAGAACAGTCGCAGACGGTGAATCATCGCAGATGGTGATCTGCGCAGACGGTGATCTGTGCAGACAGCGATCTGCAAAAACGGCAACAGACCTGCACAGATGACAAGAAATAGACAGTCAAATTTTACTAAGAAGAAACAGACCTATTAAAACTAAAAAATGCATTTTATCAAATTACTTTAGTATTTAATTCTTAAAAAGTTTATTACTGTCAGAAACCCGAGAGTTAAAATGTTGTAACTTGACAAAAAAAAGTTTTAAACCATAGTTTTATAAGTCATTTTCAGACAGGCGGAGACGGTAAAGTATCAGCGCAGACAACCGAGTTGCGCAGACGGTCGAAAAGCAAAGACGGCAGTATGCGAAAATGGCGACTCCGGAGCGGAGACGGGTCTACGTTAGAATTCTCCAAACTGTGAAAAATTTGTAAGAAACGTTAGAAAATAAGGGATGTGGGTCCCACCGAGCGTGCCAAAATGTATGCAATGAAACCTAACCTGTTGGGAGCATGCTCAAACATGCAAACATTAGAGATAAACATCAAATAACAACATTAAACATGTCTAAAAGCATACTATTAAATAACAAGAAGAGATTCATCACAACCTCTGATGAGCCAAACAAGTGCACCCAAGCCTTGTTGATTTGCTCTTAGAGAGGTTTGTGGGTGTGCTATCCCAACACAATATTATAATCCCACTAGAAATGCATTAGAAAGATAAGCTAATAACTCAAGAACAAGTATAAGAAACTTGTCTTAAGCTTTCACAATGGATGAAAATGCAAGCATTAAACTAGGATGAATATGCAAGATCTAACTAAGACAATAGAACTAGATTCATTCTATATTAAACCTAAGATGTGATATCTAGATTCAACAATGAAATAAACATGAAAATGAACTAAGATGAGTATGAAATGCTAAATTGCTTAAAAATTCTAGAGCTAAACTAGCATGGTAACAATGCAAAAATAAGAGATGATTTTCTCTTGACAAAGGCCTTTATTTATAGAGTTTTTGGAGGAGAGAGAGGGCTTGGATGAGGTGGAGCTCATGTGGCATCCACATAGGTGCCACATGAGGGACACATAGCCATGCAAGAGGCCCAATTTTCTCACACATGTGTGAGCAACTTTGGATGTGATGGGTCAAAGTGTACTTAAAGTACACATGTGAAGGATCTTGTAAGAAGGTGTAAGAGGGTGTAAGAGTTTTAGACCAGTGAGACACTTTTGGAAAGTGTAAGAAGGTGTAATCATAGGTATAAGAAACCTTGTTGGCACCAAATAAGGATTATTTGGAAAAGTTAATTTTTGGAAATTTGCTCACACATGTGTGAGCAAATAATTAGGACTAATTGTTGTAGAAATCAAGAAATTAGCTTAATTAACCTTAGTTAATTAATAGATAGGTCTATTTGGTGAGAGTGATGTGAGGTAGGGTAGGATCTAGGTTCAAATTAGCTTAATCCAAATCAGATTTAGATTAATTATGGTTTAGTAGAATTTAGGTCATGTGGAGGAATAAATAAATTAAAAATTTATTTAAAGGGAATCAATGAGGGATAATGTATTTAAATAAGATTTAATACATTAAAAGGGGTAGTATTTAAATTAAATTTAAATACTAAGGGAAGTGAATCATATTAATTAAATAAATTTAATTAAATAGATAGAAGAATATAACAAATATAATTAATTAAAATTAACTATAATGTTATGGGAATATTAATTAAATTAATATAAGGATGATTTTGGACGTCTACAACCCTAACCCTGAGTCAATTTACACAATCTTTATGCCGATTTAGGGTTAGAACAAGTCGGTCCATAAATTGGCCAAAAATAAGCCTCAAAAAAATTTGCCAGCCCATTGCAGAAAGGTAAAACACTTTCTTGGATAGTAATTTCCTGATCAGTCACCAAAATATAACAATATCCCACTTAGGGACTAATTAGACTCCACATAAACCAACAATTCTCGCACTTGGAGACTGATCTTGTAGCTAAACCGCTACCCTATGAAGCTCCCACTAGAGTCAACCTTCCTAGACTCTGATGTTCTTGTATTTTATTCATTCTAGAAGACCAACTAAAGCTAAACAATAATTTTGCTTCTCCCTCATCACAACCTTTGTAAACATATCCGTTGGATTATCGTTTGTATTTATCTTTTCCATCTTTAATTTCCCATCATCCAAAATTGACCGAATAAAATGATACCGCAATTGTATGTGCTTTTTCTTTGAGTGCAAAGCAGAATTCTTCGCAAGATGAATGAAACTCTGAATGTCTGAATATAGATAGTTATCTTCCTATGGATGTCCCAATTCTTCCATGAAGAATTGAAGCCGTATCATCTCCTTGGCTGCCTATGTAGCAACAACATACTCTTCCTCTATAGTGGATAAAGAATTCACCTTTTGTAACTGAGAAATCCAACCCATTGTTGTACAACCAACATTAAATACATAACCTATAGTAATCCACCTTGTATCTATATCTCCTACCAAATCTGAGTCCACATAGCCATGAATAGTAGTAGTAGAGCCCCCAAAGTGTAAATACTTATTAGATGTGCCTCTCAAATATCTGAAAATCCATTTGACTGCATTCTAATGCTCAATACCAGGGTGACTCATATACCTACTAATGACTCCTACTGCATGTGCAATGTCTGGCCTAGTACATACCATAGCATACATTAAGCTCCCTACAGCTAAAGCATGAGGTATCTTGGACATTTTTGCCTCTTCTTCTGGCATCTTTGGACACATCTCCTTAGTCAAGTTGAAATGACCAGGAAAAGGTATAGTGATAGCTTTGGCATCCTTCATGGAGAATCTCTGCAACACCTTTTCAACATAATCAGCCTAAGATAGAGTTAATTTTTTGTTCTTCCTATCTCTATAAATTTTCATGCCAAGGATTTGTTTTTCTGCCCCCAAATCCTTCATAGAAAAATATTTTGCTAACTGTTGTTTCAACCCCTTAATATGATCCATGTTAGACCCAGCTACAAGCATATCATCAACATATAAACATAGAATAATGTAGTTGTCCTCATTTAACATCTTGAAATAAATACAATGGTCAGAATTACATCGAGTGTATCCATTCTCATTCATAAAAGTATCAAACTTAATATACCATTGCCGAGGTGCTTGCTTCAAGCCATATAAACTTTTATATAATGTGCACACTAAACTCTCCTTACTCTTGACCTAAAATCCCTGTGGTTGTACCATATATATTTCTTCATTCAAATCACCATGAAGAAAAGTTGTTTTAACATCAAGTTGTTCTAAACGCAAATCTTCAGTAGCCACAATACTTAAAACAGTACGAATAAAAGTCATTTTAACAACTAGAGAAAATATCTCATCAAAATCAATACCATGTTTCTATGCAAATCCTTTTACGACTAGTCTGGCTTTAAATCTTTTCTTACCTCCATCTTCTTCTTTCAGCCTGTAAACCCATTTATTCTACAAAGCTCGTTTACCTGCATGTAACTTACATAAATCCCAAGTCTGATTTTTTAGCAAAGAGTCCATTTCTTCTGTCATTGCAGACTCCCACTAAAGCTTTGTATCCACTTGCATAGCTTCATTATAACATTCAGGTTCACCAGCATCAATTAATAAAATAGAATACAAAGAAGTTGAAAATCTATCTAGAGGTCTACTTAGCCTTGTTGACCGTCTAACATTCACTGGGGTATTTTTTATTTTTTGTTGATGTTGTTGCGGAGCATAAGGAATTGCTAGAACATTATCTTTTGGAGTATCATCCAACTCTACATAATCAGTGTCTTTCTTCTCATGTTGTAGCAACAGATCTTTGTACAATACCTTCTCATTGGATATGACATCCTTGCTTCTTACAATTTTACAATTTTCAAAATTGAAAATTCTATAGTCAAATTCATCAATGTCATATCCAAAAAACACACATTTCTTTGATTTTTCTTCCAGCTTGGTTCTATTTTCAAAATCTATATGTGCAAATGCTTCACAACTGAAGGTTCTAAGAAAAGAATAACTTACCTTCTTACCAGTCCATGCTTCCTCTATAATACCACAACCTAAAGGAGTAGAGGGACCTCTGTTAATTAAATAAATAGAAATATTGATAGCCTCTACCCACATGTTTAAGGGGAGCCCAACATGCAATCTCATAGTCCTTGCACACTCCATTATTGTCCTATTCATGCGTTCAGCCACTCCATTTTCTTGTGGAGTCCTTGGAACCATTTTATTCCTACGAATACCATTAGAGGAACAATAATATTCAAATTATTTTCTACAATACTCACCACCATTATCAAATTTGAGCCATTTTAATCTTTTACCAATCTCATTTTCAACCAAACTTTTCCATTTTTTAAAAGTTTCAAATACTTGAGATTTCTGCCTAAGGAAATAAATCCAGACTTCTCTAGTTGCATCATTAATGAAAGTAACATAGTACAAAGAGCCACCAAGGGAAGATACATGAGCTGGACCCCATACATATGTATGCACAAGCTCTAATTTGTCATCTTTCTTTTCCTTCCCACCCTTTAAGAAACTAACTCTCTTTTGTTTCCCATAAACACAACTTTCACAAAAATCTAAATTTACACATTTTAGACCTAGTAAAACTTTCTTTGAGTGAAGTAATTTCATACCTTTCTCACTCATGTGCCCAAGTCTATTGTACCATAGTGTTGTTTCTGTATCCACAGCAACTATTTTGTGTTCAACCTGCTCAACTGTAGCAACTGTTCCTAAACATTCATTTTTCTATGTAACAATTAAAGTAGTAGAAACAATATTACATGTACAAAGATATAAGGTGCCTACTTTCACACCTTTTTCTACTACTAACGATCCTTTTGAAACCTTCCAATTTTTATCATTAAAAGGAACTGTGCAACCCTCATCACCTAGTTGCCCTGTTGAAATTAAATTTCTACTCAGCCTTGGAACATGTATTACCTCTTGTAGTAGCCAATGACTCCCATTCTGCAACTTAAACTTAATTCTTCCCTTTCCAACAATTTGACAAGGTTCATTATCTCCCAAATAAACTAGCCCAAAATCACCTTGGACATAATCGATAAAATAACTCCTATGGGGTGTAGCATGAAAAGAAGCCCCTAAATCTTGAACCCATGAATCATCAACATTTTCAAGGGAAAGGACCAAAACATCATCATTAGATTTATTTCTTACCACATTTACCTCCTTATTGCCTTCTTGTTTGTCTCCTTCTTTATTCTTCTAAGACCAGCAATCTTTCTTCTTATGACTTGGTTTTCCACAGTACCAGCAGTCTCTAGGTCCTCTTGATTGAGACCTCTTTCCTTTTGACTTCCCTCGTGATTTCCCATGATTTCCAGAGTTGTTTCCTCTATCTCTTTTTCTGCCTCTGATTTCTACATTTAAAATGCTACCTGATGTAGATACACTTGAGCTTTTCCTACGAATTTCCTCACTTAGAATAACACCAACAACATCATTAAATTTTAGGGTGTTCTTATTAGAAATAGAATTACTAACAACCATTATCAAGCTATTCTAGCTTTCTATCAAAGAACACTGAATCAAAAGAGCCCTAATTTCTTCATTGAAATTTATACTCACAGAAGATAATTGACTAGTAATTGTATTAAACTCATTTAAAAACTCATTTAAATGATCAGCCACTAACCCACCTTCTACCATCTTCATATTAAATAAACGCTTTATAAGAAATACCTTATTCAAAGTGGAAGGCTTTTCATACAACTTTTCTAGGGATTCCATCAACTCTTCAGTTGTCTTTGATTTCGTAATATTAAACAACACCAATTGAGCCAGGCATAAGTGAATGCTTCTAAGTGCCTTTCTATCCAGAATATTCCAATCCTCGTGAGACATAGCCGCATATTTCTTGGCCACTCCTCCAAATGGTCACCATAAATCCTTCTGATAGAGATACTCCTCCATCTGCATTTTCTATAACTGAAAGTTCTATCCATTAAACTTCTCAACCTTCAACTTACCCTCATCTACCATAACTCCCACTCAACCGTGAGACCTTCCTACAGAGGATAACTAAAAAAAACCATGCTCTAATACCACTTGTTAGGATTAACAAGATAGAAATCTAACAATTACTTGCAGAAATATAACTAACATTAGAATTATATAAGACCAAATAGAATAGAACACGAGATCAAATATTTAACGCGGTTAACCCAATCCCTGGGCTACGTCCACCAAAAATCAAGTCCAATCTTTCTATTATACAGTGATTACAATCTGATCACAATAAGCAATCCTTTATAGCTCAATACTGTCGTAAGAAGCAAAAAAATTACATTACATAAAACCCTAACCCTAAGCCAGTTTATACAATCTTTATGCCACTTTAGGGTTAGAACAAGTCAGCCCAGAAATTGGCCGAAAATAAGCCTCAAAAAAATTTGCCTTGGGGGCTCCACCCTTGAACCCCCACTCTAATCCCACACATTGCAGAAAGGTAAAACACTTTCCTAGATAGTAGTTTCCTAATCATTCACTACAATATAAATAGGGTGGTCTCATCCCCCTTTCGGTCAGGCTTGGCCTTTCAGTGTTTCAGAGGACTCTGGGTCCTCCAAAATGTCAAAAGGGTGAAAGGGCCAAAAACACTTTAATTCTCCTCAACAGGCCCCTCAAGAACCTAGTTCAAGGAACAAGGAGAAGGTTAGATCCAACAAGCCAAAAGAAGAAGGGGGGTCCCCATGGTTAGAGGACCAAAATGGGGTGTGTGTTGTGCACCCACAACAAATAGCCCCGACAAAAGGAGGAATGACCAAGGAATTTCTTCATCATCAAGACTCTTCTAGATTCTAACTTTGTAGTGGAAAGAAAACAAAGAGCTATCCATGTCAACTTTTTTTCAATGACTTCTCAGTTTGACAATTTTTGCTTGTCTCTTAGTGTGTGTTCATGTGTGTTCATTCCTTGAACTTTAATTATGGTAACCAGAACATTTGTTAGTTGTTCCCAACCTTCACCATGTAGACCAGGGCTTCTCAGAAAGAGATTTTCTACCAGTCAGGTGTCCATAGCCCCAAAAAAATTTTCCCTAAATCCTAGATGTAACCTTTCTCTATTGTCGGTTGTGCATTCATAGCCCCGGTAGAGGTTTCTATAGTCACCCTTGTCCATTTGATCTACTAGGTTGGAGCTATGTAAGAGAGTTTTTTTTTATTATGAGCCGTATCAGGCTCTCGATGTACTTTGTTCTATATATTTAGGTTTATACTATCTTCTTTGATCAATCCAAGCAACGATTAGGCTGTGCTACTCAGATTTTACACTTGTGACCTCTTCAGGTCATTTTTCTTTTGTATGCTTGTTTCTCTCTTTTTCAATTAATCTTATTTTCCTCTTGCCTTTGCATTCACTAGACTTGGGTTCTAGGATTGGTGGGTACCTGAATCCACCCACTAGTGTTGGTCTCAACTGACAAACACTCAAGAAACCAATGATCTTGGGTGCCATTTCTTAGTGTGCTTTGTTATTAGGATGACTGAGAATCGAACACATTTCTGATTATCAATGATAGATACCGCCACTTTGACTTTTGCGACATTTCTTTGCACTGTATGTTTCTTTAGAGAATTTGACTAAGAAATACCTTTACTCCAATTTAAGGACCACTTGGAATGAATCGAAGGCACACTGAACCAAAGAAAAATGAACCCCAACAAAAGAGGGGAACAACCACAGACAGAAGGAACAGACTGACGGTGGAGAAAATGAAAGAAAGAAAGAAAGAAAGAAAGAAAATACAGAAAGCAAAAGACTATGATACAAGGGACAGAAGGCAGTCCTACTTAGGATCCAAAGTAATGTTTGAGGAATTTCCCATTGACTGGAAATGGGGTTAAATCTCTATATAAGGTGTTGATCCTAAAAATGTTCTCCCCCAAGATCTCTGATATCTGATAGGGGCCTGTCCACAATTTTTGAAATTTGGTGTGGCTACTCGACTTTTCTTTTTCCTTGTCCCACATGAGGACAAGGTCAGAGATCTTGAAAGCTTTAATGGTGGCTCTCTTTTCAAACCACTTCTTGATGATGGCTTGGTTCTTTGACACATGCTCCAAGGCCAAAGTTATTTTCTCCTCCAGGTTGAGGAGGTTCACGAGTCTAACTTGCTCGATCTTCGCCTCCCAAGTACTAGTCCATAAAGCTAAAAATTGGGATTTTCTAGTTCATAGGGAAGATGGTTGCAAGACATAGACTATTTGGTATGGGGATTTTCCCAAGGTGTTCTTAACCCTCACCTAGTCTGTCCACAAAGTGCATTTCAGTTGTGTGTGCCAATCCTAGGGATTGTCATCGAGGAGATGTTTGATCACCGTCATTAGGTTCTTATTTGTAGACTCTGCTACGCCATTGCCTTGTGAATAATAATTTGATGAGAAATTGAGGATTAATATTTTTCAAAGGCCCATTGAGTGAGTGAGGTAGAGGAGAAAGAGGGAGGATTGTCACATACCAAATAGAATGACATCCCAAACTTGGTTATGATACACTCCTCTAAGAGCTTGGTTACTACCTCTGTGGTGCAATTCTTTAATTCCTAGGCCTTTGGCTAGCATGTGCAATAATCGGTAGACATTAGAATGAACTGGTGTCCTACAGACAAAGGGGGGTTAATCACTTTAACAAAATCTAGCCCCATTGGGCGAACAAACGTACCTCGTATACTGGTTGTAAGGGCATTGTCAAATTTCTCTCTGGAGTTGTGCTTGTTTGGAAAGTGTGGCATGATCTCACATGTTCTCCAGTGTCTTTGAACATTTTTTGCCAAAAATACCCTGCCCTTAAGATTTGGTGAGCATTTTCCTTAGTTGAACTGTGTCCTCTCTCGTATCTATCATGAAAATCTTCTAGGACTTGCTTTTCTTTGAGCCTGTCTAGGCACCTTAGGTACAGACCTTCATAATTGCATTTATACAGCCGACCATTCTTCAACATGTAGGGCTACTTTTGATTTTCAAAGCCCTTCTCTATGAGCTATTCATCCCCTATGGGCAGCAATTTTGTAGTAAGTAGTAGACTACATCTTGATACCATATATCGGTGATCACACCTTGATCGGTGTAAGTTTGGCATACTAGACCTTCTTCCACTTTAGAGATCACCTTTGCAAGGCCTTTTCCTCTTACTAGTTTCATTGGCTGGATTTCTAGGTCAAATTCTTGCAGGATTTCCATCCAATTTTGCCTTTGCTCTCCTAGCTCGTTCTACATCAACAAATATTTTATGGTTGCATCGGGGACTATCCCAAAGGCTTTTCTCCTCAAGATGTAGTGGAAAAATTTCTTCAGTTCTTTAACCAAAGAAAAATATTGTTTGTCTAGGTTGGGGTACCTGACTTCAACATTCTTAAGGGGGCAACTCATGAATGCTATTGGTTTCTCATTCTCCCCATCTTTCTTCTGTGTGAGGATGCTGATGCAAGAGTGTTCTGACGTGAAAGAGTATACTTTGAATGGAATAATGTAATCTGGACTGACGAGGACAGGGGCTATAGCTATGGTGTTCTTAATCTTTTCAAATGAATTCCTTACTGGGGGAGTCCACTAAATCTTAGCATCCTTCTTCAGCATGTCATTCAAGGACAGGGGCTATAGCTATGGTGTTCTTAATATTTTCAAATGACTTCCTTACTGGGGGAGTCCACTAAATCTTAGCATCCTTCTTCAGCATGTCGTTGAATGGTTTTACTATCTCGGTGAAACCACAGATGAACTTCCGTATGAAGTTAATCTTCCCAAAGAAAGACTTCAACTCTTTGTGACTGTGAGGCGGCGTTAGCTTGAGAATGGCTTGGACCTGATTGGGGTCAATTACTATCCATGTTCCTAAGATTATGTGCCCAAGAAACTTTCCTTATGTCACCCCAAATACACTTTTTTAGGATTTAGGGAAATCTTGTACTTCCTACATCTTTGGAGGACTCTCCTTAGGTCACTTATGTGATCAGCTCGTTGTTTTGAAAAAAATCGTTAGATCATCCATGTAGATGATGATACATTTTCTGACTATCCCTTTGAAATTAGTGTCCATCACCCTTTGGAAAGTAGCCCCGATGTTGATTAAACCGAAGGGCATCCGTCGGTAAGCAAATGTCCCCTATTTCATGGTGAATGGAATTTTTAATCTATATTCTTCTTGTACCATTACTTGATTATACCCTGAATATCCATCCAAGAAGGACATCATTTGGGAACCATTCACTACTTGCATTACCTCATCAAGAGAAGGGAGTGGTTAATTATCCTTTTGAGAGGCTTTGTTCAAATTTTTGAAGTCCACACATTATCAAATCTCATCGGTCTTCTTTCTCATGGGTACCAAATTGGACAGCCATGTGGAGTGTCATATGGGGAATATAATTCTAACATCCAACAACTTCTGGACTTCCTTTTTTATCAGGGGCACCATAGTAGGGTTTATGGAACATTGGCGCTATCAAAATGGTTTGGAATCTAGCTTCAATGGGATATTGTGTACTATGACTAATGTTTCATACATTTTTAGTTCTTCATAACTCCAAGCTATGACATCTCAAAATTCTATAAGGAGGTGGACCATCTCATCTTTCTCCTCTTTGGTGCAGACTCTCCCAATGTGGACTTCTCTGGCTCTTCTTTGGTGCCAAGGTTGTATGCTTTGTATTGTTTTCCGTTGGGTGGTATGTTTGGATGTCTTTTCATAGCACTCCCATCACTATCAAAAATCCTCTCTAGTTCTACCATTCCTTTTGGTATAGAATTGGCCCTTAAGTTTATGATGCCTTGATCGTTGGGGTCTTCTGGGCTAATTTATTCTTCTTTTTCTTCTTCCTTCCCTTCGTCTTCGATCTATTTTTCAAACACACCTGTGCACATGACGAACTCAAGGATGTGTTGGTCATCTTGGAAGACTTGGAAATTGGTGATGTTATCTAGAATAGCCAGGGCTGCAATGAGTTCAACTAAGAACTTATTAGTTTAGACTTCTCCATTAGATGTAATGAACTAGCAGATACAGTTAGGGCAACGATGATGATGTTCTTCCTTTGTGGGATGGCCTTGATTATGAATGCTTCAAATTCATTGATCAAGTCCCGTGCCCTATTTTGGTAGGCTGAAATACTCTTGTCATTCCAAGAATACTGACTGTGGATTTGTTTGATGACCAATTGTGAATCTCCTTCTACCATCAAGGCTTTTATTCCTTTCTTGTGAGCTGGGAGGAGTCTACAAACCAATGCTTGTATTCTACAACATTTTTAGTGCACAGAAATTGTAACCCATATGCAGCATAGAAATACTTACCTCTTGGATTTATTAGTTTGATCCACGCTCATGCTCCTTATTTACACTTAGAGCCATTGAAGCGTAATTTCCATATTTGGTATTGTTTCACAAGTTTTGAATCATTAAGGACCCTTTCTGAGAATTCGTTTGCTTGGAGCTTCTGCTTCTTTCCTTCGTCGCCACCTGAGGAAGTTGACTCCCTTTTTCTCATTCGTTGGATATGTTTGAGGCTAGGGAATTTAGTACTATCACTGTCTTCATTTTCTTGTAGCTCTCGGTAGGGTAGACATGCTCCATCATCTGAGGTACTCTAGTCACTGAATAAGTTCAAGGTAGGGCTTTTGGTATCTAAATCTGACCCGCCATCTTGAATTTCGGTCTGGGCATCCAGGTCCACTAGGTCATCTAGCCTAGCGATGGTGACACCTTCACTTGCCACTTTTAGGGTTTCCTTTTCAGCTTTAGGCTTCCTTAGGGCTTTGACTGGTAGGGAAATTTGGGTTAGCACTCAGGACAACACATTTTGGAAATTGGAGCATGTGAATTATGAGTGACTCACTTGATGTAACTAACAATATCCTGGCAGTAGGAGGATGTTAGGGTTCCCATCTTTCCCTAGGTGTGGCATGCTTGTTGTTATACTACTGATAAAGTTCTGAAAGATGTCCTTGTGGATGTTGAACTCTAGTAGGCCCTATACCGGACTATGGCCTTGTTCTTAAACTTCTCTGATTTGGAACATGAAAATGTCATCCATCCGATAGGTGCCTAGGTAGGTCTATGTAAACTAAACTTCATTCAGAGAATGATAGTCAGTAATCATCCTCCTTAATTTAGGCTCGACATCAATATTGATTTGGTTGTTCATTCCTTTCCATGGTAACCATAGGTGTGTAAAATCTGTGGACAATCATCCTCTCAAACATTTTTTATATTCTTGACTTAGTAGCATTGTATAAGTCTTGAGGATATCTAGTATGTGCACATCAATGTACTCTTGTATCCGTGGGTCAGCAACTGGTTGGATATGTACGTCCTTAAGTACACCAAACACCTTGACTTTTGTCTTGTCCGGGTGAATCACCACTCTATTCATTTTTTGTGGAATCATTCCCAATTTTTGACAGATAGACAAAGGCATGACATTGCACAAAGCCCAAGAATCAATCATGAAATTGTGTAAGTTCTTCCCAAATATTTGTAGACTAAGCAGGAATGGTGGTACCTCTATCTTGTCTTTGAACATCATCGAGAAAGCTTCAAAAGTGTTGATGTTAGATGTGGTCTTTGTGTTGCTAGTCATTGTACCTTCCTTTGAATGGTCCAAGGATTTTAGGAGGGCTTCTCTCTAAGAAGGGAAACCTTGAAGCGTCTTGAACATGGACATGTTCTCCTTTGTTTTCTTTAATTCTTCAACTGCATTGTATTTATTGTTTGACCATGTTGGGATCCTGTAACTAGCGAATGTGTTTGGTGGGGATGATGCAGTAGAATTTGGGCCTCTAGGTGGCACAAGATTATTGCTTGCCCAAGGATCTGGTGGATTTGGTCATTTACTCGGAGGTATACCATCGTTCATAGGTTCCTTTTGGCTCCGTAGAATATAGGAGTTTTGATGATCATTTTGGAAGGCATGAAATTCAGAGTACTCATACTCATTCTCTTTCTGGAATGGGAACACAAAATCTTCTTCTCCTGAAAAGGGGCCCAAACTTTCCCCATTTCTAGACTCAGGAATCAAACATCATGAAGTTGAACTAAATGTTGGAATTAATGGGAAGTAGTACTAAGAGGGGAGGGGTGAATCAGTACCACTAAAACTTTTAACACCTTTCACAATTCATCATTAGTAATCATTCAATTTTGTATTACCAACCATTACTATTATTCTTTCTTATGCATGTATTGTTTGTTCACAATCTTTAATAGTTTTCAATAGTCATAGAAACATTCATGAAAATTATAAACATGTAACACAAGATATGGTATCACAGAAAACTCTTGTTAGGAAGTAAAAACTGCGGTGGGGATGGCACCCATAAAACCTCACTATCTGCATAATGGAAGGGAGTCGGTTAAGGCTTACAATTTGATCACTTCTGATGATCTACCCTGTTAGGAGTAATAAGGTGGAGACCTTTTAAGATCTACTCTGTTAAGAGGTTTAGCAACACTGATTTAAGTGTGCACTCAATTATGAGATTTTACAATAGGACGGTTAAGCCAACCTTTATTGAAAGGATTTCATTAGTGTAGTACACTTGTTAGAATGAGTAAAAATGTTTACCTAACTATATGCAATCTACTATTGCTGATTTATAGATCCATTAAATCTCTTACAATAATAATATCACCTTAAGTGATTGATGAATACCTTTTCTCTACTTGTCGGTAGCCTCTGTTTTGTTCTTGAAAACTAATTTGATTCTGTTTGTGTCCTTCTACATGAACTCTCTATCTGGTCTCTAGTTTCTCTCCGTGGCTACTATCTTCATTGATCAACATCTACTCTCAATGGATTGAGCACCTATTTATACAAGTATTTGACCTATCTTGGAATTCACGCATTACAATGTTAACTCTTAGATCCAAGGTTTACAACTTGACCTTGATCTTTAGTTTGCATGTTTTAAAAT
>MU227756.1:3376033-3390268 GCA_018584345.1 Thuja plicata
TTAGTGTACTACACTTGTTAGAATGAGTACAAATGTTGACCTAACTGTATGCAATCTACTATTTCTGATTTACAGATCCATTAAAGCTCTTACAATAATAATATCACCTTAAGTGATTGATGAATACCTTTTCTTTGCTTGTCGGTAGCCTCTGTTTTGTTCTTGAAAACTGATTTGATTTTGTTTGTGTCCTTCTGCATGAATTCTCTGTCTGGTCTTTAGTTTCTCTCCATGGCTACTATCTTCATTGATCAACATCTATTCTCAATGGATTGAGCACCTATTTATACAAGTATTTGACCTATCTTGGAATTCACGCATTACAATGTTAACTCTTAGATCCAAGGTTTACAACTTGACCTTGATCTTTAGTTTGCATGTTTTAAAATAGTAAAACTAATTAAAACAATAGTAAATACATTTCTCCCTCCACACATAATGGATTTAAAAGAAAATAAAGAAGCTATAAATACAACTTCAGTGATTTATCTGACGTGGAAAGTCAGATCCACTTTTTGCAGGATGTAATTGATTGTCGATTCTTGGTCGTTGGTTTGAACTTGAAGTCTGTCGACATTCCTTGAATGAATTGTTCATCGGGTTCCCTATATCTATCATGTTCCTCTCTTTTTTGTTCCATCAGGTAGCACTGTTGTTACTCATCGGGTTTCTTTTACCTTTTTGTCATCCGATAACACTTAACAGTGTTTGTCGGGTAACCTTGGCGTCGGATAGTGTTTTGCCCTGTCTATCGGTGTAGAGTAAACCGATGGTGCAGATCATGTTTTTCTCTAAGTATACTAATGGAAAAATATAATGCCTTCACTAAATGGGTGGTTCCTCTATATTTTGAGGATACTTGTTATAGGAGTTGCTTCCATAACCATCATTGCCTTGGCATAGATTTGGAGCCACGACAAAATTGGCCTCTGCAGCCTCACAAGTATTAGCATTATCTGCCGGTATGCTACCATTGTTAGGTCGGGTGTTCCATGGTCTATTTAGTCTTTACTTCCCAAATGTCTTATCTTGTGGATTTTTATTATTGTTGTAAGTGTTGAAACTCTAGCTCTAATTCTGGGAATAAGCATTCGAACTAGCCGGTGCTCGTTGGTACCCACTTTGGCATTGGGAAGGATTCAACTTCATACGGATGAGTTCACTTGTGATTTGGGACAAGGTTTTCTTCATGACATCCAACTCAGAGGCTAGGTGAGTAGTAGGTTTAGCTTGGGGCACAACCCTCTGCTCCACAAATGTTGTTTTATGAGCCTTGTAACCGAGATAAGTGATGGACGGTGGTAGGGTTATGAATGGTTGTGCTAGAATTGGATTTAGCGAAGGTGTGTGAGTGGCCAAAGCTTGACTTCCAATTGAAAATGGATGTGGGGCAGAAGTGTTGTTAATGGTGGGCATGGTCACGAAGTTCCCTTCTTGTGGGTCCATTTGTTGTGTGAATGTTATGGCCTAGTTATACACCTTCTCTATTGTGTCTCTATCCGCAGGGGGGAGTCTTCTTAGAAAAATTGAAGTGAAGGGGTCCAGGGCTTTGAGGTAAAATTGTATGACGGTTGTCTCTGGTATGGTGTAAGGAGATTCAAACTTTTGATGCATCTTATGGAAATGATGATGGAACATGGCGATGGGATCCTTAGGATATTTTCTTGTTGTTATGAACTAGTGATGTGTCTTATAAGGGTCCACATACAACTTGAATTGATTAAGAATTTTATTTTAAAATTTGAGCCATGTAGAGATAGACCCCCGTGGTAGGTTTAAGTACCAGTTGTATGCAAATTCCCCCAAACAGTATGGGAATAGATGACAAACAACATCTTTTTGGGTAATCTCCTTGTGGTTACAAATTTCTTTGAAGGCACGGATGTGCTCTTATGCTATCCTTGATTTTCCATATATGAAAAGTGTGCAAAACTTCTTTGGATTCTTGGGCAATTCATGGAGTTTCCCAATGAAGTTTAATGGTGATATTTATAAGTTACCAAAGAAATCCATTGGATAAGGTCATTGCAAATTTTAATTTTGCAAGTTTTGATTTTGATTTATGGCTGTGAGAATAGTTGGGGCAGCAATATTGGATTGTTATCCAAGTGGATTATAGGACTCAGTAATATGTTGAGAGGAGTTTTCTCTTGTCTTCCCTTTGTCACTGTGAGCTCTATGATGGTGAGTGAGTAGGGGCCAAACATCTAGAACAATCTAAAAGGGGCTATTGACTAGCCCATAGAATAATAGGGGCCTCCCACCCACAGTTTGGTTCAACTAATCAACTAATTTCAAACTAGCGGGATGAGAACAAGAAAGTATGCCCGGGGCCATCCATTGAGGGTGCTTTCTTAGCATGTGACATATATAATGTAATCTCCATCCCTCACTAATCTATCTCAACATAACAAGAAATGAAGCAAATTGTTGAACATGAAGTCCAATGGACATAAATCGTTGTTAACCCTTCCTTGTGAATTGAATGACAGAGAGATTTGGAACAAACCCATGAAGTATAAATCAGACAATGTCACAATTATATACCCAATGGATGCAATTGTTTGGAGATAAAATGCATTCACCTGTGCAAGATTTTCAAAACCTATCAAATCATGAAGCCACCAAGATGTGCGCACACATGAGATGGATTTATCATTGATCCCAATAAATTATCTTTCATATACATTCGTCCCAATAAGGTAGATAGACAACCACAAACTCCAAACTAAATAAACACATATTCGAAACACAATAAAATAGTTGGCTCTTTGAAAGTGAAGGAATACGCATACACACATTCACCAATTTTGCATAGATAATAGAAAATATCACACCATGAATGAAGCACCAATTGTAGATATTTATTGCATTAATAATCCACTGCTATTACATTGCTTTTGATTATAATATATAGAGTTCTTATCTACAAACTCTAAATGTCAAAATTAGGGCATCAGAGACTCTTAAATAATGAAAATGAACTAAAACTAAATCTTTGCTTAAAGAAATCTATTTCTAACTGATATTAAACAACTTGTATGGATTTTTATCTATTTCCAATCAATTTTCCCATGCAAGAGGGATCAAAATCACCAAGAAATAAGAGAGAGAGAGAAGATGGAGTTCAAATTCCATGCAAAAAAGTGATCTCACTAAAAAAGCCCAGAAATTAGGACCCCAACATCTACACTAAAATTAACCAAGTGCAAATTTGACTAAGTGCCAAAACCAAAACTGGAGACCACAAAATTTTAATCCTTTCGGAGGCCAAAAAGTAGAAATGATGGAAGGGTCGAAACGACCGAAATGCCAAAACAAGCCTTTGGAGGAAAAGTGGGTAAGTGTGAAAAACTGCCCATCTAAAAAATGGTTGTCTGGGTATAAGAAATCGGCTTGGGAACACCTCTAGATGAGAAACTTGCAGCCTCCGCACTATTTTCTATACTTCCTCATAATTTATTTCTCTCCTCTTCAGTTTGTTGACCTGTCATTCTTGCTTCTCTCTAAAAATGGTCAATTTGGAAGTGAAGAACTTAATCTCTTCATTGTGCTTGGAAATCCTCTGCATGTATTCCTTTGTATAAAATAGTTGGTGCAGGGCCTCTTTGGTGATAACACCTACCAAAATATCTCTGAATTGTTGTATCACCTCTTTTGTTGGGTGCAGGACTTGTTTATTTTTGTCCTGGTATAGTTCTAAGCCAATTCCTCTGAAGAAGCCTTCTATTTCTCCTACCCATTCCATGATTTCCTTTTGTTTTTCTAGTATGCGGTATAGACACTTTTTGAAAACCTTAATTGTTTTGGCTATGCCCTTAATCCAGGTTTTGAAGTTGTCTAGCTCTTTGCCCTTATATACCTTTACCAGTATTTGGAAGTTTTGCTTCTTGATTATCTTGAGGTCTTGGAGGGAAGCCTATCATTTGGTTACTTCAGAATCCAATCCCTCCTCACTCTCCATCAAATCAATCAACTTTATGGTTTCAACCAGAATGAATTGGTAAGGCCTAAAAACTAGTCTAATAACCCCTTCTTTGTACTACTCAAAATCATTCTTCCAATCAACACTTTCCTGAATGAAAGAAGTGGTTACATATTCCAGTAAGTCTAAAGTATCTCTCTTTTCTAATACATCCTATAATGAGCCCTCTAGGAAACTTGGGTCAATGGGATCCACCATCTTATGAATGAACTTCTTTAAAGCCTCATTTTTCTTTGTCAAGGACTTGATGGTCTCTTCATCCTTGCTCATAAAGCCTAAAGAATGCTTCAAACCTAGAGCTGCCAATGTCTTACTTCCTTCCTTGGTTGGCTCCCCTAAGTCTACCTCCTCAATTGGATAATCCTCAGGGGTCACTTGTGCTTGAGAGGTGCTAACATAAGGAACTGCTACCTATGCCTTCCAATGACCCTTGGTGTCTTGGGTAACATAGGATATGGTCCTTACTGGCATATTGGCCTCTGTCTAATGGAAGGCTTGCCCCAAGAATGCCATAGATGTATCTTCTCCTTCCTCCTCATCTGTGTAAGTTCTCTTCCGAGGCTGAATCTCTTTAGTAAACCAAGTAGGTTTACTAAATGTGGTAATTGGATCATATGGGAAAAAATGGATAATTGAAGCCAAGTTTTGTGATCTGGGAGTCAACTCCTCCCCCGCCTCTTTCCCATGTTAACCTTCTTCCCCAACTTCCCCCTCATGTGTTTCTTCTTCATGGATTTCTTCTTCTCCATTATCTTCTTCTACTAAAGCATCTTCTTCATCTCTATCTCGGCCTTCATCCACCTGAGGAACTAATTAACACTTCTACATTAAGGCCAGTCATGGCTGCCAATGTGGTTTTGAAGGGAGACATAGCTTCTGTGCCTACTGGCCCTTGGGGAGTCAGGATCAAGCAAGGAAAAGGGACCGATGGGGGTGGAGTAGGCATTGGCATTGTAGGTGGTGTAGGAGTAGAAGGAGTTTGAATGGGAGGTGGGAGAGCAGAAGTTGAAGGAGGCAGATTTGTTGTTGGAGTTGGGAGAGAAGGTGGTGGAGTAGGAATGGGAGGTGGGAGAGAGGTTGGTGGAATGGGAATGTGAGGTGGAAAAGTTGATGTAGAGCTCTCTCCTATTTTACCTCCTGCTATACTCTGGGTATTTGTGGCATCTTGAGTTTTGGGCCCTTGGCCAGTGCTAGAGTCCACTCCTGTGACAGGCACATTTAGTGCAGGATTGGGCCAGAGGTGGAGTGAGGATTAATTGGTGCTAGATGGGTGCCTGTGTTCCAAAGTTGATTCTTATTGTTGAGTCTGGTATATCCTGTCCCTAACCTGCAAAACCCTCTAGGACTTCAAAATAGGATATCTGAAACTTATTTGACCCCAGGGTATTTGAAGGAGATTCCTGCTCTTTTATATCCTTTGTGTGCATCCTTATGATCTCCTTATTTATTAGAGATGTTGCTTGAGACCTTGTCCTTTTTACCAAAGGTATGTCTTCCTCTTTCAGATCCTCTTGTATAGCTTCTAACCATAGAAAGGCAAAACCTCTCTTTCTTTTATAAGTCTTCTTCCCTTCTCTAGTGGTAGGGGAAGATTGGCTAGAAGTGGAAGCCTTCATCTTGGGTGGCCTGCGATAATCCAACGGGAGGATATATCTACTCTGTCATCCTAGTTTTTTGGGCCTTGTGCCTAGGATTAGGACTATATTCTATCAAATGTTCATGCCCATATACTATCCCTGGCTTCTGAGGTGGGGCATTCTTGTATTCGGGTACAGTAGACCTCTCTCCACATTTCTTATTCACCTTCCTGGGTGGATCCATCAATGTTTTCATAGGAATATGATCCATTTGATAAGGCCTTTTAATCCATGCCTCTATTTTTCTAACCACATGCCTCACTCTAAATTCCATGTTGTCATTTTCCTCTTTTTCCACCTTTGCATTTAGAATGGGTCGATTGTATATTTTATCCACAATATAAATTGACTCCAACACATTATCAGAATCTTTCTCCCAAACCTTTGGGGGGATTTGGACCTTCTAGGTCTCCTATGCTAGTGCAAGGGATATCTTATAGTAATCCCTGATTATGACCTCGTGATCATCCACACAGTTCATCGAATGATCTTCAAAGTCTGGCTCCTAGATATAGAACTTGCCAATGATATGGCTATATGTGCCTATGGGGTCGAATCGGGCCCTAATGTTCTTATATAATTAGAGTGGGAATTCATCCCACTCAAAGGATAAGGACTTTCAGATCTTAATGTCTTGGAGAGTGTAAGGACGTAGAGAAATAGGGAAGTCCCAGTAGTGCTTCTTCTTGTGCTTAATGTGTTCATATACATCAGCAAGCTGTCTGGCCATTTCTAGGATGACTAACCAATCAGATGGGTACATGGGTATCTTTTTTGGGTGTAGGGTAGATCATGCCACTCTAATGTATGTAAATGTTTTGAACTGTATGTAATAGACCCCTATGTCCCTTTGGCAATCACTTCTTTTGACAACCTCTTTGTGAAATCACCCTCACTAGATCTGATGATTGCGAAGATGAAAGCACCATTCACTATTTGTAGTCTGGGTTATTCTCAAGCATATCTTCTCTTCTCACTAGTTGTGGGTAGACAATATGAGGCCATACATTTGGTTCATTAATGTTTCCCCTCTTCATGAGCCCTGGATAATATGCTCGTGTGGCTAACAAGTACACTATTTTTGTACGCATGTAGAATTTTGGGTTTTGCTTAACCGCGGTCAATTGTTCATCTAGTGTGTCACTTATGATAGTGGTCCAATCGAACCTGGATTTGTGATTCCTGATCTTCTCTATCAACAGGATCATCTAGTTCTCAAGTTGGATGGATTGAGGTAGTCCATACACTCGACTTATCAAGGTGACTGCAACCTAGATTTCATCCTTCAAGTACCCTCTCCTGAGGTCTATTGTGTCTAGTTTGTTCTTCGAGAGAGGTTGTTTGAGGTATTCCTAGTTTGCAATCCCATATGCATCCTCACTTTTATTTCTAAACCACCTTAGCCCTTTTTCTATGTAGAAATCATAGAATTTTTCCACGCCCTTTTGGAGATAGAAGACCTCTATGTTGTCCGACCTTAGATTCAGAACCACCTGTCCTATATTCTTAACCGCCTTTTCATCTTGTATGTAGTGGTTAGCTAAGGTCATGATCAATTAAAAGGAAATGACTGCCACCAGATGGGCTGCTACATTAACCAACCTCAATAGGACCTGGGAGGTACAGTCTTCAGACCTTCCCACTGGTTGAGAACATTTTACTAGGAACTGATCCCAGTCTACGTTCCCAATTTCAATATCAGTGATCTCTATGTGCTTGTTCCCAATCTTCGAAGGGGGTGATTCCCTTGTACAGGTACTTCATCGGGGATGTTTTTTGTTTCTCAGGCATTCCTATGATAAAAATGCAAGTATCAATATCTTTTATTGAAAGAAAAATAAAAACTAGGAAAGGAAAACAAACTAACTAAGAAAAATAGAAGTAGAGGCTCTTTAAGTAGCCAAAAATGCAATTTTTTCTCTTTTGTACATTTTAGGATTTCAGACGCCGAAGGAAAAGTTGGAGTGCAAAAAGGCCAAAAATGTGATGAATGAGGTTGGAGAAACAAGCCCTCTTATACTTTCGGTGAGCAAAAGTCTGAAAATGGTTTTGGACTCTGAAAGTCTGAAACCTCTGGAAGGAAGACCCTGTCTTTGGTCATTTGGGCCTTTTGGTGTCTCGGTGGTTTCAGACATTTTAGAGGTCCAAAACACCAACGCTACTGAAAGTACAAAATGCACTTAGGTGCAAAATTCTCTAGGAGGGAAATTTTTTGGCCTTTCGAAGGCCAAAAACCTGCAACTAGGTCGCGACGCAAAAACCCTAACTTCTAAAAAAGCAAAATAAAAGGGCAAAAAGAAGGGGTGACCCCTCCACAAGTCCAAGGGTGAAAACCCTAAGGAACTCAGAGGGGGCATGACCTAACTAGGTCAAAACCCTAACTAAACAGATGCAAAACAAATAAAAAATGAGATGAATAGGAAGCGAGGACCCAAACCCTCCCTGTTGAATGCAAGGCAAGGGGAGGGAAATGACCAGAGGGTGAGAGGAGCAACTGGAAGAGCACGGTGAGCAGGAGAAATGAAAGATAGTGAGCGTGCAGGGGGTAGAAGGAAAAAATACAGAAGTGAGGAAAAAGTGACTCGGGTCACTTAAATAGCTCACGGGGTGACGTCACCCAATTTTGGCATTTTGGAGGCCAAAATGCCAAACATCAGTTGGCCTCATCCCCCTTTCAGTGTTTTGAGGTCCGAAACACCGAAAGTTCTGAAGGTTTTTCCCTTTGACCTTTTCAGTGTTTTGGAGGCCAAAACACTGAAAGGGTCAGCCTTGACCTTTTGAGCCTTTTGATGTTTTTGAGGACTCTGGGTCCTCAAAAATGCCAAAAGGGAAAAAAGGCCAAAAACACTTTCATTCTCCTCAACATTCCCCTCAAGAACCTAGTTCAAGGAACAAGGAGAGCGGAAACCCAACAAGCCAAAAGAAGAAGGGGGTTCCCCATGGTCAGAGGACCGAAATGGAGGGTGTGTTGTGGACCCACAACAATAACTTTCACAATGAAACATTCACAAGCACGATTAACACAATATACAATCTGGAATAGAGAAAAAATACATTTAAATACAAATGCGAGATAATTTGCACATGATATCTAAATGTGAGAAGAGGCAAAATATAGATTTTCTAGTAATGAAAAGGCAAGGAGAATTTACAATTATAGAAAGCAAAATTTTATATAAGAGAAAAAGGGGTAACCTACAAAATATGTTATAAATTTTCTTTTATAGGTCTCTTTTATATAACCTGAATAAAAAAACCCAATTCAACTAGGGTTTTCTTGTATGAAAATTTGATGAAGGAAACTCATATAAAAGATTTGATTTGGCATGCATATTTGGTATTCTATAATGAAGGATAAGCCACAATGAATTCCCCTATAGTTTATGAATAAAATCCCATTACTTCAGGATGACTGTACAACAAGTATGGCATGATTTTTCTCTTTGTCAAAGCAAAAAAAGTTGTGTGCAAGTCATAAAGTAGCACAAAGAGCCTAGAAACAAGTGTGCAAATACTAGAGAGGAGTAATTTCACTGCTCTTGTAGATAGATTTGATCATAATGGTCCCTAGAGTAGCTAGGAATTAAATCTTGACCTCCCTATCTGGTAAAGACCCACCGTGACCATTGAAATTTGAAACTAGGTCACAAGTTTGTATATCGGTCATTGATATGGACTTTCATGCAATTGGAGGGCCAAATTTTGTTGGGGATCTACGTAATTTAATTTTAAAATATATCTTCGATGTAGAATTTTTCTTTTGATCAAATGACCCACGTTGTTCCAAAGAGCTTATATGAATCTTTAATATTCTAGCCATGACGCAAAAACAACTGTTGGATTAGATGCATTGAACTTTCAAAATGTTGATGAGATGAAGAGAACCTCACCTTGGGTCCCCCATGGATATGTAATCTAAATTACTCTATGGTGGATTCAAAATAAGTCAAGACTCCTTACAACATGAAAATATTCTTGGGTTTAAGGTGGGTTTTCATGACCAATTCTTCAGGGCAACAAGAGGGCACACATCAAGGCTACAAGGACCATCTTAAAGAAACAATACACCATAAAATGGGGCCATTTATCTTTGAGTATTTTGAGAATAAATAGACACAAAAAAATCTATTACCACACTTGGTATCAAATTTGGATAATCACCAAGGTCACTTCCTTCATTAGATGCAACTAGGACTACTAGCCATATCTAGGCAATTTTTGGACAATAACTAGAAAATCACTCATCACAATGAAAAAATGAAACCCATTTAAGATACCCATTTTGGGATTCTAAAACACATCTCAAAACCAACCTATGTTACTTTGGCACATTCTGCTCAAAAAATTAATATTATCTATTTTGGGTCACAATTAGCCCTATTTTCCAAAGAAAGTACCCTCAAAAAACTATCCCAACATTAAAAATCAGCACAAATATTATATTAAGGTCATAAAATGTCTAAATCCATGTTTTCATCCATTAGAAGGGCCTGCAAACTCACCAAACTCAAAAACCCTTACTCTAGGCTTCTTTTGGCCAACTTATGTGAGGGTTTTTTAGGAAATCCAACCTCCCAACCTTATCACACCCAAAAAACCACCTATAAGTGTCTCATAGTGTCTTCAAATACTATACAAACCATCTTCCAACATTTATCAATGCAATTTCTTCATACCCCAACTTCTAGCCAATAATTCTTGCTTGAAAACTTACATAAACCAACTAGGGCATCACTCCAAAATTAGCAAATGTTATCCCCTTCTCCTAAACCCATTCACATAGTATACGTGCCCCTAATTATGTTATTCCACTAGGTTACAACAAGTTAAAAAGGGTGGAATGCCCTATATCTTCATATTTTTCTATCAAACCCTTGACCTTGAAATTACACAGGTAGTTTTAGAAAATTGCTTATAAAATCTATAAAACTTAATAAAAAATCCTCAAACCAAAGCCAAAATTGATTAAACTCATTCCTTCATCAAATCATAAAGTTTTTTAATTGTGAAAGTGTAGTATGGACCCTTGCAAAGGTTTGTAACAACATGTTTTTCAACAAAATACAGGAAAAAACTTGATGTTATTATTGTTTTCACTTATTGTCTTCATGGCCAACCCTTGGCTCTACCATAATAGGCCCTTGTGAAGAATTTAAAACCCATTTTCAACTGCTACAACCAAATTTTAAACTCCCTTGACCGTTGAGATTACAATTTGACAACTTTGTATTATGACAACTTGACAATTTTGAAAAATTTGCAAAGTTGTTTGACAACTTTTGCAATTTTTGCTTATTTCTTATAAAAATTTCTATAAGGACCCCAAATTATCTCATCCAAAATTTCCTAAATTGGGTCAAATAGAGATTGGAATAAGATTACATACCATGAATTCATTATTTGACATACTTGACAATATTGTGACAATAGTTACCCATATAGGCCTATTGACCAACATGACCCCGCAATTGAACTCAAGCCCACACAAATGCTAAATATGGCCTTATTTATGACCTTGAAAACAATAGAAACATTAAAAAAACTTAAATTTTGCCTCATGGAGGCATGATAACTCATTGGGTGCCCCTACACCAATATGCAACAACCACATACAATACCACAACCTGACAATAACTTACACCATTCACACCTATGAAGATGTAGATGACCATCCTTATTTATATATGGGCCTATGTGGACATGTGGTAGATTCTTGCTTCATCACTACCTAAAATTGGTCCTTATAATACTAACTTGCAGAGCCATGAATAACATTTTTCTTAACTACCAATTGTTATCTACTACTTCACTCGTCTTCCTTTAAGCTAGCTTTAACTACCAAGGAGGCACGAAGGATGTTACCTATGACAACCACAATCAAATAATTTGTGTTAATTCAGGAGGCTGAGAAGATGAAAAGGAATAATTTCTATGGGACGACAATGGTCATTTGATTTTCCTTCATTAAAAATAAATGTTATAAACTTTGGACATAACCAAGATAGCTGGTGGACTAGAAGGTAGAGGCCACTAAACATATGGGGAAAGGGGCTTAAGGTTGTCAGGGATAGTTGGTCAACCTGAAAACATAATGTGTCCAAACAAAGGCTCACGGGGTTACCATAATCAAACCTATTTGAGGAATGATTTTTTTTACAACATAGATATGTTTTTTTCTAGAGAATAAAAGATAAAATATGCACAGGTCATAAGAGGAAACATATACATCCAATTTTCTAACCTATAATCCACAAGATCTTTCACAATGCCATCCTATGTAGTGTACATGTTGGCTAGGTAAAAAAAATATAATGGATTATCATATTTTGATCTAATAGGCCATGGATAAGGCTAGTATAAGGTTTATGAATACTATCCCTAGTTGCAGTTCCATCATAAGACATAGTTGAGAAGGGTCAATGACGCCTTCATGATGTTCATAGTCAAGACCTTTCAAGGAGGAACAAATAAAAGGTTGTCCAAGAAAGCAATAAAAATAATGAAGTAGTATAGCTCTTGGCTTATTTAGTTTTCTATTTTTACATATATCAAAGTGTTTGGGTATGAAGGACTACCATTCAGATTGCCAAAGTAAACTAATGACAAGCTAGTCCTACTTGAAATAGTGTAGAAATTGCATTTAATAGACAAGGTGTTAAATACAAATAATATCACTTTTTCTTTATCTATTTATGTAGTGTACATGTTGGCTAGGTAACAAAAATATTTTATTTTAGTGTTGTAGATTATAATGTATTTTGTTAACTAGCTTGTCATTGGAGTACTTTGGCAATCTGAATGGTGGGAATTCATACTCAAATACTTTGATATATGTAAAAATGGGGAAGTAAATGAGCCAAGATCCATACTACTTCATTGTTTTTATTGCTTTCTTGGACAACCTTTTTTTTATTCCTCCTTGAAAGGTCTTGACTATGAACATCATGAAGGCATCATTGACCCTTCTCAATTATGTCTTATGATGGAAGTGCAATTGGTGATATTAGTCATACACCTTACACTAGCCTTATCCATGGCCTATTGGATCAAAATATGATAATCCATTATATTTTTGTTACTTAGCAAAAGACCTTCATGGTGGAACATGTCGACAATCAACGAAAGGAGGACATGTTGGATAGGTAGTATTGACTATGTCATTGGCCTATTGGATCAAAATATGATAATTTATTATATTTTTGTTACCTATCTAACATGTACACTACAAATTATGACATTATGAAAGTACATGATAGACAATGTTGTGGTTTCTTATGGATAATATTTTTGTGCAATTTCTACATTGTTTCACATAGGACTAGCTTTTCATTGGTGTACTTTGGAAATTTTAATGGTGGGCCTTCATACCCAAAAAATTTGATATATGTAAAAATAGGGAACTAAATGATCCAAGAGTCATACTACTTCACTATTTTTATTACTTTCTTGGACAACCTTTTCTTTGTTCCTCCTTAAAAGGTCTTGACTATAAACATCATGAAGGCATCATTGACCCTTCTCAGTTATGTCTTATGATGGAAGTGAAACTAGGGATAGTATTCATACACCTTATACTATCCTTCTCCATGGCCTGTTGGAGAAAAATATGATAATCCATTATATTTCAGTGAAAGCCAAAGAACATGTACACTAGAATTGGCACTATATTACTAAATGAGCCAAGAGCCATACTACTATTCAAAATATGATAATCCCTTGTATTTTTGTTACCTATATTATCCTTCATAATGAAGTCACACTTCAGAAAATATATGTTGTGTACATGTCGAACAAAAAGTGAAAGCCAAGCAACATGTACACAACAATTGTGACATAATGGCCTATTGCATCTGATAGTACACAACATTTTCAATGATGCCTTCATGATGTTCATAGTCAAGAAGACCTTTCAAGGAGGAACAAAGAAAAGGTTGTCCAAGAAACCAATAAAAATAGCGAAGTAGTATGGCTTTTGGCTCATTTAGTTCCCTATTTTTACATATATCAAAGTGTTTGGGTATGAAGGCCCACCATTTAGATTGCCAAAGTACGCCAGTGACAAGCTAGTCCTACTTGAAATAATGTAGAAACTGTATCTAATTGACAAGGTGTTAAATACACACACACACATGTGTGTGTGTGTGTGTGTGTAAAGATATGTGTGTGTGTACATACACACACATACATGCATGTATGTGTGTATGTACACACACATATATATATGTGTATATGTATATATGTATGTATGTATATATACACACATATCTTACTGTAGACACCCTAAAATGGACAGGCTTGCGACTTTACATTAAAAACACTAATTTTCATCTATTAATTAATGGTTTTTTAATCATTAATTAATCATCTATTTTCCTCTAAATTCATTTCTCAAATCATCTAATCCAATTCTCAAAATTAATTAAATAATTAATTTTATTTAATTAATTAAGCTTTAATTGATTAATTAAACTCAATTTCCTATAGTTTAAATCAAATATTTAAACTTACTAATTATATTCTTCCAATTAAATTAATTTCAATTAAATTAATTTAATTTCATCAAATAAAGTAATTCTTAATCAAAAAGAATTCAATTATCTCACATGTTGAAAA
>MU227756.1:3408646-3422293 GCA_018584345.1 Thuja plicata
TTATGCAATAAATGAATGCAATCTACCATGCACAAAATTTTTGAGTAATGCATGTGTTAGTTAGAAAGAAGTTAATTTGGAAAGATGTTCTCTGAGATTGATCTATTTAGACATGGAATGATAGAAAAGATTCTTTTGATTTTTTTGATAGATATGAATTGATAGAAAGGATGAGTTTCCCAAGTTGCTGCCCTTATTTCCAATATTTGTCATCATTGCATCTTTTTCTTTTTTTTTCTGAAATTCTGAAGAACATCGAATGATCCAGGTCACATACCACCTGAATACCGCCATGACCTCTTGATAGCGGAAGGAGTAAAGAGATTGAATAGAAAGAGAACCTAGTGCACCCAAATATTGACCATCTGGGTTCAACTATGTTCCTTGTTTGAAAAGAAACAGAGCCAAAAGCACCTAGATATTGACCATTTGGATACCGCTTGTCCTCTAAATTAATCTAAAACAAATAAACCAAGATAGAACTCCTATGCACCCAGAGTCCATCTGGATAACACTGTGAGCTCTTGATTTCTGAAAGGGAAAGCCAAGCAAACAAGATAGAACTCCTACGCCCCTAGAGTCCATCTGGATAGCATCGTGAGCTCTTGTTTGCAACATAAAAAGGGAAATACCATAGAAATCAAGATAGAACTCCAAAACACTCAAAATCCATCTAAATAGTGCTGCGAGCTCTTGATTCTATAAAACCAAACAAACAAAATAAAAGAGAAGGAATGTCCAATTCTTTCCCAAGGTTAAGCTCAGATCGTGGAACTGCACAGCTGCCAGATAAGTGACAGCACCTACCGCATTTATCCTAAATCATCATGGCCCTGAAATCGAAGTGAACATTCAAAAAACAATAATCAAAGAAAATAAGTCATGATCTATCTTAGCTACTCTCCTCACATGGTGGATCCTGGAGTAACATAAGAACATAACCACAAAATACAGATTGACATCTGACCAACTCAACTGACCTAGTCAACATTTTTGGATGGTTCCTTGATGCAGTTGGATTCTCCTGATTGGCTCGACTCTTTGGATAGGCTTGATTGGCTTGATTGCTTGAGTGTGTTTGGTTTCAGCAATAGATTACTCATATAAGACTGACCTGTCTGGTTTGAGCGTATCCATGACTGTGTAAGATGATTGATATGATTTGATTGATTGATTGCTCTAATCATGTTGGCAATTGATCAAGCTATGTCAGATGGGCCCAATGTTGATTCACAAAGCTCATGATTGTGACAATCGATAGATTGATTTGATCATTTTGGTAGCTGATCAAGCTGTGTCAGATGGACCTAATGATGATTTTCAAATCTCATGATTATGACAATTGATAGATTGGCTTAGTTTCCAATTGCTTTCTGATTGATCTGATAGATTGATAAAGCTATGTTAGATGAGCCCAATGTTGATTTGCAAAGCTCATGATTGTGACATTGATTGACTAGGCGTGATTGCCCTTTGCTCTCTTGATAACCGAGTTGGTTTTATTGCTTTGGATTTTGCAATTTTTTGAATGTTTTTTATGGAGATTGATTTTCTCTTGATTTTTTTATCTTTTTTTTTTTAAAATTTTGATGAGTTTTCCAAATTTTTGGGATTTTTTATGGATATTTAGAATTGCCCCCTAGTCTAGTGGACCAGTACTAACCATGGATAAGTGTTGGTGCTCAAAGGGGAATGTGCTTCTGGATATAGCTTGGTTAGTCATTCTTGCATTTAAAATCTGCTCAAGCTTTTGGAGTTCATTGATGGTGAAGCTGGATTTGAACACTTGGCGCCTGATTGCTAGGTTTTCACCAAGGTACCTACTCAATAGTGCCTGTTTGCCAAGTTTTCATTAAGAGAGTGATTTTGTTTCTCTTTACTTTTTTGCTTTTTTTGTTGTCACCAAGGCGCTTGATTGTCAAGTTTTCACCAAGGTAACTTTTGTATTTTTTGACTTTTTTTGGTATTTTCTGGATATGTAGATAGGTGCCTTAACCATAGAGTTCTTAAGGGTAGAACCTCTTGAGATGCATGCTGTTGATGTAGCCAGGGAGCTGATCTCCTTCTGGTGTCGCTAGTATGAATGCCCCACTCTGGGTAGAGCTGACAATGACAAATGGTCCTAGCCAGTTAGGCTTGAACTTTCTGGGTTTGACTCGCTCTACTTGATTCTTCTGATTTTCCATGAGGACAAGGTCTCCTACCTCAAATGTTTGTGCCTTCACCTTCTTATGATAGTTCTTTCTAAGGTGATTTTTATAGCCTTGTAAGTGGTTAAAGGCATGTTGTCTTCTTTCATCTAGTAACTCTAGTTCACTGAGCCTTGCTACTCTGTAGTCTTCATCTGAAACCAGGTTCTTCAATGATATCCTTAGGGATGGGATTTCCAATTCAAGGGGAAATAATGCCTCTGATCCATAGACTAGTGAGAAAGGAGTGGCTCATGTAGGTGTTCTCACACTAGTTCTATATGCCCATAATGCGGGACTAAGCTATAAATGGCAGTCTCGCCTAATTCGTTCACTATTTTCTTCAATATTTTCAAGATTGTTTTGTTTGTAGCTTCGGCTTGACTGTTCCCTTGAGGATAGTAAAAGGAAGAGAACCCTTGTTTGATATGGAACTATTCGCATAGCTCTTCAACATCTTTGTTCTGGAAAGGTGTACCATGGTCTGTTAGGATAGTTTGAGGGATCCCGTATCGATAGATAATGTGATTAAGTATGAAAATTGCTATTTTATTTCTAGTGATGTAAGTGAGAGGAATTTCTTCCACCCACTTGGTGAAGTACTTTGTTGCTACTATGATGTATTTATGTCCATTCACTGAAGAAGGTGTAATTTTTCTCACTAGGTCAAATCCCCACATTGAAAATGACAATGGTGATGTAATAGGATTTAGTTCCTGGGTTGGTGCATGGATGAGGTCTCCATGAATCTAACACTGTCTACACCTTTGTACATGTTTGTGTGCATATGTCTCTATTGTGGGCCAATAGTATCCCATGCGGATGATCTTCTTAGCTAAGTTGTTACCACCTCTGTGGGTTCCACAAATTCCTTCATGTACCTCGTACAAAGCTTTTTGGGATTCCATGGAAGCGAGACATCATAGTAGTGTTTCATCTAGACTTCGTCTGTATAAAGTAGTTGAGAGGATGGTATACCTAGAGGCTTGGCAGATGAGGGACTTTCTCTGGTTCCTAGACGAGTTGGGAGGTAAGACACTATTTTGGAGATAGTTATAGACATCTTGGTACCGTGGGGATTTAGGACCAACAAGGATGCATGTTGATTCTGTGATGGATGCTTGATGTGATGGCACCAAGAGTTTCTCCACTAGAAACTAGAATTTTTTTTTGTTGCCTGGCATATCAATCAGTGATGCTATGGTAGCCATCACATCTGCAACTTTGTTTTGTGCTTGTGGGACTTGCTCAAAGAAGATGTAATGGAATTTGGTGCGTAGTATTTCCATATGTGCTCTGTATGGTATGAGCTTCTCATCTTTGGTTGTATAATCACTGTTGACTTGACTGATGACTAACTGTGAATCTCCAAAGACTTTAAGGTTCTTGATTCTCCATTGAATTGCTATCTTTAGACCGATGACTAGTGCTTCATATTCCACTATGTTTTTGGTGCATGGGAAGTTAAGTCTGAAAGACTTTGGAATTGTATCATGATCTGGAGTGATAAGCACTATCCCTGCCCCTGCACCATGGTTTGTACAGGATCCATCAAAAGAAATTTGTCATACCTCAATCGTCGGTTGTAGTGTCATAGTAGATTCGTCAGGAAAGTCATAAATAATAGGCTGATGGTCCTGAATGGGTGCCTCTGCTAGTTGATATGCGACCACTTGTCCTTTGATGGCCTTTCTGTCTACGTACTCAATGTCAAACTCACTCAAGATCATTACCCACTTTTCCAGTCGTCCAATGAGCACTGCTTTACTTAGGAGGTACTTTAAAGGATCAATATGGGCAATCAACTTTGTTTGGTGACTCAACATATAATGTCTCAGCTTGGGAAGCGAAAACAACTGCAAGACATGACTTCTCAATTGGCATATAGTTTAGCTCATATCCAACCAATGTTCTGCTTAGATAGTAGATGGCCCTCTCTTTACCTGCATCATCATGTTGTGCCAAGAGTACACCTAATGTTGACTCCGTCGTTGAGATATATAGAAGCAATGGTCTACCTTGGACTGGTGGCACCAATATAGGAGACTTTAGAAGGTAGTCCTTGAAGACTTGGAATGCCTATTCGCATTGCCCTGTTCATATGAATTTGATGTCTTTATGCAGTAGATGTTGGAATGGGTGGCACTTACCTACTAGCTGAGTTATGAAGTGCCTGATTGATTGGATCCTTCCTTGTAACCCTCTTAGTTATCTCAGGTTTGATGGTGGAGGCATGTCCAACATCGCTTTGACTTTCATTGGGTCCACTTTGATTCCTCTATGTGACACTATGAGCCCCAATAGCTTTCCTGTTGTGACACCGAATGCACATTTCTTTGGGTTTAGATGGACCTTGAATTCCTGCAATCTATCAAAGATTGGTCCCAATACTTGTAGATGATCCTTGCGAAGTATTGACTTGGCTAGTATGTCATCCACATAATCTTCCATTGTTTTGTGGATGAGATCATGAAATATAGTTGTCATAGCCCTTTGATATGTCACTCTGGCATTCTTTAGACCAAACAACATGACATTCCAACAATATGTCCCCCAAGGACATTTGAAAGTTGTTTTGTGTTGGTCCTCTGGTGTGATCCTTATTTGATTATACCATGAAAAGCCATCCATGAGTGATAGAATTTGATGTCCAGCAGTTAGATCTACTATCATATCAATGTTGGGTAAAGGAAAGTCAACTTTGGGACAAGCTATGTTGAGATCCCTAAAGTCTGTGCAAATTTGTATCTGACAACTATGCTTTGTAACTGGTACCAAGTTAGATATCCAGTCTAAATATGGTATAGGTCTTATGAACTTAGCATCTAGGAGCTTTTTCAACTCTGCCTTGACTAGAAATGCAACATGGGGATACATCTTTCTCATATTCTGCTTGACAGGTTTGGCGTTGGGTGGTAACTGGAGATGGTGTAGTACTAGCTCTAGATCCAACCCTGGCATATTCAAGTAGGACCATGCGAAATTGATCATCCTTGCCTTGAAGAAACTGATGAACTATTCTCTCTCCTCAGGGGTGAGTGATTTTGCCAAGTATATGTTCTTTGGGTTCTTGTCATCTCCCAAATTGACTTCCTCTATTTCTTCTGCTAGTAATGTTGATATCTCCTCTGTCAAGGGGAGGAGTTCCTTCTTTCCATATTCTAGCACCTCAGTGAGGTTTTCGCTAGAAGATACGTCTCGTTTTTGCTTTTTATTATTTTTTTGTTCTTTTTTCTTTTGTGGACTGGAAAGAGAAGCTGCCTCCCCAAAATAGGCCACTCTATCGAGGTCAATGGAGAAGCCTTCCTTGTGGTCTCCTAATGGAATGCCTTCCCTAAGTCACATAAAATTAGCAATAGCCTCATCATTCTCGAAGATATCTAAATCAGGGGGTTCTTGTTGATCTCACTATATTAGCTCTGGGTGTACAAGAGAGATACTTTCATGGTTGTTTGACTCTATTTGATTGAAAGGGACTACAGATATGGTTCCCACAAAAATGGACTATGATGTGGACACACCACTTGAGGTTTGATAAATGACATGCTTATCTATGCAGGGTTGTTCAGTAATGGTTAATTGGTTAAATAAGTCTTCTAGGTTTATGATAGTGTTTGACTGAGGGGAATAATCTAGGATCGATGGTTCAGAGTCGTGAAAGGATCTCCACTCATACTCATGGGAGTCAGTCTCAATAGAATGTTCGTCAGATGTCTAACTTCCTTCATTATCATCGATTGCTATGTGGAGGTCTATTCGGGTTTGTGTGGTTCCCTCTTCGGCGGGCAACAATTATGCTAATATGTTCTTTATCAAGACATGTTCTATGCTATGCCCCCGGTGCATCTCTGCTATTTGTTCCTAATTAACTTGAATGTCTTGGATCATAGGACTGGTTCTTTTTTGTCCATATCCCAACCCTCTCGTGTTTCTCTGGGTTGGCGGGAGAGATAACTCCATTATGCCTTGTTGTCTTCCCCCAGCCTGGTTGTACCATTGTATCCAAATCTTTGTAAGATTATATAACCATTACCATAGTTTGACAGGGGTAGGGGTGGGCGGATTATCTCTGGTGGGTCTTGGTATAACCAAGTACTGATGCTTTGTTCAAATGGCTTTTCTTCTGCTATGTCTCCCCATCAGACAAAGGTTGTGGGCGGACATCTGAATAGAATAGGCTGCGGAGCTTCTGTTGTAATAACATGATGTGGCATGCCATAAGCTCTCGGGCTCTAAGGCATGTGCATGATGGTGAAAGCCTCTTCATACCTATATTCACCATAGCCTTTGTTGGTGATGGATATTTTGCCTGCTTTCCGTGTGATATCCTAAAGATTTGAATCTAAAGAGGACTGAACACTTGCATTTTGGTTAATGGCTATCTTTCCTGTTGTCCATGTGACATCCTTGGGAGTGGAATCTAAAGAGGATGGGATGCTTTCATCTTGGTTTGAGGGTACCTAGTTATCAGTTCTGATTTGGACAGCATTACAGTATTGGAAAGGATTGGGGTCTCCCTCTATGATGATTTCCTCTCCCTGGTTTGGGAAATTGATGCATTGATGGTAGGTCAAAGGTACGACTTGCATTTCGTGTATCCAGGGTCTCCCTAGTAGCATGTTATATCCCAACTCAAGGTCTAGGATTTGGAAGGGAGTTTTTTTTACCACTGGACTGATACGGACAGGTAGAATGATAATACCTTTAGAGGACCTTTCCTCCTCATCATAAGCTCTGATATTTATCCTCCTTGTGACATCAATGCTTGATTTTAAATAGCCTAGTTGCTTGATTAACTTTAGAGTACAGATGTTTAACCCAGCTCCATTATCAACAAGGACCCTATGGATAGTGCTTTTGTGGACCTAGACAAGTAAGTGCAAAGGATCATTATGCAGGGGTTTATGCAGTGGCACATCACGGTCTGTGAATGTGGCATGTTTGTTAGCAGCCATATGATTAACCATCATTTGGAAGCTCTCAGGTGTTATGTCCCTTGGGACAGCTACATTCTAAAGGGCTTGGTTAAGTGCTAGTTTATGTTGTGGAGATATGCTCAATAGGTCAAACATGGAGATCTGAGCAGGTGTGTTCTTTAGTTGGTCCACTATGCTTGTTTGTGGATCTAAGTTTTCTTTAGGATTGGCCGATATAGTAGATGAGGATGGTACTCTTTGCAAGATGACTCTGGCGCAATGCATTATTATAGCACATTTGTTACCTTGGTCTTTGATAGTGATCGAAGCCACATGGCTATCTGAAGGATTGAGGCAATTGATAACATTATCACTATTGGCATATGTATAGTTGACTTGTTTTGCTAGTCCACCAGACCCGGAAGCTTTTCCCTTGTTGTGATCACGAAAGGTATCATTGAAAATAGTGTGATTAGTTGTGCCTTTGGTTTGGGTATTTGTCACATCGATGTTCCATGTGTCAATCAGGTCTTGGAAAGCATGTTTAATTGGTAACAGTTGGATGTTTTATGTCCTTTTACCCGATGGAACTCACAGAAGTCCTTGTCATTATACCACCTTGGTTTGTTTTCCTCTTGTTCAAAGTCCTTGATTTCTGGGAGAGTGATAGTGTTTGATTATATCAACTTGTGTAAAGTTGATTCTATCGGCTCTCCCAATGGTGTGAAATCTCGTTGCTGGAATTGAAACCGTGGTTTGCATTGATTCTATTGTTGACTGTTTGACACAGCGGCCGCTTGTATAGGAGGAGGTTGGTTTTGGTTGTATTCTTGTTGAGTGGGCCCTGTGGGTTTTTGGTTGGATACAAGTATGCCTTGCACTGACACCTTGGGTTGTGCATAGTTGACTATCTTCACATCGATGACACCATCGCTAGTGACATTTTTGTTTTTGTTCCACCACTTAGATTTTTCTGTTGCATTTTTGTTTGTATTCATTTGTGTGGGATCTGCAAGGATTCCTCATTTGACTAAGTTCTACTCACAATGAACTCCTCGTTCGATAAGTTGTGTGAAGTTCAGAGCTAACTGTAACTATGTTGTGAATGAAATGTCTAGAATTAGATTGTCAACAAACATGACTATTAAGTCTTGTTCGGGCACATCATATGTTATGTGGTTTTCCGTATTCCTCCATCTCTATAGGAATTTCACAAAAGACTATCCATCTTTCTATTTGATATCACAAAGGTCCTTGATGCTAACCTTGAGCTTGATGTTATGATGGAAGTGAGCTATGAACTTTTCAGCCAGTTCACCCCAAGACTGAATGTCGTGAGGTAAATGTGAGAACCATTCCATTGATGGTCCGACCAAGCTTTGCAGGAAAAGTCGCATTAAATATGTCTCATCATGGGCGACTTCAACGCAACTAGAAAAAAACTCTTGGATATGTTCAATAGGGTTGGTACTGCCCCTATATTTATCAAATTTTGGTACCGAGAAGTGATTTGGGAATGGAGACATGTGGAGAGAATGGTCAAAGGGGTATGGGTATAAATCCTCTGTGGTGTAGGATTTATTTTGCCCCTGATTTTGCATATCCATCATTTGGGTTTGAAGGGTTTGCATTTGTTGCATTAACATGTCTATTTTATATTGAGGTTGGTGTGTGAGGGAATTCCTCTAGGCTGTAGTGGGTATGAAGTTGCGTCTCTGTGTCCCTTGAGTAGGAACATAGTATTTCATCCTGGGGACTTGATATTGATTTCCCACTGAGTGATTTGTAAATGGGGGCACATGAGTAGCCCATGGTAGGTTTTGATGAGTTTGATGTTGTGATTGAAACTGGGGTTGATACTGTTGTTGCTGAGGTTGGGGTTGAAACTGGGGTTGTTGTTGTTGAGTTTGGAATTGAGTCAACTAAAGCTGGGATTGCTACTGCAGGGGTTGGATTTAAGGCAACTGAAGTTGGGGTTGTTGTTACAAGGGGTTGGATTTAAGGCAACTAAAGCTAGGGTTGCTATTGTGGGGGTTGGATTTGAGGTAACTGAAGCTGGGGTTGTTGTTGTGGGGGTTGGATTTGAGGCAACTAGAGTTGGGGTTGTTGTTGCAGGGGTTGGATTGATGTCAAAATGGGCAAAGATGTAGCCTTGGGCGGGCATTGACTGTAAGTCATACCTGCAGAGATGGATCCCTATGGGCATGAGGTGTTGATCCCAAGACTAGTGTGAATTGACTATAGCAACGACATAGTTTCAAGACAGTTAGTGTTTGGTGAGATGGAAGGCATAGCATGAGAGATTGATTTTCCTAGCCATGAGACCAAAGGTGGAGGCATACTAGTGACCATGGGTGCACTTAGTTGCGAGCCTGTCATGTTTTGAGTGGAAGATGTGTTGGCCTGGGTTGGGTCATTGGTTTGACTAGGTGTAGTCTGTGTCGATGTAGGTAAGACCAATGGTGGAAATATTTGAGACACAACACGTAGTATCTGAGGAGGCTGAGTAGTGTTTTGACCTGCGAGAGGGTTTTCAGGCCATATAGTCGATACACTGAATTTAGCAGGGAGTTTAACTCCCTTCTTTATTAGCATGGCTATGTAACATTCAGGGTTCCTCCCTACAACAATGTCAACTACTTTCATGGAGTAAGCATCTTGCTCCACATCTTCAAGTTTTTCTTCTGTGATATCTTGGAAAAACGCTGCCCCACAGGGTTGTTTAATGAATAGAGCAGAACTAGTATTCACGAAAGGATCGTTCTCTTGCTCTGTTTCCCAAGCAGGGAATCTATTGATATATGACTCATCAGGTTGATTTCTAGCCTTAGATCTTGTGTAAGGGCTTCCATTAGGTGTTTTAGACATAGTGCGGTCCAGGTTTTGTAACTAAAACAAGTGATATAAATCAAACAAGGAAGAAGATCCTTTCTGAGGAAATCCGAGTTATGTTTTGGACAAGGGTAATTCTAAGGACAAATTTTGATATAGCTTTATCTCAAAGTGGTGATGATAAAAAGATAATATTTTCTGACCTTTGCCTTGGACAAAGTCACTTTGATAAAGATGATGATGTTTGATATGATGAGATCAAGGTATTTCGAGTTTTAGCTTTTGAACTAACAATGTTTTTGACAATAATTGTGCTTTACAGAGAAAGGATAATTTTTAATGTTTAGAGATTCACACAATATTCTTCACGTTTTCTTGGGATAGACACTAGTTTTGGACACCAAATGAAGAGTTCTTTCAAGGTTCTTAGGTCAAAATAGGAATAAAATATCTCTGGTCAATTGCAGTACAACTCCACCGATTACGGTAAAGGAAATGGTCGATTGCGGTAGTTTGTTACCGATTGTGGTAATGAACACGACGATTGCGGCAATAAACAAGTTAATTATGGCAGACTTCCTTCAATTGCGGCACAATGCAAGCAATTGCAGTAAAAAAGACTAAAAGATGGGTATCACTACTTGACAATTTGAAATTTCTTGAACAATGCTTCTCATTTGCAAGATAGTTGACGTTGACAACCCTAGACTTTAACACGTTTGACTCATTTTGATAGTTTGGATGTTTTGTTTTGCATTTTTAGAAATTGATCAAAGGAACAAGCATGATAGACACTGTGTTTTGAAGAATGAAGACTGAAAATGTGTATGTTCTACAACTTTTTCAAGTTGCAAGGTTATCACGAGGTCTCAACAATGAATAGTCAGATTAATCTAGGTCAATGGCTTTAGAATACAATTTTATAGGCCCAATGCTTGAATGTCCATTATCTCACACAACAATTATCATGCTACTAGGACATGAAGGTCTAGGACATAGGTGCCCGTGTTTTTGTCGTTTCTAGGTATTGTTGTCATGGAGTAAAGATCTCTTTTTTTACACAAATACTGTGGGACACATATGTTGGGGATCTTGGGGGGAAATTTTGCAACCCCTTGCACTATAATAAGGTACCTATTCGGAGGTAAAATGGGTTGGCCTCTAATTAATCAAGGTTTTAGTAAGGGTTCGTGGTGTCTCTCCAATCAGTTTGTATGTGTGTGACTCACTTAAGAGCCTAGTTGATCACGCTGGCTCCTTAGGGATATTCATCTGATCCAGACTATCACCAACACACCTCGCCCAAGCTTGGCTAGATAAGATAGAACTTTGGTTTGCACCTTGTTTATATACCGATCGGAAGGATTACTAGTTTAAGGTCGTTCTCTGAGGAAGAAGTGCATTCCCCAGATAGGCCTTTCTAAAAAAGTATAAAGGTCTGTAATCTAACAGATTGTGCAAGTGCACCAAAACTCAAGACACAAGGTAAATCGATTAAGCTCCAAAGTTTGAAATGTGAACTAAGCTACACCACCATACAAGCACCAGTGTTCAATTTTAAGCCCAAAAGTAGGTGTTGATTGCTTGTTCAATTTCAATGCACCAATTTGAGAGATTTTTTGCCTTTGTTCAATTTTAGTCCCCACGTCAATTTTAAGCTGAAATCTGAAATGTGAGATGTGAGATGTTTGGCAAGCACTGTTCTTTTTAAACCCAAATCGACAAGTGAATTCCTTTTAATTTGGTTTGTTTAGACAAGTTAGTATCAAAAAGGATTATTGCAAAATGAGAGTATATGTAACTTTGAACTAATGAATGGTACCCACCAACAACTTACCTTTCCTGTTCACGGGAACTCGTCGTCCTGCAAAAAAATAAGGAAAGTATCAGAAGTTCAGATTGCAAGACAAAGGATTTTGGCCCTGATGAGCAATAGTTCAGGCGATTGCGATAATGCATAGACAATTGTGGTAAATAAGAGATGATTGCGGCATAAAAATAGCAATTGCGGCCAAACACTTTTGGTTGCGGTAAAGCACGATCAATTGCAGTTGGGATCGGTCACCTGTGAACTAGAACTGTCAATTACAGTACAATTCTTCTAATTGCGCTACCAGTAGATCAATTGCGGCAATTTGTAGAAAAGACAGAGACCAAAAAAATGACAGAAGAGAAATGTGAAAACCTACAATCGATTGCGGTATTAAACATGTCGATTGCAGCACAATTTTGTCAAGTGTGACAAAATACCAGCAATTGCAAAATAACACAGATATAAAAAAAATACAAATTTTTAGATTTGCGGCCGTACAGCCGTGGTTGATCAATTTTTTTTTTCATCTGCAAGAGATAAACAGGTTGTTTGTTTCACATCGGGTTCACCAAAATGTATGCCTCCTTTCGTGATCTGTAGTTCCCAAGCTTTCCAAAGGCAAGGGTCAGTAGCAAAGGTTTTACAAATGATATAAATCCAAGCACACAATACTACTAAAATAAATAACAATGAAATGTGATCAATAAAATGTACAAGCAAGAGAAAGGAAAATAAATAAATGCAAACCCCACGATGCTTGAAGCTTCTATTGTCTCTCTCTACTCCTTCTAAAACATTGTTCTTGATGCTCAGTATTGGTGGGGCAGCATCTATGACTTGAGAAGCGTCGATAATTTTCTAATTGAAATGGGTGTGTGATCGCAAGATGGCTTGAATGCTAGAACCAAACTGACATAGTAATGGTGCACGAGAGCTTGAAATCCTGGTGTAAAGGAAGAAAAATGTTTCTTTCTTTCTTTTGTGTTTATTTAGTTTTAATAGGGTTTGATTGTGTATTTCCCTAACCTTTACATTTAAATTGAATTGGGTTGATTTGTATATTGTAATTGTGATTAGGGAGAAGATAAGATGCTCCTCTTCTATTCCCAAATGCACAAATGGAACATCCAAGTTGATCAACCCAAAAGAAGGGCTAATGCACAAATGAATCAACTATTTGGAAAAGAGAATAACAAGAAGGATCTTAAATTATGTTAATTGAATATATAGATATAATATATGACAGTAATTAAAGAAAGAGGAGAAATATACTAACCTCAAAATAATGCAGATCAAAGAATGTTGTTTTCTGAGGTCTATAGACTGTTTTTGGAAAAACTGAAGTATGATCTGGAACCAGAATGCAGAGACGAACAAAACTCAGAAATATTTTTCTGTTTCGATTTCGTCTTATGAAAAAGGTCAACCTTGACCCACAAATGTCAACCCTGACCCAATAATGTCGACCTTGACCTGCACAGGTCTGACAGAACACTGAAAAGGGTATCCAGATCTGGTCTCAAATCTGTTGGTCTGAACCTGTACCTACAAGAAAAAGAGGTTTTTTTTGTTGGGGGGAGGGATTTGCCTTGGTCAAACCCCGATTTTGGAATTAACCTCAAATATATGTAATTTAAATTGCATAAAGATAAACAAAGTAAATGCATGAATTCACCTTGCTTATAAAAGTCCTTGTGGAAGATTTGAATCCTTGAGTCCACAAGTATGTATGTACCAGATATGTAGAATGTAGAATTGTAGGATGTCTTGAATCTTTTTCTTGTAGATCTCCAACACCAAGTCTTGAATGGGTTCTTGAATTTGGAAGAGGCTTGGAAGAAGGTGGATGGAGAGATCACTAAAAGGGCACCATGTAGCTTGAATCCTTCAATGGCCT
>MU227756.1:3435968-3474105 GCA_018584345.1 Thuja plicata
GTGATTTCATTATTCAAAGCTGTTTAGGGGTATTCCCGCCCGAGTTTGTGGAACTCAAAGTGCAGAAGGTTTCAAAACCTTGTTTCTGTTATTCTATTCTATGCTGAGTCAGTGTTTGGGATAAATAGAGTGAACCCTCAGAGGGTATTTTCATATCAGCAAGAAAAGGGAACAACAGGGGTGATGGGGTATTGAGGTGGATAGGGAGGATTATGACATAGAGAAACAGGGATGATGGGATCTTATGGCGGATACAAAGGATTATGATATAAAGATGGAGGGATACTTTTATTTAACATGGAAGAGGATCATTGGATGGAATGGAAGGGACATCGTGATCTTTCTTAGGATGTGGATTATGAACGAGACTTGGAAGGATGCTTTTCTCTTGAGATGGAATGGGATAATAATGGATAGAATACAAAGGGATGAGTTGATCATTGAGATATTATATGGAGATAGGATAATGGTCAAAGATTAGATGAGATTGGAGGCTTGTTGTATCTTGATCTTGGTTCATTTTAGGATGTGTTTCTTCATACTTTGGATTATCCTCTTGATATATATCCAATTCTAATGATGGTGTGTGAGTTTGGATATGTACAAGAAATTCATGGAAGGATTCAACATTTTGGCATGATAGGAATGGATTTTAATGTGACTCACTTGAGTAGGATTTCTTGGGAATGGATCATATGGTGGCATTGGGCATAGGATTGTTCAATTGTAGAAGGGACTTGTACCAGGGAGTGGATTACTTGGATTTGTATTGTAGATATCCATTGGGGGTAAAATTAAAAGGTATCATCATTGCATGCATTGTATGATGGAAATGATGTGAATTCTTGTTGTAAAGCCTTAGGAGATGAAGGAGTGGTGGTAGATATGGAGGTTACTTCTGGGCCATTGATAGACATAGGTAGATGATTTTGATCATGTTTAGGAATGCTATTTTGACATATATCTAACTCATAATTAGGTAAATTATTGGGATTTTCTTCAATAATAATATGTCTTTGATCAATAAGATCTTGGTTGAGATTTCTATTTGAGAAAATTAAAGTTTTATGTCCCTTGGTCCTATGGTATTCACAAAAATATTGTTTTTTTTGGTCGGTAACAATAAATTTTATTAATAATATAGGAGATTAAATATATCATTCCTTACAGGCTACCATTGAAACCCCAACCCTGATTATAGTATAAACCCTTGCCATGAAGGCTTACTGACAACTTAAAATCACCCAACTACTAATTTCATTATGAAAATACTAGTAACTACAGTGCTTAACTACAAATCTTAATTACATATCATGTGACATAAACTCGAGACACCAAATGCTCCATCTCCACCAATATTTCTTCCAGCATTCATTCCAGGGGCGATGTCATTCACAAAAACACTACCATCATTCACCATGTAGTCATGTTTGCATATAGTAGACATGCATCTTGAAAATAACCAAAAATTGAGTTGTTCTTCCTGACCTCCATTTTCATGTAAAGTTTTCATTCATCCAGTTTCAGAGGTCCAACAAAACTAGCATATTCAATAAAATCTTACATTCAACCAAACCCCAAAATTCTGCATGATGTAGTAATTCAAAAATTTATTATCAACACAACATTATGGCTTACCCACTGCCTTCCTTACCCTATTTCCACACTTCTTTGAGGGAATATTAACAATGAGCCCAAAATCAGCCTCCCTTCGACACTTCATAGCTCGCTCTACCAGTCCTTTTAGTTTCCTCCTTTTTTTGAGCAATATTTGCTCTGTATTCTCCCTTGTCAGTTTTTCTCCACCATCAGATAAAAGGTACCAATCAATAAACCTTGGCTTCATCCTCGTCTTTAAAAGATTCAACATAATTAAACTCGATTCCTAAAATGGCCCACTCCAAAATGGAGTCTAATTCTAATAGTAAATCATTTTCACACAATAACTTTGCAATTCTCTTCACCTTGTCCTCTGGCTCTCCAATTTCGGCCAGGCGATAACCGTTGAGACTACATCTAAGTTGACCCACCACTTCCGGTTGTGGTTATGGAATTGCAACCCCAAAACCTCCAATGTAGCTCTCACAATTTTATTTTCTTCTAGGATTAACATCCCCATCAGCCACTCCTTGCTAACAAGCCCATCGAAAGCTTTTCGTTCCTTCCTCGTGGTTGTTGAAAAAGATGCCTCCATGACTAAAATATTCTATAGATGACACCACAACACCCTTGCATAGAATAAGTAATTAAAAACTTGGATAACACATCACCCCAAGCCTAAAATTTTAAGGACACCTTCACACGTTCAAGGCACCTCGATCATCCCAGAGCTTTTATTAGACTGACTGCCACCATCTAATCAACCGCCGAGTGGGATGAAAAATGATCTCATAATAATTATGAACATTTAATAACTAATAAATCACACCATTTGAAACCATCATTTTAACTAGAGAATAACTACTATGGTTTATTGTAAACTTGTTGATGTCATCCCTGCCAACTCTAAGTTAATTAAAAATCTAGCTAGATAAGAAAGCATCACTCCCGCCAACTAGTTAGTTTTAAAAACCAACGGTCCTGAGCCTTCAACGAAAAAGCTAAAAGGGTTTGTGGTGACTTTGTTGAGACTCAAACCAGATTTTATGCATAGCACCAGAATCATTAGCCTAACACTACGCCTCACGAATCGCCTTCACACCAACTTGGCTACTCACGCACCCTTAAAGACAAATATTCACAAAAATATTGTTGTTCACCATGATGATTCAAAATATCCTAGCTCATAATGTATTACTTCTAGGAGTATTAAATGACATTTTATTACACAATATTCTTTAAATTTGACCCAATTGGTTCCTCTAAGGGTGTGTATTTGTGTTTGTGTGCCTAGATATTGTTTGTTATAAGTTTTCTGTTTCAAGGAATGTGGGAGTCCATTTGTTGTTTTTACTTTTTAGAACACACGAATGACATATAGAATGCAAAGATGAGACAATGCTATGTTTTATTTATTTATTATTTTCAAGGATGACTGATACAATGCAACTATAATGACAATGACTTGAGACAAATTGACTATAATGACAACTAGGGAATGAAACCTGTTTTTTGTGATTTTTTATTTTTAAAAATTGATGAGATAATGTAACTAAGATGAAAAAGATCTGGAACAAATTGGATATAATGATGAATAGGAATGATATTTTTTTTGAAAAAAAGTGGGAAATGATTATGACAAATGCAACTATGATAAAAAGAACGATTGAGATAATTTGACTATAACGACAACTAGGGAATATTTTACTATGATGACCAAAGAACGATAATGTGCCCTGACAAAAATTTTAAAATTAAGGGAGCATAAATATACAAATGAAAACCTAAGTGATTGAAAGGGGAACATAGACCTCAAAAGATAAAAATGATGTGGTGGAAATCGACAAAGTCTTACTCATCACTAGACTATTTAGCTAGGGTTTTGAATTGACGATGATTTTTAACAAAGAGATAATTGAGTGTTGAGGTCAAGATATCCTAGCAATGACTAAAGAATGATTCAAGTTTTAAACTCACAAATCCTCAAAGGCTTCTCTAAATATTAATGTGAAAATCCTAGAAGATGCAAGGTCCATGCTAATGATTGACAAATTCAGGCTATTGATTGACAATGCAAAAATTGAAAAAATATTTGGGGACTATTGATTGAAGATGAAAATATTGGAATGTAAGGTAACACCCTAATTATGATATGAACCCGAAAATATAAATTGTAGTTTGAACTAAATACAATATTTTGAAAGATAGATTTAACTTAAAGTGCCAAACCTAAAACCTAAATGAAAATATAGATTTTCAAATGCCAATTGTGATTTATGTTTTATACGTTCTCATATTAATGTAATTTTACTCTAATTTTAATAAGAAATTGCATAGGAAATTTTTCACATGCAATGATAATTCCTACGACTACAATATATAAAATGATAGTTGCGAAATTTAAACCGACAATTGTGTTATATGGAAAAATAGTTGTGTCAAATGGTTTGACTAATAACTATGTTTTGTAGAATGATAGTTACAATAGATAATTTGACAATTGCATCATTTTGGAATGCCAATTGTAGTGTTTGGACTGATAAAAAAGTGTTCTCTAATTTTTGCCTAGGGTTTGTTTCAATTTGATTGATTTGTAATTACAAACACCATGAAAATAGTGCAAATAGTATAGTTTTAGACTTTATGATTGAAATATAATAAGGTATGTTTGAGGCTCTTCAAATCTCAAATTCCCACTAGTCTTTCACTACACAAAAACAATTTCAAGCACTTATTTACACCCAAGGTCAAGTGGGAGTGAAAACTTAATGTGGGCTCAACAACACAAGCACTAATACCTTAAGGGTGGTATTAGAAACCTCCCTTTTGAAGGTGTATGGGTAGATATTTGAGCCTACAAATGATTTCCCTTCACTCTCTATCCTAGGTGGCTAGATAAGTTGAATCGAGAGATTTCTATCTCAACCTAAGGAAGTACATCATGGGTAACTTTGGGTTAAGATCCACATCCCTTACAACACACTAAATAATAACCAAGAGGTATTAGGATACTAATCAAAAAGTTCTTAAAAACAACTTGGGGAACTCTGTCTAATACAGATTCTAGAGCGAGCTACTTAAAGTTCTAACCAACCCTTATGGCACCATAATACACAACTCCGATTTGCACTCTAGTTGCATGCACTAGATTGGGCCTACTTTCACAGGTTTTCTTTTTATATAACAACTTGAGGGAAAAACCACTTAGGCCGAATGCATGAGGTGATGAAATCCCCAAGCTAAACTCCTACTAAAAATAAAAGAAGACATCACCATTTCTCTTACACCCAAGATTGCATGAGTGCATAAGGGGAGAGGATACTTTGATAATATCTTGGGATCCTATCTAAACATGTTGTAGGAGTGAACCATAGATACATAATTAGATTTTCTTTAACTCTTTTATAAATTAAAGTGTTATCTAACTACCAAACAAACAGGGTTATATATTTTCCTTTTCAAAACCCTCCAATTCCAAGCCATATAGGTAAAATAAAGATTAGTATATAGAAATCCCCACCTAGAAATAAAAAATTGCCAAAAAAATAAAGAATTGAAAATGATGGATTTTGAAATTTATATACCCTCTATTTTGACACACAATTGTGGTGTTTGAATGATGATTACGACTCAAAATTTCATGACAAAAGATTTGAAATTGACAAATGTAGCTCTATAACTAACACTTATGACTTTTGATCCTAGCACCTGTGATAGAAATTAAATTAATTTTATTAGATTAAGTTTCACATGCATAGGAGATTTATCAGTTGCCAAGCCCAATTTGCCATATGCAGTAAATTAAATGGCAATTGTGTCAAAGATTATGCAAATGTGTTATTTGGTTATGGAACCTACAGAACCTTAAAAAACTCCAAAAAAGATAATCAATTAGGAATTATTCATGTTGGGTTCACAAATTGTAAGAGATGGTAAACAAGGCATAATGAAAATCTACAATGAGAATGTTAGGCAACCGCAAAACTCTATTTCTCAGAGCATATATCCTATTTTATTAATGCAAGAATAACACTTGAAATTGGTTGCAAACAAATAATTAAATCAAATAGAATCCATTACAAAAAATGCATAAAATTCTTGATTGTTCTTATCATCTTGTGTTGATATATTGGATCTCAACTTTGACACCAATTCACTGTGTGACACATAGAGATTCGAAGATTGTAATTAGCCAACATTGGGAAATCAATGTTGATTACATAGATTTCAAGACTTCAACAAACAGTTGAGATTAAGATGCGTTGACTGACATTCGATGGACAAGATTTGACAAGATTGATTGATGGTGATGAAAACAAGATAGAACTAACTCCAAAATTTAGAAGGACTAAGTGAACTAATCATATTACTAGACTGATTAAGAGATGTTTGACTGCATGACTAAGATATACATAATTGATTTATTATCTAGACTGACAGTGAGTGTTAGTTAAGAGGTGGAAGTATAAGACTTAATTAAAATTAAATAATCAAATAATTATTTAATTGTGCATGAGATAATTAAAAAATAAAAAATGATTTTATTAATTTAGAGAAAGCTGCTTTAAAAAAATGATAAAATAAATAATCAATTACAAAATCTATTTAATTATAGATGGTTAATTAATTAAATAATTAGAATAATTATTTAATTATGGGCGACAAGAATGAGGAAGTTATTTAATTAAATAATAAGGATTATTTAATTAAAGTTGACAAATATGTATTGATTAAATAATAAAATCATTGAATTAATATTAGAAGAATGTTATATAATTAAATTATTAAAGTTTATTAGATTATAGGAATGGAGAGAAATATTAATTTTGAATTTTTGAATTAGAAGAAACATGCAAACTAATTAAATAATTAACTACAATGAATATTAGTAGAAATATTTTTTATATTAAAAGCAACAAAACAAGGGTGTTGTCCCATTAGTACAACAACCCAAAGGGCGTCCAGTTAGCAATAAGATAGTCGTAGCACATTAACAACATGTTAATCACTAACTACCAATATCGAAACTATAAAAATAAAATGATCATCATCATCATAAAAAAGGAATAATAGTCCCTAGAACTCCTGTCCAACATACCATCTAAACTAACACAACTCTTATAAAAAGGCCACCTAGGGTCATCCACAGTAGTAAACATAACTACACTACTTAAAGTATTAGAACTGAAAACCAAAATAACTTTAACAGTCTTTACAAGATACCCAAGATGGAAAATAACAGTTTAGAAAACAACCAACAGAAGGGACCTCATCAGGCTATTAAGCTCCTTTTAAGTTTTATCTTGCTTGTTGCAGCGCATAGACAGGTCTTCTATTAGTAAATTAAAAAATTCCTTATGGTTGTCTTCCTCATTGTCATCATCTTTGAGAGCTTTATTTTGTAGGATATAAAGAGAAATATCCAAGCTATGAATCACACACATGTTGAACCTGGAGATGCTCACAATTATCCTCTCCAACTCAGTCACCCTTGCTTTGGTATTCTCCAACTCATCTATCATGATGGTACATGTAAAATAGGTCCCTAACTATCACCATAGGTCCTGACAACTCTCGATTTGATAGCATCCACTTCCTCTAACATCATCTCATTTGTGAGATGAATAGGTCCACTTTCTATAATTTTTTGTAGTCCCCAAGTTATCTTCCATCTCCGTGTCCCTTTCTTTTTCAAATTCTACCTCTTCTTTTATCCTCATTCTCTTCACTCTTGTTCCCTTCATCTTCCTCGGTATTGTTAGTCCAAGTATGGTACTTGTCCTTTTCTTAAAGTGATTTCTAGAGTCGCCATGGTATTTTTTAAAGTCTCAAAGCTGCTTAAATCCTCATGTCCAACTACTCATTGAAAGTGTCAACCTTGTAGTCTGACCGTGCTTTGAAAAACAAAATATTATTTGCTAACACTTTTCTTGAATAGTCTTGAACACCCTTGAACAACCTTGAACTTAGTTCATACATGTTCAAGAGTGTTCAAGGTAGTTCATGTTATTGTAAGGAATGGCAGATGTATAAAACCGGTGAAAAAAGCCTCATAGTTGCAGTGTACATAAAATTTGACTTTGCAAAGATGGAAATCAGTGATGTCAGCACAGAATATTTAGTCTAAATACTAAGGCAGATGAACAAACAAGAATAGTTTGAATAGTATCGAACACATGTGAACAACCTTGAACTTAGTTCAACATTGTTCAAGAGTGTTCAAGGATTTTGAAAAAGTGACACAGGGCAGAAAAAGTGGAATTCGTCACCACCTGACGATGGGACCTATGGAAAAAGAGCATTTAATGCCAAAAAGTAATGGCGGTGGTTAAGTGTTTCCAAATAGGGAAGATGAGAAAATAGGGAAGGACCTCTTAGATCTAGATGATGTGACTTTGGATATGATGGATACTCCTGCAAAAACAAGCGAGCAACCAATAGTAATAAGTGTCACACCAAGATGGCTAACCACTTCAGTGAATAAGAAACAAAGCCTAGTTCTGGTATCTATCCCAGTGCAGGACATAGTCAGCAAGTACATTCAAAAGACTCCCAAGGCCAAGAAAGTCAAGAGCACTGCACGGATGTTTGTTGATGCAAAAAATGGGAAGTGGACTACTGAAGTAGCCACCTACAGGCCAAAAGAAGAGAAGCAGGATGTTGCGGTAGGAGATTTTGAAGTCACCAAAATTGAATTAGGAACCACAGATAGGGCGGGAAAGAATCACCTGTTCAAGGAGACAGATCAACATATGTTAATGACATCTTGGCAAGACAACAAGGAAAAGAAAGAAATGAAACAGACAATAGTATCACTTTCCCAGTTCATAAACACTTTCTACAACTTTGACATCATTCCATTGATTCAATCCCCATAGGTATTCGATCCAAATTCTATAGAAAGTAACAATTTCCTAAATCAAGTTCAGCGGGGTCGAACATCGGTCTCTTCAGCTGATGAGTGGATGTCCCAAGTACTTAGCAGTGGCCAACAATACATTTAAGACTCGCATTTAGTCCTCCATGATACAGAAGCCATAATGGGAGAGTTGTAGACCCAGCAACAATTCTAGGATGGAGAGGAGGAAAAATGGGTATCGGCGATGAGGAAATTCTTGGAAATAGAGAGGTATGACTTCAGTAAATTCTGCACAGAAAAAGCTTTGAAATGCACTGAGGAATCAATTTTCTTCATACTTAGAAAGAACATCAACTGGCATATCCCTCTCATAAGAAGCACCATTATAGAAACCAAATAATATGAGGCCGAGGCTAAATAGATTCAGAAAGCCACTCTAAACGAGTTGAAGGTCATCAACTTCACCTATACTTATCCATCAGCTTACAGTGAACAGGAATTGAAAGGGGCTCTAGAAGCCTTTGACTCAGCGATAAAGATAATCAGAGAAAAGGATAATCCTAAAGTCACAAACCTAACTCAGATGGCAATAATTGAATCAATGTTATATCTATGTGTGGATTAGTTGCCAGGTGTGGTGGAAAAGGTGAAGAAATTGAAGTGGAGTAAAGAGGCCTTAATGGCCTGGATAGTGAATTCCAATATCCTGCATCTGCCATTTGCAAAGGAGCTGGTCCAGGCATATAAAGAATGGAAACCTACCTAGTCGGTTGCCAAAGAAGAAGGGAGCCTAGTGGGAAGTGAGGATCGTGCAGTGGAAAAAGAACCAAATTTAGATAGTTAGTTTTTATTTTGAATTAACATGCGAAATCTCAAGGACATGTGTCCTTTTCTGCTAGTTTCATTTTATAAATAATTGCCTGAGAGGTCGAGTTTTTTGGGAGACCTCTCGGTGCTTTGATACTATAAGTATTTCTACTGAAAACTTTAGAAGGGTTCAGAAAAAAAAGAGACTAATCGTAACTAGATTTTTTTGGATTTTTTGTTGTGATAGTTTGAATTTAAAAAGGTTAGAGGAACAAATGTGGGTAAATCTGATACCATTTTGAAAGAACAGAATTCTTGTGATTGCCTATGTAGTGATTTTTGGAAATACATTACAGTTAAGTTTATCAAATCTGTGTCTTTTGAAGACAAAGAACAAGTGTCCTATGTTGGCATTCTGTTTACTCTGCAATGTATATGTCTGTTGATTCATAATACTTGGACTTTATCTATATGTTGTTGCCTTTTTTCCGATTAGTTGTCTATTTCCATTGAATATGTTGAAAGAGAAACTGTGCTTTTTCTTTGTTTATTGTTTTGCTATCTTTATTGAGGTATTTCTGCAATACTTCTCATCCATGAATGTTGAAGTAACCTTATAAACTTTCAGGTTAAAATTTGAAATTTAAAAGTGAATGTTATTGATAAGATATATCTAGGGAGTTGTACCTAGGATAAAATTCAGAGGGAAGTGATTTCAGATTACTTACCCAACTGTTAGTGTCACTTGTCTTTCAAAAAGGCTATAGAGTTTTCCTGTAAAAGATTTACAAGAGAGACAAATCTGTTTGCTAACAGGTATCTAACTCCATAATTTTATTTTCCCCATTACTTATAGGGTGGGAAATCAACTTGTTGGATCTTCTAAGGGTGCTAGTTTCTTCAATAACTTCATCGCCAAAGCTGGTTTCTTGTATCATAAATTTAGTTTTTTTTAGCATAGGCTTTCCCCTTTTCTTGTTAAGGGGCTAGGATTTCTATTTACAGTCACTCGACTCCAACTTAGTAGAAATGTGGGTAGGGGTTTCATAAGAACCATGATGGGATTTTAACCCTATATTTTATACATTTCTTTTTGTTCAAACCAGGGGTGTCTAAAAGATTGGTAGAGGAGGACTAGTAGAATTTGGGGCTTCATGGACCATAATTGGTCTAGGCAAGTAGAGGGCCAGATTAAAGTGGTAGAGCTGAAAAATTAGGCCTTGGTGAAGGGGAATAGGTTTCTTTCCCCGAGTCTTAGCACAATCAAAAGCTTTTTTAACATAATTCTCCAAAGAGTAAAGGAGAAAAAGGAAAAACAAGACAATAATATGATTACAAAAATGATCAAGGACGTATGAAAGAAATAGCAAACCCTAAATCTACCTTCAAGGGTGATGTATTCCATCGCCATAAGGCATACCTAGTCCCAAGGCTTCGGGATGTGTTCTCTTTCATAACCACCATGGTATTTAACAAGAATTTTTTTATCTGTAATAAATTGGTTGAAGTTGTCCATATATAGTATCCTAGTCAATTTCTTCTATTTCCTTCTAGAAGTTGGAAGACCCTTTGCCTTAGCTATCACTTTTTCATTGATTTCAAATATAATTCCCCCTATCGAGACCCTTTGGTCCATCCATGAATAAGCAAACTGAATAGATACATTCTCATCATGCCCATGCATATTCTCAATATACTACGCAACCCCTCCCTCTTTGCAAATGTGCCACATAATGGCATTATTATTGAACACATCATGTTTGTTTGATCAACTCTAACCTTGTCTCCACCCATTCTATCACTCTTATTTATAGTAGTATTTCAGATCTCAAAAAGCTCAAACTTGTCTCTAATAATGAAATGAGAAAAAACACCGTAAATAAGTCGATGTAATTAGTGCATTAATAAATTTGCATGCCCTTATTAGCCTCATTTCCCTTCATAACTATCCAAGCATGTGAATAAACCATCCCACCACTTAAAATAAATGTGGTTCAGATTACAAAATCTTTCACAAACCCAATATTTAAAAAAAAAATCTTTCATCAACCTTCGTAATCTTACAAAGGTGATTTCATCTCATCATAAAAGCATATTGCCTCCCAATCACATGGTACTGGTCAATCCCATTATGCCAAATCATGCTACCACTTATGTGCATTACCACTTAATTTCCACCCTTATTGTGCTTAATCATAAGATTTAAATTATTTTTCGTCAATGTTGAAAGCTTCCCCCTGGTTGATCATAATGTGTCCACTTGAATCCTTCTAAGTAACATCACCATACTCAACATGATGCACCAAAAGATTCTAAATTTAACTATCATTTCCATCAATTTTTGAATCCCTCTCCCATAAGGAGGGTTTTGACTTGGTGTGGAAGAAAATACCCATTCCTCCAACATCTAGTGCCTTCTAATAGCAATCACATAGTCGCCATAACATCCACGACTCTATTACCTTCCCTGAACATATGATTGATGGTAAAAATTTCCAGGCTAAGGATAAGTTTTCTAATATCTCCCATGATTCCTTCAATGGACCAATTAGTTTTTATTAGCCCTTTTGCAGCATAAATAGTAAGTTTTGGATCCCCTTCTATATCGAGAGTTACCTGTATAGGCAGAAATCTACCTGTATAGGTAGAAATCAGTTCTCCTTTGCAACATCTAATAATCCCCTTGCCATCAACCCTGTCTTATCTAGCAGTTACATCAAAATTGAGTTTATACCAATCATCTTTGAGAGGTTTTCATTTAGTACTTCTTCTTGCTAATCTTTTCAAATTATAAAAAATTTCATAAGTCATGGGCAAAGCCTGATTCTTTGCAATTTTGTTATCAAACTGGGCCAAGGGGTAGCAAGGGCACTTCCAAGTTATGATCGACATATTCTTTGACATCAACTTACACATGGTTCTAAAGACAATGTCCACCGAGTTTTCAATTTCCCTAAAGATTTTATTATTCCTTTCCTTACACAAGCTCCAACAAACAAGAGGAGGAATTTGTTATCATATTTGTATCACTAGAGGGTAATGAGTAGGTCCTCTCAATTCAAAGATAAATTGTTAAATGCTACTATTATTGACCCATGTTATCTCAAGTTTTTCCATCACCTTTTGCCATAACTATATAGAGAATTGATAATGAAGTATAATGTGAGGGATAGTCTCTTCCTCCTATTTACAAAGAATGCATTTATTGGGGAATTGGAATCCCCTTTTAACAAGGTTGTCTTGGTTTAGGATTTTTTTATGAATGGTTGTTCACAAAAAAAATGATCTTAGGAATCAACTGGGTATTCCAAACTTGTCTGCAACAACTTGGTGATACGTCATTCTTTAAATATAGTTTTTAAGCTAGTTTAACATAAAAATTTCCTTTCTGATCTTCTTTCCAAATAAACTTGTCCTCCCTAGGGAATAGAGGAAGTTTAACCTTACCTGTTATTCTTTGAAGCTTACTAGCTATCAAAATATGATTAGGCTTATTTTGGCAATATTGGGTGAGGTATGTCCGCATCATCAAGGGGGATACATAACCGACACCTGAGAACTAGAGAATCTTTTGGAAGTTTCCATCAAATCTCTAAGACTCAAAATGTCTGCTAGAGCCTTGTCCCTAGCTCAAACATCCTCCCAAAATATGATATTCCCTCCATTTTCAATCTGCCTTTTTAGACCATCAAGAATAATGTTCCTACACTTACAAATGTTATTCTAGATCTTAGAACCTAAAGGGTAACTAGTAGTCAAGATAAGTATGTAGAAGTTTTCAAAATTAAGATACTTGGAACTTATGAAATTACACTTGTCAAACCTCTCAAGAGAAGGCTTCCATCCCATCTTACCAATCACTGCTTTATTAAGGACTGACAATTTCCTAATACCCATCCCACCTGGATGTTTTGGTTTACACACATTGTCCCAATTTACAAGGCCTAAATTTTTATTTTCCTCCACACCAGTCAAAAGAAAATTTTGATAGATTATTTAAATTTTATCTGCCATATTACCAAAAAGTTTGAATATGGATAGGAAGTAAACATGAATACCTTGAAGGGAGGTCGTAATAATCTGGAGCTTTCTTTCATTGGTTAGAATCTTACCTTTCCACCCCACCAACTTATTCTATGTTCTTTCCAAAATATAATTCCAAAAAGCTATGGTAACATCCTTAACAATGAGAGGAAGGCCAAGGTAGGTACTAGGCAGAACAATATTCTGAGAACCTAGTAAATTTTTTATTTTGTTATGTAAGTCCTCTTTTGGGTTAAAGAAGTATATACTGCTTTTATCATAATTAATGTGTTGCCCTAGAGCTTTATCATAATAAGTGAGAAAGGTTTTCCACTCCGTAGCCTTAATCACTAAACCTTTTCAAAATAAGATAGTGTCATCAACAAACTTCTAAAAGATAAAAGGTTGAAGAGTAGAAGAAACCTTAATCCCTTGAATTCTCCCAAATCTAACCAAGTTGAGGAAATTGCTACTTAGAACTTTAGAAAGCGTAATAAATAAGTATGGTGATAACAAGTCTTCTTGTTTGATGTGACTAAGAATTGGGTTGTTTCCACACATTCCCTTTTCAAGTTGATAAGTCTTTTTCATTGAACCCCAGTCGTGAAAGAACTTTGAACAAGAATTCTCATCTAACCCTATTATATACTTTTGAAATATAAAGTTTAAGGATCATTCCTAGCATGTGAAACTTCTCCATAGAGTGCATAATATCGTGGGTGGACACTGTATGTGTGAATTCCTACCCTGTGTAGTCAGGCATAAACATCTCAAATGTTAGGGGGTTATCAATAAATGAATCAAGACATGTATATATTAACAAAAATACAACAAAGGATCCACACAACCTCTGATAGAGCTTAAACAAGCGCACCCAAGACTGTTTTAATTTGATCTTTTAGGGAGATGTTAGTGTGCACTCCTAAAAACCATTTACTGTTCCCAATATGAAAGCTCAAAGTGATGGAAAGAAGCAAATGCAACTAATGGAGATACAAGACGATGTAAAGAACTAGTATGAGAAACTAGTTTGCAACAAAAGATCCAAAGATGAGAGTAACAAAGCTAGAATAAGATGTAAGTTCTATCAAACTAACATGATTTCCAAGATTTATGATAACATACTATGAAGATTCAAATCTAAGACATGAACTAACATGAAATTTTTTAAATGCTCTAAAATTCTCAAAATGAAACTAGCATAATGGCTCTACATGCAAAAGGATGGATCAAATGCAAAGGGAAAGACTACTATTTATAGATTTTTTAGGATATTGGATGGGGTGGTTATCATGTGGCATCCACATAGGAGCCACATGGGATAAAGGGATGACCATGCAAGAGGGATATTTTCTCACACATGTGTGAGCAAATCTTGAAAGTGATGGCTCGATGACAAGTGGAGACAAGGTGTAGGAGGGTGAGAGGCTCAAGGTTGCTAACACATGTGTGAGAAACTTGGAAGAGGAAAGGGGAGACAAGTGTAAGAGAAATGGGTTGGGCCATTTTAGGTAAAGAAAATTTACCTCTTTTGGGGAAGGATTTCTCACACATGTGTGAGAAACCATTAGGCTTGATCTTTTTAGGAATCGCCTAGATTAGCTTAATCAATCTAGGATTAGTCTAAGGAGTAGGTTTAAAGGATGAGAGTGATGGGTTTAGGTTAGGCTTATAGGTTAGGATTTAGATTAGACTAATAGTTAAATTAACCAAATCAAGGTCTAGAAGAATTTAGGAACATAGAGGATATAAATAAATTACAAATTATTTTAAAAGGGTTTTTTTTTGGAGGATAATATATTTAATTTAATTTAATACATAAGAGGGGGATATGTATTTAAATTAAATTTAAATACCTAGAAGATGAACCTAATTTAATTAAATAATTAAATAGGTAGATGAAAATAATAGGTATAATTAATTAATTAAAATTAACTATAATGTTGGAAGGAACATTAATTAAAATAAATTTAATTAATATAGAGTGCTACGGACATTTTTAGACGTCTACATTTTGCCCCTCTTTGATGCGGTGTTGAAGGTGACATTGCATCAAAGAAAATAAAATAAGATGCCCCAGAGAGATAAAAGAGTCTTAGGAGTCGTGTAAATGCGACGACAATAAGAGGTCGTGCCCCCTCAAGAAAATGACTCAAAAAATATATTTTGGGGAATTTTATAAACAAAAAAAAATGCAGAAAGAAGGGAAAAGAAGGAAGAGAGAAAGGAGAAAGGGATAAATGTGCATGAACATTAGGGTGGTGGGAGAAAACATGATGAAAAATGAGGATCAGGATGAAAAATGGGTTAGGAGGGACCTATAAGTAGGACCAAAGGGCCCTACGAGAGGTCATTTTCAACACTCACAGTAGAAAAATTGAGAGCACCAAGAGCGACCAATCGCAGTAGAGAGGGAGAAGAGTCATCTTGGAGAGTGTGTGTACACCTACCAGAGGTCAAATGACTGGGACCCACCGATGAGTTTCAAATACCCTTCCTCGTCTTTCATTTTTTTTCATTTACATTTATGGTAGGGTTGTACAACCATTTAGGGTCGTCGAAACCAGGGAGGTGGAGATGTTGATCAAAAAAGGAGGCAGTAGAGCAACAAGTAGAAGGGTACACTAAAGGGTACCCATTCTACAAGATAGATAAAGGGCTCCTACAATGCCAAGATAGACTCCCCAGGTACAGGGACAACCCTAATTATACAAGTGCCGTAGGGACATGCCCCAACAATACAGATACCAGAAGCTCCAACACAAGCAACACAACTATCACAGCCACCACCAGGGATGGTGATACAGACATTTTATGATGGCCTTTAACAATGAATGGATGCAGTGAGAAAGGACAAAGACCAGATCTAGGTGGACCTTTAGAAGGTATGTAGGGACCTAGAGACTGAGAGAGGTGACCATTCCACCACTCGAGCAAGCATACAGTGCTAGTCTTGAGAAAACCCTTGTAGAATTACAAAGGAGAGTAGACATAGGTGAGTTCACCCAAGGTGGTGATGACATTATGATCATGGAGACTAGGGGAGGTGAGGTGGAGGATTTGTGCTAGTAGCTAGAGGGCATGACCGTAGAGAGGGACACGTGGAAAAGGAGGGCCGAGACATACAAAGTAGAGTGAGAGATCACTCCATAGACAGCTACTCTCCCAGGGGTATCACAAATTTTGTCTAATGCTATGACAACCCAGAGAGAGGTAGGGAGAATAAGGAGAGAGATAATGTATTACATGGGAATCTACCACCAAGACGTGTTAGGGTACCAGTGACAGTCACCCTACTCAAAGAGGACTACTCCACAGACCACAGATAGGGCATCATAGGGCTCAGTAGGTATGACACCCAGGGCACCTTGACATATTGATGAGGGAGGAGAGGGAGGTTCATCATAGCTAGCTGCGTGAGATCCCCTCAGAGACATTGATAATTTTTTTTTATTGTTTTGTACATATGAGATGAGATGTATAATGACATCTAGGTGCATTTATGATGTATGTTTTTTGGATGTACTATTCGATGAACTTTGATATGATTCTACATTATGACACTTTTGTGGATTATTTGATGGACTTTATGGACATTATGGACTCTATGCACTCTTTATTCTTTTATGAGCTATATGATGATGCATATATTCTATGTGATGTGTGTGATTATGATTATTGATGCATCGATGTTTATTTGTGATTTCTACTATGCATATGATGATGGTACCAATGTTTGTGATTTAGGACATGTGTGATGTGATTTATACTATATGATATTATTATAATGATTTTTCTAACATGCATGATGCAGGCAAGCATAAATTACGAATATGTGTATGATGTGTATATGATGTATATGTAAAATGGATGATTATGATGTTTGTATATTTATGATGATGTTATGTTATGCATATGGACATATGATGTATATATATGGATGTGATTGTGATAGATATTCAATGATTAATGCACTAGATAGATAATAAATGCAAATGGATTTAATGAATGACGATATGTAGATAAAAACTATATGTGAATATATTTAATGTTATGTGGATAATAATGTTATGAGGATGTATTTGATGAATAATGAAATAGAATGAATGATAATAAATAATGATCTTGAGTGATAAATGAATATGAAATGAACCTAAGGAGATAATAACATAACTTAATGCAATGTGCAACTAATTAAATAATTTAACTAATTTAATTAACGCAACTCAATGTAATGAAATGGATAATAATGAGATAATAAAATGAACTGATGTGATGCGCAATTATCTAAATGTAATGAATCTAGTTACATGCAATATGATGTATGATGTTAATGCACCTAATAGATGTAATGCAATATAATGTACTTAATAATACAACTAAATATGGTATGCAACCTAATGAAGTAATGTAACTCAATGCAACTTCATATGATATGCAACCTAATGAAGCAATGAAAGTTAATGCAACTACATATGATATGTAACCTAATGCAATTAACAAGGCAATGAGGATGAAAATGCAATTAGTGCAAGATAACCATGTAATGAATGCAATGAAGACCTCTAAAATGAGACATGTTTTTGTGTGTATCAAAATAACTGGGAGGGTCATTTAACTAGCTGAGATGGGGGGCTAGTGAATAAATAGGATCCTCACAATGTAAAATGTAGAATACAAAATGAAACTAAAAAATGCAACTAACTAAATGCCAAGGGAGATTTTGGGGATTATATCGTGTTAAGGTTGGAGGGCACACCCTAGTTTGATTTTGCAAAAGGAGGCATGCATCATATGCTAGATAACATGAATGACATGGTTCCTTTGTGTGGAATCTCAGACATACAAAGTAGTTTTAGGACATAGATGTAGATCAACAACCATAGTGGAACTAATGCAGTGACATTCGTGAGGAGGTCTAGTACACCCAAGCCTTTTTAGGGACTTGGTGGAAGTGTATGAGGCCCTACTCCTAGTGAGGCATACATAACCATAACTGCGTGAGAAACAAAAATGCATTAAAGTACCCACAAGTAGATCATTATTCAAACCACGTGTGTACCAATATACACCCTTCAAGATACACCTAAATATTTAAGATCGAGGCAATCGTGAGTAGGATCTATTGAAATACAAATATAAAATCAACAAAAAGGCCTCGTGACCAAGCGATCATTTAGTCCATAGTTCTTCCCATGAACAAGAATGTGTGATGGTGGATTTGATAGGACGAATTAAGAAGGAAGCATCCTAAGGGTTGAGATTGATTGATGTAAAATGGGAATTCAAAGGCAATAGTTGTGTAAGGAACAATTGCTGGGAAACTTGATCTCAGAACTGATTTGGTGAAAAAATCATGCGGTCAAAGTGTCTATGATAAGCTCAGTGTGATGGGATGATGTGTATTGAAAGTGGATCCTTATTGTGATAATGAAAAATGCCTTTCCATGAAGGGGTGATAGGTATGGTGGTTTGAATAATTGTAGAACAATGTGAAGTGGGATGGAGGTGGTAGGATTTCCATACAGATACGGGGTGGGGATGTGTAAATTTTTAAATTTGTGGGACGATGGAAGGTGGAGTGAACCTGATAGATGGAGGATCCAAATTTGATACGCATGTTTCCTAAAGTAGGTCTTCACCATGGTACTTGTCCAAGGCACTTGATTACCAAGTTTTCACCATTGGAAATTTATTTCTCTTTATATATATATATTATTTTATTTGCATTTTTCTATATTTTATAATTTTATGATTTAACAAGAGGGACTCCCAGATATGCTACCCATATAAGTGTTTTAGATGCAGGATGTTGACAGGATCAGGGATAGGATATCCCTCTGGTGTTAAAATATGATAAGTTCTAGATCCAAACTTAGTTGTGACAACAAACAATCCCAACCAATTAGGCTCAAATTTTCCTTTCTTCTCACTATTTTGGAGGTTCTTCATGTTGTGTTGCAGGACAAGGTCGCCAACTTAAAACTCACGAGGTTTGATCTTCTTATTGAACTATAGACGCAAGTGATTTTAATACACATAGAAGTGGTTTAAGGCATTGAGGTGATGTTCATAAAGGAGCTCAAGCTCTAGCAAGTGAGAAACTCGATAGTCTTCATCAGATAATATATATTTCAAGGAGATTCTGAGGGAAGGAATCTTGATCTCAATGGATAAAACTACCTCAGTGTTGTAAAAAAGGAAAAATGGAGTGGCTTAGTGGGAGTGCGGATGGACATGTGGTAGGCCAAGAGGGCATGGTTCAGTTGGAGGTTCCAATCATGGAAATCATCATCAACTATCTTTTTGAGGATTTTCAAGATGGTTCTATTCATAGCCTCCTCTTGATTGTTGCTTTATGGGAAGTACTTGGAGGAACAATGCTGGGTAATGCAAAACTTCTTACATAGATCTATGACATCTTTGTTTTTGAAAGGGGTCCCATTATCAGTGATAATGTCCTGAGGAATGCCATAGAAATAAATGATGTAGTTCATGATGAACTTTTAAATCTATTTTCCAGAGGTGTAAGTAAGGGGAATGACCTCAACCCATTTAGTGAAGTACTTAGTGGTGGCAATGATGTATTTGTTATCATTGGAGGAATTTGGAAATATTTGGCCAATAAGGTCAATTCCCCAATGGGAGAAAGGACAAGGTGTAATGGTGGGATGAAGGGATTGCGATTATGTGTGTATCAAATCTCCATGTTGCTGACAAGGCACACATATCTTCACATAGTGATAGGCGTCCTGCTCCATGGTTGACCAATAGTAACCTATGCATAAAAGAATATTTGCAAGAGTGAGTCCACTTGAATGATCCCCACATATTCCTTAATTGAACCTCTTCTAATTCTAGTTTAGCTTCTTTTGAATCAAGACACCTAAGGAGGGTTCCATCGAACTATTTTCGCAAGAGGGTATCATCGAGGATAGTGTATCAAGAAGTGCGTCGAATGAAGGTTTTGTGTTGGTTGGGTGTGAGGTGAAGGGGAATGATCTCATCATGGAGGTAGGAGTCAATCTCCTAATACCAGGGAGAATCAGGACCAACAATATCACACACCATTTCAAATTCTGGCATGTCATAGGCAGGGACCATAAGGTTCTCAAGAAGAAACTCGCACCAGTGATTGTGTTCTGGCATAGATATCAATGACCCAATGTTGGTCATTGCATCAAAAACTTTGTTGTTTGTTCAAGAGATCTACTGGAATACAATATCTGTGAAACATTATTTCAGATCTTCAACCACTCTGTGATATGGAAGTAGTTTATCATCCTTTGTCTAATATTCATCATTAAATTTCCTGATAACCAATTGAAAGTCACCAAAGACAAGTAGACTAGTGATTTTCCATCGGATGGTGAGACAAAGTCTTGTGACCAAGGCCTCATACTATGCAATTTTGTTTGTGCATTTGAACGTTAACTTGTAGGATTCAAGGATGAGATCTCTTTGTGGTTTCATAAACTTGACTCCTACCCTCGATCCTTTCTGTGTAAAGGATCCATCAAAATATAATTGCCATTTTAGACTCAGGGTGACAGTCACGATGGATTCATTTGGAAAATATACAACTATAGGATGGTACCTTGGAACAGGAGATTCTGCTAAATGATCTGTGATAACTTGTACTTTGATATCTTTTTTATCTACATACATAATGTCGAATTCAATAAGGATCATAACTCATTTAGCAGCACGACTTGTAAGAGATACTTGGGATAACAGGTATTTCAGCAGATCAATCTTTGTGATGAGTTGGGTTTTGTGATTAAGCATGTAATTATGAAGTTTCTATGTATATAAGACAACAACCAAGCATGGTTGCTCTATAGTTGTGTAGTTGAACTCATATCCGACTAGTGTTCTGCTGAGGTAATAGATTACTCGCTCTTTTCCATTATCATCTAGCTGTGATAGGAGAGCACCCAATGTGACAGTAGTGGAAAAAATATACAAAATCAAAGGTTGACTTGGAATGAGTGGGACCAACACTGGTGGATTAGCTAGATACTATTTGAGTTTCTCAAAGGCCTTCTGACATAAGAAATCCCAAAGGAACTTGGTGTCTTTTTGCAGGAGGTGCGAAAATGGGTGAACCCTATCTGTTAGTTGCGACACAAATAAAAAGATGACCTAGAGTCTTCCTTGGAGGCTATGAAGTTGTTTCAATGTCTTGGAAGGTGGCATCTCTAGGATGGATTTAACATTCTTTGGGTCCGCCTCAATTCCTCCATGGGATACAATGTAGCCTAAAAACTTTTCTAATTGTACACCGAAGATACACTTCTTAGGATTTAGTTGAACCTTGTATTTCTCTAATTTGTTCAAGATTGTTGTGAGGATGGCTATGCACGATTCTCTTGTCTTTGATTTTCCTAGGATTTCGTCTATGTAGTCTTCCATGATATCATGCAAGAGGTCATGAAATATGGTCGTCATAGCACATTGATATGTAGCTCCAACATTCTTAAGTCCAAAGGGAGTTACCTGGTAATAGAAAGTACTCCAAGGTGTGGTGAATGTGGTCTTGTGTTGATCTTTTTCTGCAATTATGATCTGATTGTATCCAGATAAGCCATCCATGAGAGATATCATTTCATGTCCTACTATAGTGTTTATGTTAGGTAGTGGAAAATCATCCTTGGGACATGCTAGGTTCAAGTCTCTGAAGTTTGAATAGATATGGATTCCCCCAGTGGCCTTACCTACTGGTTATATATTGGAGACCCATTCAGGATAGTTTATAGGTCTAATAAATTAAGCATTGAGCATCTTCTATAACTCCACTTTTACTAATAGTGCCACCTGTGGATTCATCTTGCACAACTTTTGTTTGACAGACTTCATTTTAGTGTCTACCGCAAGGTGGTGTATGACTAGATCAGGGTCTATTCCAAGCATATCATGTAAGACCAAGAAAATTTTTTTATGCTTTATGAAGAAATGTTAGCATGTCATCTTTCTCTTTGTCACTCAATGATGTTGATATAAAGTTTATCTTGGGGTCCTTATTTATTCCAAGATTCACTTCAACTGTATCTTAGATGGGAATAGAAGACTTTTTTTGTGGTAAGGACATGAACGACAAGTCCACTTCTCCCTCCTTTGGCACCTCATAAAGGTTTTCACCAGAAGACATGTCCTTTATTTTATCTTTTTATTCATCTAAAGGTGCCTTAGAAAGTTTTTCACCAGAGGATGTTTTATTGTCTTTTTTATTTTTGTTTTGTTTTTCACTTTTGTGACTAAGAGAGTTGACTTGGCTATCAAATTAGGCTTGATCATTGTAGTGAATTTCATGTTCATAGTATTGGAGATATCTTAGGCCAAAGAGGGTGAGTACTACCTCATTCGAATCACATATGTCCAAATATGGTGGTGATTCTTATTGGTCCCAATCAATAAGTTCAAGGTGTTTGAGTGGAAGACTTTGTGATGAAAGGTCTACAATAGTCATGGTAAGGACTCAGTCAGTATCAATGAGATAATTTTCAATGTATTTAAAGGAGAATTCATAGAATTTCTCCTCAAGATATGACTCAAAAGAAGCCTCATAGTCATCGGTTAAGAGAACCTTGGTTTTTAGGGAGCCCAATCCTCTACCACAAATGTAGTTGGTTGCTTTGATTGGATTTTTCATACCTTATTCTTTTGCACCTAGTCATGTTCCATGATATCCCATCTTTTTAACTATGGGATTTTCCTTCACATACTTTCCCTTAGGTATATCTAAAGGTTTGTCTTATCCATCTTTATAGAGCCAGGATAGGACGTCTTATTTTATATGTTCATCACTAAGGGATCCCCAATGTTCAAAATTGATCTTTTACATTCCATGGTGCCTTTATCCTTTCTAGGAAAGAGTTGTGAAGGTCTACCATGAGATTTTGGGGATAGAGGGAGTTGACCAATGCATAAGGCATTCTCAAACTTGTACTCCCCCATTCCTTGATCAGTGAACTTAACCATCTTATCAGATTCAGAGATCTTTTCTTTAGTGATCTTATCTTTGTCTTTAGAAGTTTCACATGTAGAGGTCTCATTAGTTGATGGTTTGTCAATTTTTTCAGTGGAGGGTTTCTCGGTAGAGGATTTGATGGGTTCCTCTTTAGCGGTAGGTATGAAAAACTAATTTAGTCGACAAAAGTAGCTCTGTTTTACTTCCAACCATTTGGAATATTGGAAGGGCTTATAATATCTAGGAATAGTTATTTCTTGGCCTTGACATGTGAATTTAAAGCACTAATGGAACATGGAAGGTACACATGAAATAACATGTATCCAAGGTCCTCCAAGAAGTATATTATAGGGCAAGACAAGATCAAGGACTTGGAGAGTAGTCTCAATTAGTGTTGGACTCATTTGTAGAGGAAGTATGATCAAACCTTTAGATTCTCTTTCTTTGTCATCATAGGATTTGATTGTGATTCTCTTTGTAACATCCAGGAGGTCTTCTGGGAGTCTCAACTATCTTATTAACTTTAAGGTGCAAAGGTTCAAATTAGATCCACCATCTATAAGGACTCTTTTTATTTTATGATAATGGACGAGGGCTTCAATTTGTAGGGGTTTGTTATGATGTGGGTTAGGACCATGAAAGTCCTTATCGGTGAACACAAGGTGTTGTTGTATGGCTAGGTTCCTAATCATGGCTTGAAATTATGGTGCATTAATGTTATCAGGAACACACGACTCAAGAAGGGTTGCTCAAGGATCTCTTTATGGACATACGAAGTACAGAGAAGCTCAAGGATGGATATATGTGCAGGAGTCTTCCCAAGTTGCGACAAAAGGCCACATCACAAAGTTGGTCTAGTGGAAGTGGATGGTGCAGCTGGAAGTGCAGTGCCTTGGATAGTAACTCTAGCTCTACGAGTGGTAGCATTACAATCAACACCCTTAAATTTAAGGGTGTATACATGGTTTTAGGATTCTTCAATGTGGCCACATGGGGAATCAAAGACAAAAATGTCATTTTCTTCAATGTTTCCACATAATAAGTCAATAATATGATGTTGTTAATGAAGTACTCGAAGGTACAATCTTTGATGATGAGGCATCATTTTGATCATGATTTAGGAAAGGGGTGTTACAGATATTTAACTGGGCATTTGATGATGATTTGCGTTTGTCCTTTAACCTTGATCTTTCCATTACCAATAAGGTCTTGTACAAAGTTTTTCAACTCATACATTTCTTGGTATCATGACCCTTAATGTGATGATATTCACAGTACTCATTGTCCTTGTACCAAGCTGGATTGGGTTGATTGTCTTCATAAGGTATAGTGTTTGGAAACTCCATCAAGTTATGGTCAACAAGATTTCAAAAGATGGCATCAAGCGGTTCCTCAAGGGAAGTGTATTGTCGACGTCGAAATGTATTGGAATTGTTGTTGTTATTGCACGAGAATAAATAGGATTGATTGTGATTCAGTTATTGTGGTGAATTGTTTTGATTATTATTTATGTGATTATTGTGATTGTTTTGGTTACCTTGATTGTATTCTTGGACATTTTGGACATGTTTGGCATCAGTCACACCATAATTTACAACTCCCTTGTTTTTGGTCCAAAAATTAGGTTTTTCATTATTGGATGAAGGGGTATAATGTTTAATTGTTCCCTTTTGAAAGAGTTCATCTTCAATATTCTTATCTTTCATAACAATGAACTCAAAAGTGTCAGGTGAAGCCATTTTCATTTGGAATGACATCTCAGATACCAAGTTTCTAGTGAAGATGTCAATCAAGTATTGTTCGGGTATCTTCTAAGGAATTCTATTTGCAAGGTGTCTCCACCTTTGTAGGAAATTAGAAAAGGTTTATCCATTCCTTTGCTTGGTGTTGCACAAGTCACTTAATGACACTTGGTGCTCAATGTTGTAGGAATATTGTGCAACAAACTTCTCTATGAGATCAGAGAAGGTAGAGATAGACCCACGAGGGAGATTCATAAACCACTCAAGGGCGGGGCCTCCAATACTTTGAGTGAAGAGTCTCTTAAGGTAATTTTCATTGTGAGAGACCTCTTGACATGCAACATAGAATTACTTGAGATGTTGGATTGGACATGATTCCCCTTTATACTTGTCAAATTTTGGAATTTCAATGTTTGGGGCAAATGGTTGCATGTTGATTGAATTGTCAAATGGGTAGGGGAATATTTAATCAAAAGAGAACTCCTTATTCCATCCATTTTGCTAGTTGTATATAAGGATCTTGAGATCCTTAACTTGTTGAGCTAAATAGGAGCATTCTGATGTGTGAGCATTTGACACAAATATTGTCCTCCACCGAGTTGTGATTATGTAAGTCTTAAGGTAGGAGGAGTGGTGTAGTGATAGGCTTGTGATGTTTTTTGAGCGAATGTCTTCATGGAGGATGAAGGAAATGCGAAAAGTGATGATGAGAGACCTTGTACAAGTGGGATAGATGTTTGACCAATGTTCAAATCATTTGTGTCCATTCCAGTTGATGTGTTCATCATGGTATGAGTGCTAGCATGGCAGCTCAAATTAGGTATCACACTAAGGATTTTTTATAGGGATTATTGTGTCACTTGAAAGGTTTGTGTATTTTCTTGTGTTACCACTGACACAAAAGGCCCACTAGAAGTTGACTTACCTTTGTCTCTAGGTTATGTGGATTGAGTTGAAGCATCAATATGGGTAATAGTCTTTGTGAAATTATTGCATAGAAAAGCTTCATCAAAATCTTAGGGTACTGTGACACCACTTCTAACAAGGTTCATGAATATTTTGACCCTATTTTGACTGATAGCCTTCTCAAACATCTCTACATGATATGGATATTTAAGGAAGTCATTCACTTGAGCAGGTCTTTCAGGTTGATCCACAAATTCACATTATTTAGGATCATTGGTCATGTCTACGGCTTGCACCTTAGTGCTTTAGAAGAACGTATGTGGAAAATAATTCTCTTCATTGTCACGAGAGTTTGATTGAATGCACCTCATGTTTTTAGATTATGATCGAGTTAAAAAAACATACAACAGTGACCTTAGGAAGGGTGAAAGATGAAAGATTAAGTCTAGAAATGATTTGGATGAAAGATGAAATTAGGACTAGGAGAAAATATTTAGGACTTGTTTTTATTGTGAGGGTAGGACCTCTAAGATGTTGGATTTTGATGATGGGTTGTGAGGGCGTGGCCTCAATTTTGATTTGATTTTGATAATAAGGTTTTGGATAAAATTAGTGAAATAAGATCCCTATTAAGCTTGATGATTTGGATATCGGATGATATTTATCTTTTACTTGGAGATAGACTAATGATCCCAAGCAAGATAGGATATGGACGAATTAGATTAAATCACTCAAGATAGACAATATTCTCAAGTAATGTATTCAACTAGGATCATTGATAAGGATGAGGATCTTAATGATACTTTGATGAATCTTCAATATAAAGATTATGATGAAATATTGATGGTGTGAAGGATTTAGTTTGATTGATTAGGTTGTTCTTGATTCTAATTTGGATGTGGGTCAATCAAGAACACAAGATTCAATTCCAAAATGAAAGATGGTGCTCCTAATTCAAAAGTATGGATGATTTTGATGATTGATGGAAGATTAGAAGGATGAAGTATTGATGAAGTGAAAGAGGTCTAATTATGCTCTTCGTAGGTTTCTCTTGCGAGCTTAGTGAAGTTATGGTTCACTTGAAACTTGATGATAAAATTGACAATAAGGTTTTTGAATATCATCATGTCATGTTGCTCAAGTTGTTGGGCACAAATTTGGGTTGCTTGCATAACAATTTTCTTTTGTCTAATGGTTCGATCAACTGTCTTCATCTCTTTGTAGGCAAGGGGTAACTGGACGATGACCTTATGCTTCCTCGAATGTGACATGGACTATAGGAATATTGCAATTTTGGACTGTAAAGGGCTAATTTTGACAAAATAATTTGATAGACCTCTAAAGGATTAAAGTGGAAAACTTTTTCAAGGTCTAGAAGCTCATTATTTTCAGGTGGAGACGTTGGTTGTAGATGGAGATGTCTATTTGCAGAGACGTCAAACTGCAGACAAAGACTCCATTGTAGGAAAATTGACTAGTTGACAAAGTATTCTGCCTAAATTCCAGAGAAGTAGAGATGCTGGTCTACTCAACAAAGACGCTGATCTACACAAATGTGATCTAGAGAAAATTCAAAATTTTAATTTTTTAGGGTTTGATTGGTTTTGATAACGTTGTTTTGTGGCAAGAATAAACACAACAAACAAAAACTTGAAAAATCTCCAATGTTTAACCTTCAAAATGTTTTGTCAATTTTTTTTACATGGGTATAAACATCAAAAAAATATTGCCTACCTAAGGAATGACAAAAATTTAACACATTGTAATCCCACATACATGGAGTAAACAATGAACTTGGTACACCTGACCTTGTGCACTACGTCACTCTAATTAAAGAGGTAATCTCACGTAGATAATGAGAAAATAATGCACATCAAAGGGCCTTTAAGGCATAGGTTAATAGGGGATCCCCTTGCGGGGGCTTGCCCAAATTTTGGTGATAAAATCCAAAATCCTCACACCTCACCACTAGGGGTATAAAAATGGTGGGTAACTTTAGAGGACGACACAATCTTCTTGCATTATAAGTTTTAAGCCAAGGATAAAAGGGTGGGCCTCTAAATTAACGGTTTGTAGTTAGGTATGTGGTGCCCCCCAATTGGTTTATACACATGTGAGACACTTAAGTCTCTAGTGGACTATGTCGGCTCCTTATGCACTATTCACCCTATTCAAACTATCATCCACACACCTCACCAAAACTTGGCAGGATAAGATGAGATTTTTCTCAGTGCCTTGTTTATATACCGGCTAGGGTATTTACCAGTTTGAGGTTGTCCTTTGAAGGGGAGTGTTATCCTCTAAACATGCCTCTCTAGAGGCAAAGATAAAACTGACTTTCTCTTACACCCAAGATCCGCGAAAGCAAGGGGAGAGGATACAACCAAATTATATATTTGCATCACATAAATTAATGGGATTTATCATTAAATAAGAAAAAGTGAAGAATTTTAAGGGAATACCTCCACCAACAAAGCCTTTCAGACATACAAGCAATATGGTTCTTTCCAAATTGAAGTTAATTAAGAGCAGCTATGTTTGACTACTCTACCATAAGACACTCCCACAAAGCTTCTAAAAAGTGATTAATAACATTTAAGTGTTCTTTTCCCAAGCATTTATTTCATGCAAATTGTGTTCATTCCTTTAAACATACATTCCAAGAAAGTGTGTGTTCATTCTTTAAACATGCATACCAAGAAATAGAACATTCATAAAACACTTGCAACAAATGTTAGTAGTTTGGCTCTTTCTTGTATTCGACAATCGGACAAAGTTGCACCATTGGTTATTTGTTAGACACCATAAGCTAAAAATTCACAAAATCTTTTATCAGACGGAGATGCCAATGAACAGGTGCAAACACCGATCTGCCTAGACGCGAATCAACGAAGATGTCAATTTTGGGTTTAATAAAATAGAAAGCATAAATTTAACACGTTTTAGTATACATGACCTTACCAAGTGGAGATGTTGATTTTGAAGGAGAAGACATCAAAACTCATAGACACTGATATGCGAAAATGAGGGTTTATACCTATGGTTAGATTTTCAAAAAATTCAGCAATATTTTATTTCATAAAAATCAATACCTATCATAAAATGGAAAGTAAAATACACCAGAAACCACAGGGAATGATTAAAAACATGAAAAAAAACCCTAGAGTCAAGCGTGCAACTATAATAGGTAGAGACACTAGTTTACAGTCATAGACACTGATTTGCACAATCGTTGATATGTGTAGATGACTATTTGCAGGCGGAGATGCCTCTGCGCGAAACATAGATGCCAATGCAGAAGTTCAACTTGTAGGATGACAAAAATTAGGAAAATTTTAAAGTTTTAAGGGACGTGGGTCCTACACTGTGTGCCAAAATTTATGTGTAAATCCTTACCCTGTGTATTTAGGATTAAACATGTCAAATGTTAAGGGGTTAGCAATAACCGAATCAAGACATGTATGTATTAACAAAAATTCAACAAAGAAGCCACACAACCTCCGATAGAGCTGAAACAAGTGCACCTAAGGCTTGTTTGATTTTCTCTTTTAGGGATATGTGGGTGTGCTATCCTAAACACCATATACTATCCCCAATATGAAAGCTCAAATTGATATAAATAAGCTAATGCAACTAATGGATATCCAAGATGATGTAAAGAACTAGTATGAGAAACTAGTTTGCAACAAAAGATCCAAAATGAGAGTAACAGATCTAGAATAAGATGCAAGTTCTATCAAAATAACGTGATTTCCAATATTTATGCTAGCATACTATGAAGATTCAAATATAAGAAATGAACTAACATGACATTTCTAAATTCTCTAAAATGCTAAAAATGAAACTAGTATAATAACTCTACATGCAAAAGGATGGATCAAATGCAAAGGGAAAGGCTCCTATTTATATATTTTTGAGGAGCTTGGATGAGGTGGTTCTCATGTGGCATCCACATAAGAGTAACATGGGATAAAGGGATGACCATTCAAGAAGGAAAGTTGCTTACACATGTGTGTGCAACTGTTGAGAGTGATGAATCAATGACAAGTGGAGACAATCCATAAGAGGGTGAATGACTCAAGGTTTCTCACACATGTGTGAGAAACTTGGAAGAGGAAAGGGGAGACATGTTTAAGAGAAATGGCTTGGGCCATTTGAGGTAAAGAAAATTGACCTCTTTTTGGGAAGTGTTGCTCACACATGTGTGAGAAACCATTAGGCTTGATATTTTTAGGAATCACCTAGATTAGCTTAATTAATCTAGGATTAGTCTAAGGAGTAGGTTTAGAGGATACGAGTGATGGGTGTAGGTTAGGCTTATGGCTTAGGTTTTAGATTAGATTAATAGTTAAATTAACCAAATCAAGGTCTAGAGAATTTAGGAATACGGAGGAGATGAATAAATTGAAACTTATTTAAAAAGGAGTTTTGTGGAGGATAATGTATTAAATTAAAATTAATAAATTAGAGGGGGATATGTATTTAAATTAAATTTAAATACCTAGGAGATGCACCTAATTTAATTAAATAGGTAGATAAAAACAACAAGTATAATTAATTAATTAAAAATAACTATAATGTTGAATAGAATATTAATTAAAATAAATTTAATTAATATAGAGTGCTAAGGATGTTTTTATACATCTATAGATACAACCACATCAATGATTTGTCTTCTAGGGACAAAGCCTTTTTGGTTATAGTTGATAAAGTTATCTAGAAAAGGTTTCATCCTCTTCACTAAAACCTTGGAAAAAACCTCGTATATAATGTTGAACAGACAAATAGGTCCGAAGTCACCAATTTTTTTACGTTCTTGGATTTTGGGAACTAAAGTAATGAAAGTGTTGTTTATATTTTTTGGAACTTTACCCATTCTAAAGAAATATTTAGTTTCCATAGTACATCATATCCCATAATGTCCCAGAATTCCTGGAAAAAAGTAGGGGGAAGCCATCTACGCTAGGGGATTTATAAGATCCCATAGAAAAGACAAAAACCTTCACTTCTTCCTCAGTAATTGGAGCCAAAATATTGTCATTATCTTGTGGTCTAAAGGCATTAGGAATGCAATTTTAAAGTTGATCCTCCAATGTACCAGATCTTATTCCTTCAACTTCACTATAAGCTAGATTAAAATAATTTACAACCATTTCTCCTATCTAAGACTCTTTGGTATTTTCCTAATTCAAATCATCCATCAAGATCTGGAAATTGTTCCTCTTCTTGTGTCTGCTTGTAGATATATGGAAAAAGGAAGAGTTCCTATCACCTTCTTTATACCATTGCACCCTAGATCTTTGCTTCCAGCAAATTTCCTCCCTCACCAAATTATCTTTCCATTATTTCCTCCAAGTTTCTTGTTCAACATGAAAAGATTGAGAGTAGTCTCTTGAAGCTATTAAATTTTGTATAATTTCAAGCTTAGAGCTTATATCTTTTTTTCTAGTTGAAAATGTCACCAAAAGTAGACCTATTACAACCCTTCCCATATTTTCTGATAACCTCTAGCATTTATGAGACCTTATACATATCCAACCCTTGAACAAGAACGCTCCAACAATTTTGAACACAAGCTTTGAAGTCTGGATGGGAGGCCCACATAATCTCATACCAGAAGGGGAGAGGTCCACTTGGAGGTCTATCAATCCAATGGTGTATAATAGGATTGCGATTAAAAATAGTCCTTGGGAGAGCTTTAAGAGTTTCATTTAACCCAATGTCCACCTAGTTGAGACAATAAATATATCTAACTTGACTTGGATGAGGTTAGTCCACTTCCTATTGTTGGAATAATTTAAGACATGACCCATAAGTTCAATGTTAAAAGGCTAGTCCCAATAATGAAGTTTGACAAGTCAGTCATGTTGTCAGAGCAATCCATGAAACCTCCCATTTTATCATAAGGGAATAATGGTGAATTGAAATCTCTGACCACCATCCATAGTGAGTCCATATCATCAAGGATAAAAGAAAAGATCTCATCCCAAATTTCCTTGCACCCTGACTAGGTATTAGGAGCATACACATTAAAGAAATTTCATACACAACTACAAGAAGTGAAAATCACAACAAAAAAATATGAGAAAAGGTAAAGATGTCCCCATTGATTTTATTAGGGTTCGACATAGTGACCACTCTCCTTGAGGCTTCATTAGCCTCACTGGTAAAGAAAGAGGAGCTTGGCCACATTTTATCTGAAATACTTGTAAAAGTACGAGTAGTCATTTTCACTTCTTGGAGTAAAAGAGTAACTACTTTTAATTCCATTATATAAATTTTCATTGCATATTGCTTTTGAGGACTATTTATAAGCCATCTCATGTTCCATGAAAGGAACTTCATTTCTTATTTTTAGTGTTAGCATCCAGGGTCCTTTGCCTTTTATTGTCAATTTCCCTGGTCATCTCCTTGTGCCTTGAATCCCTCACTAAAGGGCGACCTACCTTATTCTTAGATCCAACATCTACATTTTTAGTTTGAGTTTTATTTTTCTGGGTTGTCCATCCATTCTTCTTCCTCTGCGATCAATAGGTCACTAGTTGTAGCTCCAGGGGTGAGGTATTTTTTATCCTTAGGGGTTACAAGTTTAGTTTCAAAAGATTTAGTTTTTGGTAAAACACCACCAACCTCTAGAGCATTTGAGCTATATCTTCTTGTTGATATCAATACTAAGAGTTCAATATCTTCCTTAGTTTGACCATCCTTCTCTTGGGCATGTACCTATGCTTGCATCTCAGTGGAAAGGGGGGTTTATTCTCCTATTTCCTTTTTTTGGGGGGAATCATTTGATTATTTACTACTTGTTGAACTCATCATCGAGAGTTCCTTATCCTTTTTAATATGTCCATCTTCTCTTTGCAATTCTGCCTCTGAATATCACAGGGGAAGAGGGAGTTTGTTCTCCCATTTCCTTATGTTCTGGGGGTTTACATGGGTTTACCCTCCTAATTTGTAAGCCTTAGGAGTAGAAAAAATTTCCCTTTTCTCTAGGGTTTCAACTGTAGGGGGTCATCTCTCCTCATTTGGGATCTTTACTAAATTCTTAGCTATTACAAACTCCAACATGAAAGTTGTCTAGTGAGATCATTAGTTTCAACAAGCCATTAGTGAAAGGATAGTCATCAATCCCTAAGGCATAACCAACTTATTTCATGTTTCCCACTATGCATGGAGGTGAAGAGCATTTACCCTTCAATTTAGGCTCCCTCACCATGGGGGCTTTACATTTTGCTATTACATGTCCCAATTTGGAACATTTTTGGAAATAAATAGTAGCATTCTCATAGTTTAGAGCTTGAGTCTACTTCCTCCATATTGATTATAGGGTAATAAAATTTGGAAGAGTTTTATTAATAGTAACATTAACACAAAAATAGACAAACACTAACCTAGATCTAAGGTTACATAGTGTCCAAATGTATTACCAATCCATATGAAGATTTGCTCATCCCGTAATTCAAGTAGTATTCCTGACATTCTCACCCATAGTAGAGCCATTTTTTGAGAACAAGTGGGTAAAACCCCAGTTTCCATCTACATAGAGCTAGGTAGTGCTTTCCATAAGCCCATGATCCTGATAGGATCTTGATCAAGTCCCCTTCCTCTATAAATTAGAATAAGAGACTTCCTAGCATTAAACTAGTAGAAAAACTACCTTTTAAGTTCCATCTATCCACCACCCATCTCTTAACCATATCTATAGTTGGTCTAAAGTAGACATTTTCCCCCACCAACGTATTGATCATGGAAAAAAAATTCTTTCCATTACTACATCTGGAAGCCTAATTTTTTTCCTTCTTTTGTTCAACTGTATCTTGACATAAGATTGTAGGCCCCTTTCTTGTGGGTCCCATTAAAAATCACATTTTTCCAATTTATTTTTGGGGATTCACCTTCACCATTCCCTCCACTATGATCACTTGAAGAATCCTTAATAATCCCATTCTGGGTTGTAGTGATTTCTGTGGAAAATCCATCCAAAAATATTGTCACATGAGAAATTGTAGCAGGAACCTCCAAGGGCACAACAACCACTTTGGGGGAGGGTTGGGCTATGGAGGGGCATGACCCTCTCCATTGTTAGTGACCATATGCAAATCAGGGAATTAAAAATTTGCAGAGAAATTTTTTATTAGTAAAAATGTTTCTCATAAGAGACAAGACAATTTTAGGTGTTTACATGACTATATTTCATAATGTCACTAATAAAGCTTAAAAAATTGTATGCCCCAAAACTTGAAGATTTCCCCATGATCAATCCACTTCCATCCATAACTTCTAAACCAATGTGGCATGGGGAGAGTGGATTGACAATGACAAATTGTATGCCTAAAAACTTGAAGAGTTCCCCATGATCAATCCACTTCCATCCATAACTTCTAAACCAATGTGGCATGGGGAGAGTGGATTGACAATGACAAATTGTATGCCTAAAAACTTGAAGAGTTCCCCATGATCAATTCACTTCCAGCCATAGTTACTAAACCAATGTGGCATGGGGAGAATGGATTGACAAAAACATTGAGTTTTGTGTCATTGAACTACAAAGCTAGAGGTAAGGCAAAAGGTTTCCAAACACTAAAGCACCTCTTTGATATTTTGGTCCTCTTCAATGAGAGTGAGAGAGGAATCGTTTGCAAAATAATCATTAACTAGTTGATTCATTTACTCAGGACTCAGATAAGCGTGCGAGAAATAGAATGTGCTAAGAGATACCCAAACTCTCTAGTAGAAAGAACACACAAAGAAGGTACAAGAGGACACCCTTATTGAATGATGATTTACAAGAAAATAAAAACTTTTTGATTATACATTTAAAAGATGACATCTTGCTATTGTTAGAGTAAAAAGGTATCTTCACTTATTAATAAAACTATTATTGACTTAATTATTAAGTCACATTTTCACTTATTAATTAAATCATTATTGATTTAATTATTAAGCCACTTTTTATCTCTAGTTCACTTAAGCTAAACTTTAGGCATATAATAATTAATTCTTTATTTATTATTATCATGCAACCCAGGTTTCTCCACCTTATGGTGTTCGATCTCATTTATAAGGATTGATCTCTTTGTAATTATTAATTTTTGTGTAATTCCTTCTATTCCCCCTCTGAATGAATATTTTGTCTTTCAGATCATTATGAATTTTATCTCCAAGCTTTGCTTTTGTAACAATTTTTTTTGCATATAGTGGATCTTGGTGGTTGAATTCTTCAAATTCTAACATGGTATCAAAGCCTTGTGGTTGCAGCCCGTTCTTGAGTTTTTGAAGTTATTGGAGCTCCGAGGGTTTTAATTTTTTTCAACAATTTTTGTGTGGACTTAAAGAGATTTTTTTTTGGAGCACTTTGAGCACAATCTGACCTCGTGGTTGAGCTCAAAAGGCCCCAAAACCCCTATTTCTATATAAGGCAAGTCCATTTTGGCCAAAGTTGCATTCTGAGGCAAATCTTGTTTGCCTATTCTGTCTAGGCACACTTTTTAAGGAAAAAAATTTAAAAAATTCTAATTATTTTGGGTGGCACTGCCAGCACCACCATGTAGCCACCAGTTCACCATGAAACGGCCTCTGCATTGCCAACAGTTCACCACTGACAACTGCAGTCCATTGTAGTTGCTCCACTAGGCCGGCTGAGCGCCTTGGCAATAGCGCCTGCAACCGCAGTCGCTCCGTTGAGCAGGTTGTGTGCCTCGACAGCTTTTCCAAGTGCCTTGGTAGCTTGGACAACCACCAAGCTACCCGCTAGCGGCCCCTGGCTACCATCGACAGGCCTGCCAAAATGCCAACTAGCGGTCACCCACGTGACCGCCCGCCAAGCGGTCAACCCCCAAGGTCTTAAAACATAATTTTTTTTGTGTTTTCTAGTTCTTCTTACCCCCCTTTTGTTGTTTTTCTCATAACTTGAGCTAACATAGGCCATTTTTTTCAAACAAGATAGCGTCAAAAAGGTGTCTCTGAGATAGAGATTTCGGCAGGGGTTTCATTTCTTGATTTTGTTGTTTTACTGGATTTTTTGTCAGTCAAAGAGAGCCCTTCTTTTCAGTGCTTCTAGGCCTCTAGAATGAGCATAAAGACTTCATTTATTTCTCACGAATAAACATCAGAAAGCTCTTAACGAGCTCTCTCAGATCTGAGATTTTTTATTGGAGCATTTGATCAGGTATTTTACCCTTTTTTTTAAGCCTTTATTGCATTGTTTCCTCTTCTATCTTCTCAGTTGTACTGGGGTTTGGATTCTCTCTTTGTGGGGGGGGGGGTGTTTCTTTCTAGTTTTTCTGTCATTTATCTCAGCAAAACAAGAACACTCAAAACAAAAAATATAAACCCTTCTGCATCTTTTGTCTAACTCTGAAAGATAATTAATAAACAAGCATAAATTTCTATAATGGAAAATTCAACATCAGTGGAGCTTCTCATTCCACATAATTTCCATTTATAAAGATCCTGTACGAGTAGGTTCTCCGGTCATGCGGGTTATGGTCTTGTTTAGACATCATTTAGCTGGTTTTGACTCATCCATACAAGGTCATGCAACACACAAACAAGATGGATGAGACCATGGGTGTACTTTCTCTGCATGTTTCAGATAGCTTTCTCTTCCATCTTGATGGTTGTAGTACCCCTCTTGAAATGTGGGAGAGTTTTTAGTATCTCTTTGGCACAGTCAATGAGTTAAGGGCACTTCAGATTGAGGCAAAGTTTACATCAATGGGTCCTGATACATCTTCCCCCATTCAAGATTTCTTGACAAAATTCAAATCTACCAGTCTTCTCTACCTAATCAGATTCTATTTTAGTGGAGGTTCTAGCAGTTATTCTTTGACAATGTTTGCAGGTTCATGCTTCAGTGGTGTTCTACTTGTTATTCTTTTGATCAAATCTTCAAACTTTGGTGTTTTTTCCGTCTGTATCTTTGAGTTTCGATGTTTGCCTTGTTTGCCATCCTGATTCGAGTAGTGTCATTTTAGGGCACTCATGCAGATTACAGTATTCTCTACCTGATCCTTGTTCCTATTTTCTGGGACATTCTCTAGTTTGGAGGCTTCTTTAGTCCTTCACTAGTCTTCATCTCTTTTCAGAGAGGGGTTTTTCCCACTAGGTTTTCTCCTTTTCTCCTCTTTACATAATTTTTTTTGTACTTGGGTACCTGACCAGACCTTGTTGCCGAGACCCATTTTCCTGCTTCTAGTAATTGTTTCTAGGTTTTTAGCTCCTCCCTAAGTTTATCTTAAGGGGGTGTTAGAGTAAAAAGGTATTTTCAATTATTAATTAAATCATTATTGATTTAATTATTGAGTCATCCTTTCACTTGTTAATTAAATCATTATTGATTTAATTATTAAGTCACCTTTTCACTTATTAATTAAATCATTCTTGATTTAATTAATAAGTCACTTTTCATCTCTAGTTCACTTAAGCTAAACTTTAGGCATATAATAATTAATTCTTTATTAATTATTATCATGCAACCTAGGTTTCTCTACCTTCTCGTGTTCGATCTCCTTTATAAGGATTGATCTCTTTGTAATTATTAATTCTTTTGTAATTGCCTCTATTCCCTCTTTGAATGAATATTTTTTCTTTCGAATCATTTTGAGTTTTGTCTCCAAGCTTTACTTTTGTAACAACTTTTTTGCATACAGTGGATCTTGGTGGTTGAATTCTTCGAATTCTAACAATTATCACGTGTTATTTATTTATTATATTTAAATTCTTATTAATATGTTTTTATATTTAATTGTATCATTCTAAATTAACATTCCCTATTCCAAAAAAATAATCATTATATATGTAACTCTTTAAATTTTAGAACTAAGTTTTAAACTTCCCATTATTACAAAATCTATAGAACTCTCTTATTAAAAGACCCACCAAATAAAAAAATAAAAATTACACTATACTTGCAAAGATATTCATACAGTTGAATCCTAATTTCAATATCAAAATTTGACTTGCTGTGGAAAATATCTCCTATTGTTCAAAGATATCTATGCCAAAGAGTTCCTTATATGAAGTATACAAGATATCTTTTCAAATCTACGACCCACATTCACAAATAGAATTGCAAGATGATTCAAGTGTTTATTGTTAGATTCGCTAAACTACAAATCTTCCCAAGAAACCTGCATGCAAACACTGTCACGAGAATGAAGACAGAAGAGAGAAAGCTATGGCGGCCGATAGGCCAGAGACAGGAAAATCATTGTGATAGAAAAAGCTTCT
>MU227756.1:3502862-3521570 GCA_018584345.1 Thuja plicata
TTGTCTAGGAATTGAGGTTTGGCAGACTGAGCACAGTATCTTTCTTTCTCAGTCCAAGTATTCCAGAAGTCTTGTGGACAGGTTCCGAATGCAGGATTGCAAGCCTGCCTCCACTCCTATGGAACCAGGGCTCAAATTGTCAGCTCAGTCCGATTCACCAGTTGTGGATGAATCTTTGTTTAGACAACTAGTGGGCAACCTCATTTATCTTACTGCACTAGACCTGACATCAATTTGCAGTGAGCTACATATCCCGTTTCATGACAGCTCCCAAGGCTGATCATTGGATAGCAGCGAAGCGTGCCCTACGTTATGTAAGTGGTACTCCTGATTATGGACTTTTGTACACTCGGAGTTCTGATCTTCCACTATGTGGCTACACAGATTCAGACTAGGCCGGTTCGGTTGATGACCGTAAGTCTACCGCTGGATATGTGTTTAATTTGGGATCTGGTGCTGTCACATGGACTAGTAAGAAGCAACAGGCGATGGCTCTTTCTTCGACAAAAGCAAAGTATCAGGGCGCAGTTAATGTAGCTTGTGAGGCAGTTTGGCTTTGCCAGATGCTTGCAGATATGCATGTTCCTCAGACAAGCCTGACTACCTTATTCTGTGATAATCAGGGCGTGCTCAAACTGGCAAAGAATCCGGTCTTCCATGAAAGAACCAAGCATGTGGAAACTCATTGTCATTACATTTGTCAGCTGGTTGAAGACAGATCCATTCAGTTGATGTATGTTCCTACCTTGGAGCAGCCAACATATATCTTCACCAAGTCCCTCGGTTCTGATAAATTTGTAAAATTCAGGGAGTCTATTGGTGTTGTTGATAGATTGGCATTAAGGGAGGGTATTAGAATATTTATTACGTTTCCATTAATGCTCAAGTTCATTCTTTAGGATAGTTTCCATTCTTATGGCAGTTCCATATTTAGAAACTTGCTATTTTGTATATATTCTGTGTATTATTTATGAGCGGATTGCTCATTGTGAATAACATCAATTCATTAAAATCTATTATTTTAGGTATAACCCTCTCCTTTTTATTGTTAACATCTATGGTTTAGGGAGGCGATGCCATATTAGGTTGCATAATCCTTATTGGTATTCCTATATTTTTTGCCTCAACCTCTATGTTCAACTTTATCGCCTTGGCTTTCTCAACTAGGGTTATTTTGTCACAACCTCTTACCCTCTTTCCACTTATGTGCAATAGATGAGAGTTAATATTTGTGTAGTTGCCCCTGTACTCCTTGCTGCACAAATGATATAGACATACTGTACTGTCTCTTGGGATTTTATATTTTGGTTCTGTCTATGGGTGTTGCAAGTTATCGAAAGGGCTTTTAAGGATAAAATGGGCCTTTGCTTAAATTTTGAGGAGTTTAAAAGGGCATTCAAACAGGTTATCAACTCACAACCCTCAACGGTTCCATTCCCAAGAGAACCCTCAATAGTACTTCTATGACCTCTTTGTTGAACTATAACATCTTCATCCTCTCTCCCCTCATTCTTGCTCATTGTTTTATTTGTTGCATAACTCAAAACACAATTGCAAATTTGCAAGTGCAAACATGAAACAAAAAAGAGACAAAAAATCCTCTCTAAGTGTTTGGAACTTTCTTTTTCTTCACAATTTGGAAAATGACAAAATGTGTTTGTTTTTGGTTGGCCTTTGCATAAATTATGATGAGTTCAAAAGGGCATTCAAACAGGTTATCAATTGACAACCCTCAACAGTCCCATTCCCAAGAGAACCCTCAATAGTACCTCTATGACCTCTTTGTTGAATTATAACATCTTCATCCTCTCTACCCCCGTTCTTGCTCATTGTTTTATTTGTTGAATAACTCAAAACACAATTGCAAATTTGCAAGTGCAAACATGAAACAAAAAAGAGACAAAAAATCCTCTCTAAGTGTTTGGAACTTTCTTCTTCTTCACAATTTGGAAAATGGCAAAATGTGTTTGTTTTTTGTTTTTTGTTTTTAGTTGTTAGTGCGGTTGCTTACTTTTAGGTTCGAAAAAATTAGACGGATTTCGAACCCGAATCTCGAACCTGCATCATTAAGGAACCATCACGAATCATTAAGGATCATTCTTGACCTTTGTCTGACAATAAACAGCTGTTTGGAAGTTCCAATCTGAACAGTACAGTAACAAATTTGAAGAAAGAATGGATCACATTTGGTCATTTCATCATTGCATTTATGATTTTATCTCACTTCAGTCTGTTTCCAATATGCCTTTGAAATCACGCGTACAAGGTATACCAACTTGTATTGGCAAAAAGCATTTTCCAAGTTTACCTACAGCTTCTCTACAAATTGCTAAATGGAATGAATGTCACACTCTTGAGTAGCATAAAAGTACAAGGTGTATTAAGATGATTAAATTACATTCTTATTATTCACATAAACTACATTCCTGGTTTATATGCCAATCTTTTATTAAATTATTTATACCCTATGTTACTGGTTCGCCCCCTGCCATGCCCATATTCTGGTCCAGTTTGTACCTGGTTTGAATCCGGGACCAATTCGCAGGGGATTCTGTCATGGTGCGTGCAAACAATTGTTGGTTCATCTTGGATGAACCTAAATGAACCTGTTATGAACCCATCAAGACAATCGCGAGCCTTTGAACCCTATATAAATTGTGTTTAAAATTCTAAAAATTGTCTGGTTCTAATTGCGTGAATTGTGTGCCCTTCCTGTGTCATGCTTGAACTAACTGGGTTGAAACGACCATTGGATTTTGTCTGATTGTTTTCTTTTAAATTATGTGCCCTCATTGTATCTGGAATGTTGAGTACACTGCTAGTTTAAATCCATTATTGTTTTTTATCCAAATAACCCTAATCAAACAGTTTAATATTTTACTTTAGCTATATAGTAATTTTAGTAATAATGATAAAAAATCACTAATAACTTCTACAAAACGAGCTAGGGCAAGAATGTGATGAATATTAATTGAAGTTATTAATAATCAATGTTTATTATTTTTTAAACATATTAATATGAGTTATAATTATATTAATATTAACACACACACACTCACTCCCACACACACATGTATACATATATATATATATATGTTAATATTAATATACTTCTTATTTTAATAAATGGGTAATACATATATTTTTTATTTCACTATTTTTATTAAAGTAAAACTTTACATGTATAACTTTTTATATGTTTTTATATGAACGAACCCCCCTTCCCCTGTTTTTTTTGAATGAACCTGTTAACCAAACCAGCAAACCTGAACCCAAACCATTACCAAGACTGGTACATAGTTTGCCCCCTTCCAGGATTTGGAATCAGAATTATGACTTCTTAGAGATTTATTTGAAAACCTGCTTTAAAGACTGTCATGTCTTCCATCTTTTCTTTTATAGCACACTTCTTCTCTCTAACAAGCACACTGAGAGATCATGCAGAAAGCAACACTCTCTGTCACTTTTCCCATCAGTACAGAATTTTTCTTGCCTTTTCTGTCAAAGACATATTGTTGTTCCTCCCACATTGCACAACACACGTGTCACGAATCATGTTGCCATTGCCTTTTCAACACACGAGAAAAATATTACACAAAACATGTGTGATATGTCAATCCCAAACTGGAACTAACCAAACACCAATCAGATATGTAAACTTCATGCCTACTTACATCCAACCTAGCTGGTGTGTATTTTGGATATGACTATTTTGGCAGATTCAAGCATGAAATTGCATAAGGATTTTCTAGTAGCCAAGATCCGGAGTTTTGCCATTTCCATCTTCCAAAGGGCCATAACGATTGCTGAGTCAAATTGGAGGCTAACTACAGTCTGTATAAAATAATTTTTTATTTAAAAAACACCCATATTCCAAGAGAATATAGATGATCCTAGTAAAATCAGATTTTGCATTGGAAATCTGCCAAATTTAAAAATCCTGGTTACAATTTGACAATCTTTAGAATAATATCTTTGTTTGAATGCATTGTGAAACTAATCATCTCAGTTTATATATATTATCATAGGTAAACTAGTGCTGCAATCTGAAAAAGTTTGTAAACCATCAAAAACTACTAAAACCTATGATACAAAATGAATTCCGGATGTGTAGGTAAAAAATCTGAGTAAAATAGCATTCACAAGCCAGAGAAAGGATCACAGGCTCAAACAGAGAGTTAAGAGATTTGCATAATCAAGACCTATTGGCTACCTGACAAACATGACTAGAATCTTATTTTAGTTCTTTTCCATAGTGTGTATTTGTTGGCTTGATCATGACTCCAAAAACTGTGCTACAAGGGGTTCCCCTTTGAATGAAGACTTTTCTGATAGTGACAGGCTTGCCCTGAACTGTAGGTTCACCTCTGACAATTCCATTTCCACTTTCATATCAGTTTCAGACTTCAGGATGAATGATTTCCTTGTAGAGTAAGCAGAATTACCTTCTTTGACTTTAGCATATTGGTTCTTTAATTAATGTGCTGCCAGAGACTGAATGGTAGCATGTTTCCTATTTGATTTGGTCTCTCAGAATATAAATCTGGGTATTTAGGTAACTATTTGACTTTCATCTCTTCCTTATATTGTTATCATTATCAGAGGTGGCTATTGAAAGTTTCTCACAGAACTAAAACTACCTCAGACCTGATAATTCAAGGAGCAACAAAGAGTTTGAGAAAGTAACAGGAAATGAATTTGCAATGTTCTATACAAACAGATATATATCTCCTTTGCAAGTTTGAGGAGAGATGGGATGGCTCACATTTTGAAGTCAATATTAGAGGTGACTATTGAAGGTTTCTCACAACCAAAACTATCTCAGACCTGAGAATTCCAGGAGCAACAGGTGATAAAGTAGCAGGAAATGGACTTGCAATGTCCTATACTAGATGTTTCCTTTGCAAGTTTGAGGAGAAATGGGATGGCTCACACATGTTCATTTAACATTCTTAAGCTCTCTTCTTGTAATTATTAGCACTGTCCATTCCATTAATTTAATCATTGCGTAATAATTTAATATCAGATGACCCTTGAAGAACTTGGATAAATTTATATACACCCTCTCAAATGTCATTCATGCAAGAATCATTAGTTGCTCTTAATGAATAACATGAAGCTCATGAACATGTAATGAGCACAATCAAACTATCCTGTATTGGCTGGTTGATCGGTACTTTTGTTATCCTTGAAACAATGCCAAAACAAGATTCTGTTGTATCTAGATTTGCAGTTAAGTGATAATTTTTACAGCATCCTTATTGAATTTTATTTTGGCTTAGAAAATCTTCTATCAAAGGTTATCTCGATTTGAGCAATTAGAGCCACCTCCAACATTAGCAGTATAATGTAAATCATACAATCATAATGCCTAAGCATAAATCATTGTAATTTGTAGATTTTCCCTTGCAAGGTGTTGAAATATAAAAACTAGAGGATAATGTTTGATGGTGTTAATTGCTATTGTATTTAAGTAAAGGTCTCACATTCAGGTCCAGGCTGCTATGTTATAGGGATATGGCTACTTTGTTAGTAGAACTTATGATTATATTTATTCTTATTGGTATTTATGATGATATATACAAACAGAACATAAATTTTACTTTATAGATAGCTTTTGTAAACATAAATATTGAAATCTTATCTGAAATCAAAATGCTTCACTACTAAATATGCAAGACAAGATGATATCAGTGTTATGAAGTTCCTTTATCTAATTGGTTGGAGATAGTTATCGTGCTGTCAAGAGACAAATGTAAGACTGCATCAGAAAGATCTCATAATATGTCAAATCCTAATGCCATCTTTTATGCATATGATATATTTTATTTACCTTTATGTGAATTTTAATAGATTATTATCTGGAGTGTCATTTGAATTTCTTCTTAATGTTTCTGTATTTTGTTTAAATGGATCTCAAAACTCTTGAAGTTGTGAAGGTGGGGTACCATTGGGCCTGCAAGCATGCTATAATTTCTATTGCTTCAGTTCCTATTTGTTGGTTAGATCATTGTGTCCATTTCTTTAAGCATTATTTTTCCTGTGCTTCAATTTAATGTAAATCTTCCCCAACTTCCGGTGCTGTCCTTGAACATCTGACGTATGCATATTGCATGCTATATAAGCTAGAAGGTTGATAGGGGCTTGTTGATGTATTCTTTACTCTTTTAGAGTTTAGAGGTGTCAGAAATTTGATTCAAAATGTCTGATGTGCAATCATAATTTGACATTTAGTTGTGCTAAATAGTTTGAATTTGTTAGATTAGTTTCCTCATCAAGTTTTATGTGTTGATTTCAGCTATGAAGCAACTACTTCGAAACGTGGTCGTAGTATTGCAAGGGAGCTCACCACTGGTGGCTTGGCATCAATTTTCTTAGTATGTGTTAGATTTTCCTCTCTCCACCATTGTTGGCAAACCAACTTTCATTTTTATCATTTATTTTTGTGAAGTAGGTTTGGATGTCACCATAGCTATATTCTTATTAGTTGTTTACTTTATTCTTTGTTTTCCTCAAATTTCTTTCTTGCACAAAGTTTCTAAAGTTGACCGATATTTTTGCAGGGTTTTGGATCATTTTTTTTGCTTTTAGCCACAGGAGTTTATGTATAGTTGATATCATTTCGTAAGATGACAGTTTTTGTGATGAATGATGAAACAAAACTCGCTGGTTTACGTGCACATAATTTGATAGATTTTATGGGCGAGAAATTTTTATTAGTTCTTTCAGAAAAGACATTTGTCCATTTTTCCTTCAATTGAGTTTATGAGGACCCACTGGATTCTATTTTGAAACTTGTTGGCTAGCTCTGTACATTGGCATAGAGCATGTGAAACAGAGAATAATTTATGAGTTTCTTAATCACATGATTAACACAGATTAATTTCGGCTAAATTGAGCTAATGATATGGAACTTTTTTTTGTTTATTCAAAAGCTTTTCTTGAATGGCGAATACCAAATTTTATGTCAAGGTTAATGCTATGTACTGGATTCTATTTTGAAACTTTGTTGGCTAGCTCTGTACATTAGTATAGAGCATGTGAAACGGAAAATAATTTATTAGTTTCCTAGTCACCCGGTTAACACAGCAATAAATTTCAGCTAAATTGAGCTAATGACATGGAATTGAGTTTTGTTTACTCAAGCTTTTCATGACTGGCAAATACTAAATATTTGTGTGGAGGTAATTCTGTCTACAATGTAGTGTGTATTGGAATAATCTAACACACATATCTGCTGTAACATTCATTTGTAGAAGTAGTTGGTTTCATTGCACCTCACCCTAAGCTTTACATACATGAACTGTGGAATGCAACTGCCACACACACTCGGTCATGCATGCACTTGACCATGAATTGTTCCTTTGCATTCTTTAACTTTTTTATAATCTTAAAGGACTGAGAGCTGCAAAATTTGAATATTTGACTGTGCTTTCCACAGTTCCAATAAGTGGGCTCTAGTATAGTTTCCATGGTTCCATTTTTTTACTAATCAATAATTTTATAATCCATAGCTATGGAATTCAGTTCTAGATGTTGTTGTGCAGAATTTCTATGTATGCAGATAACATCAGATATGGACTAGTATGTGGCATTGAAGATTATCCATATTGGATGGACATGATGACAATGACAAGAATTGCACCTAGCTGCACTCACTAACGGCCAATTAAAAATGCCTCAAAACAATCAACAACTGTTCTCAACAGCCTATTGAATAATGATAATCTCATCTTGCCAGGAAGAGAAGAGTGCACCTTTAGTCCAGCAAATTGGCTTCACACCAAGCGAGCCTTGAATCTGCACACCAATTAAATTACTGTTGCATTAAGTAGCAAACTGGTTGCAGCCTATTGAGGAACTTTAAATTGGTAAACACCAATTGCAACTGGTTGAATTCAGTACAAGTTAGTCTGGAAAGTAAGGCAATGAGCAATTTTGTCGTTTAGTATTTAACGCTTTGGCATGGGAACAGGCTTTTTAGGAAATGTGTTATGGATTTACAGCAGAAATGCCAAAGTGTCTTCATATGATTAACATTAAAAAACAATAGTACAAGATGGTTGTATTTATGTAAGAGAAAGGCATCTTATTTACTTCCCAACAGAAATTGAAGGTTAAAACTTTCCCAAGGCATAAAGTAGGTTTGGCTGGTCAAATATAAAAGCGTAAAATTCATTATTATCTTCCCAGATTCAAATGCCAAAAGTCCAAGAGAGGGCATGTTAAAAGTTCTCTGGAAAGGTGAATTGTTGCTTAAAACATGAAGTAGCTTATTTAGTGACTTATAGAGCTAAACACTACTTCTTGCCTGAAACAATAACGGATTGAAGATAATCTGTGTTCAGATGCTCAAACTTTAATATTTGTGCTATGCTTAACTATGCAATTTCCAATATTAATTAACAATGCTGTGTCTTCCTAGAAAGGCTTTCCAACTCTTGTGGCTTGGATAAGCTTCAAATTTATCATTGAGTTAGATATTTTCAATCTAAGATGTTTGTGTGTCCCTGCCATTGCGTCCAGTTCTATCCACGTATTGCTAAAAGACATCCTGCAAACTAGATTTTTCATATCATGTTTCAATAAAAAGGAGACCTTGCCTTGTATTATTCTCAAGCTGAAAATACAAAAAGCTAGGGCCTAAGACCTTGTGTCATCCGACACAGAGCTACCCAAGAAACTTTCCCTACTTACATTAGCTGGTAACTCTTTCAAATTCATTTTCCCTTCAACTAGCAAAGATGAACCTAAACAAGAGGTGTCCACCTAAGATGCATCTAAACCATCATTTTGTACAAACCCACAAAAATTGTAGTTATTGTAGCATTTAGTCATTCAATCTTGATGAAAAGCCACAGCCTTCGGGTTCATAGAACCTGGTCGTGGGTTTCTGTTATTCACCAGTGGGGATGATCAGGTCAGTGCCAGCTCCTCATCTGCCAACTTTGCACTCTTTGAAGACATTCTAAATTGCACACCTAGTCCAGGGATTGCGAACTTCTTAGGGAACTTGTACCTGACATCGCCCAGAACTTACAAAACCATGATGCTGGGAACACCCTCACAATGTTATAACCATGATGCTGGGAACACCATCACAATGTATTATACAATGGAAGCTTCATCACTTCATGGCACCTTTGAGGTTCATCCTCTTTTAACTCAATACTATTTTTTTCATTTTAGTGCTAGGCACCTCCTTTTCTAGTGTAGATTGCTGCCTATTCACCAAATCTGACACATCGCAATGGGTAAACAGGTTACTGACTAGGTCTCTACCCACAATCCAATTATATACTTCTTGATCTTTGACACTGCTTTTTTAAACAGAAAATCACCCTCTATTAAATCACTTTAGTGCAATACCAGTCACCCCAGCACACTATGGATCATTGCCAAAGTGTTGTCCCGTTCAATCCTGTAGGTGTTTGGTAGGTTTCTGTCATACATTGCCATCAGAGTCTGTCATTGAGCCTTTCTCAATTGATTACCATGACATGCTGCATCACCAAATAACAGATGCAGTAAATAAAAACCAAAGAATGAATCCTTGGTAACACGTGAATCACAAATGAATGATGAGTTATAGTCTTGTTTTAAGTTAAGCGGTTGGCATGCCCTATCAATCTGTGCTTGCAGGGATGCAGAGGCACCACTGCAGATGGTTAGCTCTTTGAGAATTCAAACATCAACGACTATGGCTAACAAACATTCCTTCCAATTTTCAATATTTATTTCATTTTTTAAAAATGCATTAGTTCTTTTGAGGATCACCCCTTCCCTTGACATAGTTGGGGAATCCCCAATTACCAAGGTGTGAAGATGGTCACAGCATTTTGGGTTTGGACATGTTGCATCCATTAATGGAGCCATGCCAATGGAAGTGTTGACCAGTTGTGGTTAGATTCACAGTAGCAATTTTGGTAAAGGTTATTGATTCAAAACCAAGAGCTTCTTGAAGGATGGCTTCATTTTTCAATTTGGTGCCTTGTACTTGAATGGCACTTCAACTATGACCATTGAATTTCCCTCCAAGGGAATCTTTTGAAGCCTGTCTGTTTTCTTCATCCGTTCAAAGAGTGCAAGTGATTTTCCCTTGTTTATTTCCAGCCCCATGTTCTGGTTTTGGATCTATTGCATCAATTAATGGAGCCACGTCAATGGTAGTGCTGACCAGTAGTGGTTACATGTGGAATATCAATTTCGGTAAGGTTACTGATTCAAACCCAAAAGCCCAACCATGAGCTGTGTAAAGGATGCTCTAGATTTTCAATTTGGCATCTCGGTGTTGCACATTGCCTTAATAATGACCATTAAATCTCCTTCCAAGATCTTTTGTGAGGCTTTTCTTTTATGTCATCTTCATCCATAAAAAAAAATGCAGTTGCATGGCTTGTTTGTTGTTTTTGGAATATAAAATGACCTTCCCTCTAGGAAAGCTCCATTGTGTTCCCTTGACAATCACTTTGCACTATCTACTTTGGTGTTTCCACGAGATGCCCTATTAAAATGAATTTCCACCATGCCCTCTGGACCTTTATCCCATTTGGTTGTCTTCCTTTTTTTTTCAATCAATACTTCAACAGGAGAGGCAATTGTTCATGATAGGAGGGGCAACTATCCCATTTTGGCTAGTAGTTGGGGATATAGTTATAGCTTGACATTTTTTGATGAGACAGAAGTTTCAGCCATAAACTGACTTCTTTCCTACAATGTTTGCCTAACTTGAAAATTTTTGTTGTTTCTTTCAAGTTAAAGACTACAAAGGATGCTAGTGGGGGCACGACATCATAGATGACCCAATTTTTTTATTCCTATTTGCCAAGAAATTAGGTCTTCCTTGATGGTTCTGGGTAGATCCAATGCTAATGCAATTTAGAAAGTAATGTCTTAGAGGTTTCCTAACAGGAAATAATGGCATTGTTTCACCCTTTAGCAAAGAGTGCATCTTAGTCGACCTCAAACGCCCGTCTTACCTGGAATTTCAAAGATAAAATTTTGTTATGGCATGCTAAACGTGCAAGGAGCTATTCTTATCCTATTTTTTCCCGTAAGACCACTCAACTTCTGTAATATTCCACACCACACAAAAGTATCTGTAACCAATAATCAACTCTGGGAATGTATTTTTAATTAACTTTCAAACACCCACGTTTTCCCTATGTCGATTGATCTCAGAATTGACAAGTTTTGAAGGAAAAGCGATAATCTTAATTAAACTTAAAATACTTGGAACTAATAGCAAAAATCAGTAATGGTATGGTCTGAAATTGCTTTATAACATAAATATTTTAGATTTAATCATAACCACAAATCTACGCACAAAGACCCCATTGACCAATCTCATTACTTCGGATTTCACCATTAAAACACATAAATTATGAAATATGAAACTTAGCTGGTAACTGATGTGAGAGCGTGTAGGGTGTAAGTGCAATCTTGTATCGTCCAAATAAAAACATTTTAATTCAATGTCTGTTTTGTTTGGTGAACACCCATGAAGCTTATTTCTTTAGAAAAGTCTTGAAGTATGGTTTAACAGGACTTTTATTCTTAGGAGCTTGAATTTATTTTCTAAAGCTTTAAAATTACATTTTAAATAGTCTAGGCTAGTTTTGAGCCATTGTGATGTCTGTGTGAGAAAATATTCAAGATATAAGTTCATTGTTTTTTTTTATAAATATGATAAGGTTGAGTTTTGAGACTTCAAATGATGTCGTGATGTTTCAAAAATTGGGGAAATAAGATAAATTTTTAGCGCATGTGCTCAATCGGACATCCATTCAAAAGTTATGGCTCTTAGAAGTTGAGCTATTTTTTTGAGCATTTTTGGCGTAGTAGAGAAGTGGAAGGTGGTAAGTCATGAGAAATGAGAGAAGATAGAAAGAGCAAAGAGCAAATTTAAAGAGGTAGAAGACAAGTCTCTAGGAACTAGTGGAAAGAAGTTTAAGTGTTGTTGTAATGTCCCTAGCTTATAATATAAAATAATAATTAAAATGATGTTTTAGTTATTTAATACGTTCATTAATTTCTAAGTGTTAAGTGACCTCGTTTATGTCAACCGACTACTTTATTATTTCAAAGTTAAAAGTTTTAAAAATTGAAGGAAGCTGAAAGGGTTAAATTGAAGAGTTTATTAAAGGTTACTCTTTTTGATTGAAACCCGTGTAGTTTTGGAGTTTGGAATTTGTTCCATATCGACCTCTTCAAGTCGAAAACCCCCTTCGGAAGATTAATTTCGGGGGTGAAAAATTCCTCCCTAGCTGGTGTTGGCAGAGTAACTTAGATTTCACAATTAGATTTGATGTATGGAGTTCTGCAGATTTGTTGGAGTCTCTTTCATAAACAAATATGCAAAATAATAAAATTCAATAAATTGTAGGTATTCATTTTGCAATTTTTTAAGGTGGTTTTGTAATTGGAATATTTTTGCATCTAATCCAAAGAAGGAAGATATAAAATAAACCCTGGACAAACACGAGGGAAAAAGTACAAGAAACAAGCAATATGAAGAATGAATATTTGGTTAAGTTGAAAGGGAGGTTTGCTGAAGATTCATCACAATTGTTGAATGTTGAGGTTGATTGTCTTGGTTTTCTTCAAACACTAGAGATGTGACAAGATCACTTCATTATTTACCTCGAATGCTAATGTAGGAGCATCTATGGTGTAAGGAAAATCTTGAATGCTAATGTAAGAGCATCTATGGTGTAAGGAAAATCTTGCATCATCTAAAAAATATTTTATATTGATTTTGTTTGGTTTGGTGAATACCCATGCAAATTATTTTCTTTTAAAAGTCCCAAGTATAGTTTAGAACTTACAATTTTTTAAAAAATGCTAAGTTTAGCATAACCTCTATTTTTTTTTTTTTTTTTTTTTGCATATGAACATGTAGGAATTTGATTTGTTTTTAACTACAAATTAAATTTTGTGCACTTTGGGCGACTTTTGGGCTAAGATCAATTTTGTGTGAGAAGATATTAAATATTTAAGTTTTAAAATTTCTCAAAAATTTCTATAAAAGTAGCTCTTGAAGCTTCAAATGATGTTTTGGGGCCCTAAAAATTGGGAAAATAAGACGCATATATATGACAAGTATGTTTAGCACTTTAAAATCGTCATCTTGAAAAGATTGGGCTCAATCAGGGGACTGGATCAAAAGTTATGACTTGAAAGTTGGCTTATTTTTGGGAAGGAGTTGTAAATTTCAATTTTTTTAATTGAAGGTGCTAAGGGGATATTTATGAACATTCTTTGAGCATTTTTGGAGAAGTGAAGGAGGGGAATGTGACAAGTCGTGAGAAAGGAGAGAAGATAAGAACTAAAAGCACATTTGAAGAGGTAGAAGATAAAGGCACTAGTAACCAATGTAAAGAAGAATTAATGTGTTGTAGCCTTTGATGATTTTATCCTTTGTTTTGTTTTCTCATTTTTTGTAATTTAACATGTATTTGAATCAATTAAATTATATCCCTATTTTCCTTGAGAAATTTGTGTGGTGTTTTGCAATTTGCCCATTTCATCAGTAATATTTGATTTTTAAATTTGTTTGCAATGACATAGATCGTAATTGAATTCATTACAACACTTGAAATTGCTCATACAAATCTAAAATGTAATAGAATTACCTAGAAAATTCAACAATCTCACTACAAAAACCATCTGAGACCATTGCCAAACTGTAACCAAATATTCCTATCAAAGCTACAACAAATAAGTGAAGCATTCAATTTGATTTTCTTGCCGAATACACAACAAACTACAACAAACACGTACAAAATATAATAAATCACTTGCAAACACACAATAAAGAACATTTGCATATTCATTACTAATAAGCTCCCTTACACTCCTTGAGAGAGAATGCCATCTAGAATCAAAGGGCTTTCATCCCCTGACCCTAAAAATTTACATGGTTTCATCCACAAGCTATAATCCATCATGGGTTTTCATCCGTAGAATATAGTTGCATATTCAAGTGTTCATACAATGTAAAAATATAGAATGAATTGGAAAAAGGTCTATTGAAAGTCTCCATCCAATAATCAAAAGTTATCATGCCAAGTTAGGTGCCTGAAATGCCCCTTCTTTGGGATATAAAAATAAGTTTTATATTTGATATTAAAAACTCCACCAGTGGTTGCATTCAAAACTAGCCCGCCACTCAGGCTGGCAGTTGGTAATTACAATTTGTTATGGTTGTCAAGAAAAAATTAGAAATGACTTCATGATAATCCCAACACCCTCCTTGGGATATTCTATATATTATTTAATATTTAATGGCCTGACCTCCTAAAAATATATATAAAAATGTAACCAAATAAATATTAAATAAAATATTTCTTAAATACTTTACCTTAGCTCATTAGAAATATGGAAAATGAGCTAAAGTTCAATCAATTCAAAATTACCTTTTTTGTGACTCTACAATTTCCCAAGTGTCTTCCAATGTCAACCACTTTATATCCCTTGCTTTTTTCCAAGTGTTAGTTCCAACACATGCCTAGTTTTGCACACCTTGTTCCATATGAGTAGTGGGATATTTCTTTCTTGGAGAATTCCTTGCTAAATTTGGTTAGAATGACTATTATTGAAGCTGTTTATTAATTTGCTTTGAAGATTGAGTATAGGATGAATAATAAATTTGAAAGCAACAAAGAGGAAGATGTCATGGTGGAGGGGTTGACGAAAGATCTAAATAGAAAGGCGATTAGATGGAAACCCCCACCTCTTAATTATTGCAAGTTGAACTTTGATGGTGCCTCCAAAGGCAACCCTGTCATCTCAGGATGTGGTGCTGTCCTCAAAGAATCAAGTTGGGTCATACTAGCGGCTCTTGCTGTCCGGATTCTAGTGGATACAAATAACATTGCTGAGGCAAGAGCGCTTCTTGAGGGTGTTAAACTTGTGGCTTCATATAAGGTTGCAAACTTGATAATTGAAGGTGATTCTTTAAACATAATTGCAGCTTTCAAAAAGTTTGAGTCCCCTAGTTGGAAAAATAATTTACACACTCAATGAAGTTTGCGGACTCCTTCCCCTCTTTGACAATTACCAAGTCCTGCATTGTTTCTTCAAATGGATTGATAAACTCTTTGGGCAATAAAGGTTCTCTTTTAGAATTTGGAGCTCCTTCCTCCTGGGGAACTGATGCAATGGAAGACCCTTTCCTTAGAATGGCTTGTCTGGTGGATTCTTCTCCTTGACATTTCAAAACCTTGCTTTCTTTTCTCTCGATAATGTGTATTATCTGTTAGTGTGCCGGTTCAGTGTTGAATAGTGGATAGTTGCTGGTTTCAGTGGTCTGCGAGCTGTGCTTTATTTTTCTGGGTAGTGTTTGGTGGGGTTCATCTCCTTGATTTCAGTTTTGTTTCAAAGTGGTGCCCTTGTCCTTGGTCTATTCATTAGTGTTCTTCTATAACTATCAATGGGCAGTGGCTTGACATTCCCGGGTTGTGCCTTGTTTGACTTTTGGATTCTTATTGGTAGAAGTTGTTTGAGTTTCATGCATTCTAGTAGTGATTTGAGTCTGATTGCTTCAGCCGCGGGGCAAATAACTTCTCTTTTTTCAAAATTGGAACTTCTTTTGATCTTAGATACTCCTCTTTTTAGACGGTTTCTTGGCCTGACTCCTCTGCTTCTATTTATTTAGTGAAGGGTTGGCGTAGGGCCTGTGTTTGTTTTTGGTGCTAGTTAAGATGCATTGCTTTTCCTCTCCTATGCGAGGATTACTTGCAACCTTTTTCTTCTTTTGGCTGTGGCTCTCCTAATTTCTAGTTTTTTTCATGTGTGTGTTGGTGGGGGGACCTTTCTCCTCAACTTTGTCCCAATTATCTGGTGACATCTTATCTCTAGCTTGGAGTTTCTCTAATGTATTTATGCTTTTCTCTTTGTACTTATTTATTTTCTTAATATACTACATGCTATATGCGTTTCTCTAAAAAAAGAGTGAAGAAGCTAGTACTAGTTAGAACTAGAAATGGGATAATTCTTATTTCTCTCATGACTACATTAATGGTGAACAAAGAGGAAGATGAAGTCATGGACAAGGACTTGGAAGATGAGGCATCCATGGAGCCTATTTTCAATTTGAAGAACATCAATCATACGAGTGTCTGCAACATCAAGGAAGGGCGATAAAAGGCCTGGAGGTAATGCATGAGTTGCACATGTAGACGAAGATGATGAATATGAGCATTATGAAGATGTAGAGAGAGGAGAAACTCTTGTTATTAAGAGAGTCTTCTTGAATGAAAAAAAAACTAGTTTAGAGGAGGAGTTTATTCCAAACAAGGTGTAAAAGTGTTGTGATGTGATTATTGGCAATGGAAGTAAAGATAACCTAGTATTGAAAGGGATGGTTAGGAAGTTGGAGTTGGAAAGGAGGCATTTACATCCGTATTGGATTGCATGGTTGTAGAAGGAGCACAACGCCATGGTTTATGAGCAATGTTTAGTGAAGTCCAAGATTGGGAATTACCATGATGAGGTATTGTGTGACATCATACCTATGGATGTTTGTCATATAATATTGGGTAGGTCGTTGTAATTTGATCATGTAGTACATGATGGACATGCAAACACATATTACTTGGCGAAGGATGAAAATCACCATAGGTTGAAGCCCCTGAAGGAGGTGGAAGAAAATGTATGTTGTAAAGCAAGAATTCATTTTGTTCATGGTAGAAAAGTTTGGGATGGTATGAAGCATATGCATGTGTGTTTTGCATTGATCCTTCAAATCAAGGAGGGAATAGAAGATACACCAAAAAAATATCAGTTTTGTTGGAGGAGTTACATAACATTGTGTTAGATAATTTACTTAAGGGTTTTCCACTAACAATAAAGATAAGCCACTAAATGGATTTGATGCCATGAGCTAGTTTTCCAAATAAGGAAGCACATAGAATGATTCATGTAGAGAACTAGGAACTCAACAAACAAGTTCAAGAGTTATGAAAAAGGACTGATTAGAGAGAGTCCAAGTTCTCCACTAACAAGAAAGATAAGACACTAAATGGATTTGATACCATGAGCCAGTTTTCCAAATAAGGAAGCACAAAGAATGATTCACGCAGAGAACTAGGAACTCAACAAACAAGTTAAAGAGTTATGAAAAAAGGACTGATTAGAGAGAGTCCAAGCTCTTGTGTAGTACATAAAATTTTAGAACTGAAGAAGGATGGAAAATGTGTATTGACTTTCAATCCATCAACTAGATTGCAATCGAGTATAGATTCCCATTTTTGAGGATGGATGACATAATGGATTTTGTGAGTGAAGAAAAGTACTTGATGAAGATAGATTTGAAGAGCGGATATCATATATGAATTATAAAAGACAAGTAGAAGACAATCTTGAAAACAAAAGAGAGACTATATGAGTGGTTTTTGATTAAGGTAGCCACAGTTTTTGAAGGGGCCCCAAAACCCTGTACAAGACGGTCACAAAAGATATTCAATGAAGCCCTCTAAACGAAATGAGTCAAGACCACAGTGAGGGTTTTACAATAGGCTCCCACAACCTTGGAGAAACAATGCATGAAACAACCTTCATGCAAACCCATGCTAAAGACAAATCTAGTACTAGGATTTACTTTTAGCACCCTTCTAATGGGAATGAAGAGTCATATCAATGGAAGAGGACGTCTTGAATTTTTTTCCTTTTACAGTTATCCATCCCTCTTCAACTCTAGCTGCCCCCTTCCAACGCGGAGGAACATCAATCGATCCAGAATGATCAAAGCTACCAACAGGGGTAGCCATAATGCCAGTAGATACATCAGAAGAAGCATCCTAGTGCATAGCACCCTAGGGTTTAGCTCCAAACCCTAGCAATTTTTGCTGAGTGATCAAAAGGAGCAGATCACAGTTAGTTTTTAGTCTTAAGCCTGAAAAGTTCTTCACTCAGTCGCAAAGTCGCAGAGCCAGTAGAGAGCAGAAAAACCATGCATCGCACACTTGCGAGCTAGTCATGAGTTAAGTTTATTAGTGAGCGAGTGCGCGACGAGGAACTAGTCGCTCAGTCGCAGACGGCTAGCAGAAAAGACAGTGCGCAAAAATGCGACGAGGAGCTCATCGCAAGCTCGCGAGTCAATTCGCAGTCAGAGAAAAATCGGTGCGACAACGCGACGAGGAACTCATCGCTCAGTCGCTGAAGACAAACAGTGAGTCATGGTGTGCGAGTGAGCGACACCCTATGCGTCGCGAGATCGCGATTGAAATGGCAGTTAAAGGAAAAGCACGGCGAGCGCGCGACTACGGTGTATCGCTCAGTCGCAAGGCAAAAGTCAGCTCGGATGAAAGCATCGCGAATGCGCGACGGGAGCTCATCGCTCAATCGCGAAGGAAATGGTAGCTCGGGTAGAAGTATGGCGAGTGCGCGACTAATGTGCGTCGCAGACTCGCAGAGTAAATAACAGCTTGTGGAAAGGCAGTGCGGGTACGCGACGGGTGATCATTGCTCGGTCGCAGAAGAAAAGATAGCTCGTCTCCAGACAGTGCGATAGCGCGACACGAGCTCATCGCTCGGTCGCAAAGCAAGAGGCAGCTCGAATTGAAGTGCAACGAGTGCGTGACTAATGTGCGTCGCAGACTCGCAGAGCAAGGAGCAGTTCATGAAAAGACAGTGCGGGTATGCGACTTGAGCTCATCGCTCAGTCGCAACATAAAGTAGCAGCTCGGATGAACGTGCAGCGAGTGC
>MU227756.1:3548299-3605275 GCA_018584345.1 Thuja plicata
AGTGTACCTTATGGTATCAGTTGTATATGTAATCTTTATTATGAGATGTATGTTATTGGTTTCAGATTATGTAACCTTTATGTCAGTTCTTATATTTGTATTTGTAGATTAGTTGTTTAAGTAATTCTACGTCAAGGAACCCTCGAGGAATGTTAATCATGTATGAGTTGTATTTCATGTATGTCATGTACTTCATTGTGTTGCTTCCGCATTGCTATTAATATTGTTTGTAAACATTTAAAAAAAAAATTATTCCGTGAACTTAGTGTCGTGGTTAGGTTAAGTTCTCATGGGTTCCCTGGCGGGGCATTACACAAACACTCAATAAATCATTAGCTTAGGGGTTATTAATCATCAAATTTAACTCTATCATTATGCTAAACCCCCCCAAATTGGCTTATTTCTTTGTAGATGATGTGGGTTTGATTCTCAATAAATGCTCATCAGATTGGCACAAGAATCAGTGACTAGATGACTCCAAAATGGAAGATTCAAGGGTGAGAATGATGCATGAACTTGCATACATTTCTCTTCAAATACATTGAATGAAATGAAAGTTGCCTCTATGATTAATGCATAACTAGTACGATATTAATCTAACAAAATGCAACAAAATACTAAGAAATGGAAGCAACATTTAGCCATCTAAGAAAAAATTAAATTACTATGTTAAAATGAGAATTCTCTTCTACAATGAGTAAAACCTAGAATCAAAATGAAATTACAATCCTATTCCAACAAATTGCATCTCCTTCAACAAGGATAGCTATCCCTTTTATAGAAACCTCCTCAAGATGGATGGCTTAGATTTGACCACGAAAGGCAGTTGAGATGCACTCTCCTTCAATCCATGTGAGCTCCATTCGTGTGAGAGATTGTTGATTGGTCAAAGTTGTGTTTGTTGAGGGAGGATGAGGATGAATTTGGTAAGTCCCTCTTTGAATCACATTTTAATCAAGATTAAGTGTGGACACCTATGTGTGAATGGGTTCTTTTATTAAAAGTGTAGGAACTTTTATTTAGGTGTGCAATGTATAGTTATTAATTGATTTTTCAAGCTTGAGTTAGGATTAAATTGATGTTTTAATTCAAGACTCTGATTTAATTATGTAAGGGGGATTATTAGGATTCAATTGCTTGATTAAGGTATAGCATTGAAGGCCTTTAGGTTTTAGGATATTTAAGGCCAATTAATTAAATTAGGGGCTATAGGTTTACTAGACCAATTTTAGGTGATTACATTTGCCCCTCTTTGAATTGATGTGTGAGAAACACGTTGATTCAAAGAATATCTAATGATAGATATAGAAAGAGCTTGATTCATAACTAATTCTAAAATTGATTGAACGAAAACCGATTGAAGATACCAGATCCATAATTGATTGAGCAAAGAATGATAGAGATCTTGAAAGATACCGGATCCAGACTTGATTGAGTGAAGACTGATAACATCGACTCTGAACTTGATTGAACAAAGATCAATAGAGAGATATGAATAATCATTTTGATGTGAAGAAATGAAACTAAATATCCATCCCAAAGAATATTTTATTTTTTAAAATGACTAATCAACTTTATGTGGTGTGATGAGATTAATTTGTATTTGATAGACCACTTAGAATAATTGACTTGATATGGGTCCTGATAAAGCCAATCACCTGATCAGGAATTGAAGATACTAGTTATGAACTTGATTGAGCGAAGACTGATAGAGAGCTTGAAATATACCAGCTCCAGATTTGATTGAGCAAACACTGATAACATCGACTCTAAGCTTGATTGAACAAAGATCGATAAAGAGATTTGAATACTCAGTTTGATGTGAAGTGGTGAAACTGAATATCCATCCCAAAGCATATTTTGATTGGTTTAAATGAATAATCAATCTGATGTGGTGCAATGAGATTAATTTTTATTTGATCGATCACTCAGGATAATTGAGTTGATATGGGTCCTAATGAAGCCAATCACCTGATTAGGAGCCACTACTAGATTGATGTGATGCAATGAAATTGATATGCCCCTAGAGATTCAACTGGGTTAGATGTCTGTCAAAGTGACTTGATGTGAGGCGATGAAATCACTTGTGCAAAAAGAACCTTGATTTGATAGGAAGCTATAATGCCAATAGCGATGAGGGTTGTTGATTAATTCAAATTGTTGATATATTGATGCTGCCCCCTCGGGAGTGAAATTGAAATGTTGTTAGGGCGGCAAGCTTGATTGTGGCTGATTTGATGGATACAAAGCATTGGATTTGATATCAATTTAATTAGATCTATCTTAAGTAGGTCATAGGTGATGGAGAACTTGATTCAAGGTTTGATTGACCAATTTTGACCAAGATTTGACTAAGGTTGACCAAGGTTGACTCTCTTGGATTAAGGTTGAGTGTAGCTAGATTGATTGATGGAGAAGGAGACTTGATGAGGAATCTGGTGACGATGGCATCCATGATCAACTACATTGGATTTATAGGTTGACTTGTGTTTTTGACTAGTAGAATGACGCCAGATTTTGATTTTGACCCCAAAAATTGATTTAGGACCGTCGAATTAGCTAAGGGTGTAATTTTCATGTCAATCAAAGCAAGTTGAAAATTAGGTCAAAAATCTATATAAGGGCCAAAGGGGTCACTTTCAAATCATTTTATCCTTGCAAATTAAGAAATTATAAACATCTCTATGAGAAAAATGGTGGTCCCATTGCTAAATCATCGACTCGAGCGAATGAGGAGGCACAACCGGCCCAGGAACTACCCGCCTCTAGTGAGTGGTTGAGAAACCTTCTTGTTGATTAAATTCTTGTAAATTCTCATTGAATTTTTATGTCTTTATTCATTTTCAAGTCAGAGTTGTTTCATTGTATGGACCGACGATAAATCTTGTATGACAAACTGCCCGAAAATGTTTTGTCATATCTGCCCTTTAGTTTTGTCATTTGGGAAGCACCCTTGACTCATACAAGTCCCTTTTTGAAGGTCTAGAATGTTGTCTTCTCCTATATATTTACTCGTATCAGATTGTTTTATCATATGGCCCATAATCCTTACTCGTACAATTTTTCATGTCAGTTGTCTTGTTTGCACTTTCTCATATGGGGGACAATATTTTTCAATGTTCGATCGCCAAAATTTGTCTTCTCTGATCATATTTTTGGATTCCTCGGCATGTTTTGCAGCTTATTTGACAGTCATTATTCTTTTGTTCAACATTTTTTTATCTCAATTTTGATTGTTTATTGATGATTTCCTATTGTTTTTCTTTTGCAAGCACAACTTCCTAATATTCAGTTCCAATCGACCTACCCACCGACCATGAGGATAGTGAGAGATTTATCAGATGCATAAAGAGGTCATATCAGAGATTGTGTCTTTGGATGGTTGCTTGACATTCCCGTTATCCATGTTAATCATCGGTTACTCACAGCTTTGGTTGAGCATTTCCATAGCGAGCATAATACATTTCATTTTCCTACTGGGGAGATGACTATTACTCCCGAGGATATCTACCAGATTCTCTAGATTCTTTTTACTGGTGAGAGAGTGGATTATGATATGACTCCATGACTTAGTATTTAGGCTCTGATATGGGTTTTCCATGATCACACCATTCTGGACTGGGCTATCACCTGAGATGACATGGTGATAAGATATGGGGCCCAGTTTCCACTTTCCTCTATTATAGTGGGCTTCATTAGTTGTTTTATCATGGTAGACAAAGGCCAACATGTTTTCTTGTGGTGATGGGGTAGAGTATTAGAGATAATTCTCACTAGGCTGGAGAAGTTAGGTTGGGGTCAGTGCCTACTCGCATAGATGTATCATAAGATGCACTAGGTGATATTCTGAGGTGCGAGGGGGATGACTGCAAGATTGCTTGTATTACATATATGGGCATGGGAGCACATTCCCATTAGAAATCCAGTCACATAGGATCCATGACAAGATGGTCAACCATTTGTATATAGATATATAGGTTTTAGCACACAACCCCACTTGGGGAAGACTGACTATTGGAGGCATCATCTTGACGATCTCAGTGCAGTGACCTGGAGGCCATATCGGGGGACAAAGGCATGGGGAGATTGGAGATCTCAAAGGAAGGATCTTTTTGTTTCTCATCCATTAATTGGGAGGACATCCTCTATTATTGAGCATTTTACTGTCTCTCGGGTATTGAGGCAGTATGGACGTCCTCATAGTGTATCACAAGATTTTACTACCTATGATCATTTTCTAGAAGAGGAGTGTCAGGGATGGGATCCTTGATTATTTCTCACCCTTTCAATATAGGAGATCACACAGTTGCGAAGGGAAGTTTGTTACTATTTAGATGACATTGCAGATGCAGGGGTCACTCCAGAGTACAAAGATTACTTTGTACAACATCCTTTCCCAAGGTTCACAAATCCAACAGATAGGGTTCCACGGATTGACGAGGAGGACACACCTATATGGGATCAGAGGGCTGCAGGTTGATCACTGAGGGACACGGTTCCTAGGAGAGCAGTAGGAGATCCCAGTGCTATCTTGAGTAGAGAACCAGTATCAGGACAACAACACCAACACGGGGAAGGTGGGACTTTAGGATCAGTTGATGTTGATGTCCCTCCCATAGGTACAAAAGATGTAGATATTGGAGAGGCATCCCAGGGTCCCGAGGATGGGGAAGCCCGATAGGTTTGTCAGAGGAGGGATGCACAGGTGGGCGAGGGTAAGGAGGAGGAATTGAGAGAGCAGACCCCACAAGATGTGATCTACGCTCTGAGAGGATAGGTCAAAGGATTGTAGCTACAACTGGCAGTCACATAGTTTCAAATAGTTAAGAGAGACCATAATATCTAGACCTTGGAAATGACACAACATAGGCTCCAACACATGATCATTCATCAGACTATAAGGGTGACCTATTATGTCACGACGTATAGCACAATGGTACCATTGGATCAACAGGTACCCCCATATTCTCAGTATACGGTGAGGTTTGAGAGAGAGAGCACACCATTGAGAGAAGTTGCACCTCCTCCTCCCACACCTCAAGATCATGTGGGAGGGAGAGAGTCTTGATATCCCTTTCTCTGTCTTATCCCATTTTGATTTTTTTTGAGATAAATAGATGCATACATGTTTCATTTGCATCGAAGATGTATATTTTTCTCAAGATCACATGATCACACTTTTGTAGACATTTTTGATATATATATATATGCAACTGATTCCATTGTGATATGTTTAATACATGATTTCTTATCTTGTTTGCTCACGTGATATATCAGATTAGATTAGCATCTTGTATCATATTTTCTCTCATATGCTGATGAGTTCTCTCTTTTATCTTGAATGAGATGTATCTTGTTTGTATCTACTTATCATGCATGATTCTCTTATCTATGTATCTCTGAAGACTATGATGATTTAGCACTCCATAACCCTTTCATAATTGATTATGACCCTTTCTTGCAGATATATAGCTTTAAGAGGATGAATGCAGTTGACCGCTCTAGCAAAGGATTTGTAAGGGATAGCTCTTCATTTTTATACTGTCATCATGAATTCCAGCCTAAGATGATATGCAATCTATGATGTGAATCTATTCACTGATTTAGGAAGCCATTTTGTCATCATCGAGCTTTTGGGACATCGAATTTTGCTACAACCCTTACTGGTGCCACTACAACCATAAGGATATGACTATGACCTTCATCGGATAAAATATGGGAAACTAATGTAAACATCGAGGTATTAGAGTTAAGATGACCTAAACATTGTTTCCAGTTGATATTGCAAGGGTACACCAGTATCGAGGCATACAAAGCTGAGATAACCATGAGTACAATCTTGCGTAGATAGACAGATTAATAACAGTCAAGGAGATAGTTCCGACCTCACCCTGGCGTACAAATAAATAGAGTAAAGGTATTTGAGGATTATCTACCTTAATGTGGAGGCTCTTATCATAAACACCTAGTTTATTTAAAGTTGCAGGACCATTGAGACCAAACCAACAAACAACAATCAAAGAAAATGCATGAAAAACATTAATAACATACATCAATCAATAAAATGTTCATCATGCTTTCAAAAAGTGCGAACATTATATGTTTGTCTGTGTAGGTTTTGAGAAACATAATTGTGCTTGTGAGTGCTAGTGTTGAAAAAATAAATTGTGTGCTTGAGTGTTATTAAGTCAAGATGAAGGTTTGTGTGATCCGATGTGTGTTGAGAAACATATATGTGTCCAAATAGGTAGTGTTAAGAAATACTATTAATTAGGGTGTTGAGAAACACCATTATGTCAGTGGCAAACTGTCCAATGGCTTGAGAGACCAGGATAAATGACTTTGATTGGTGAGACAACTGACAAGATGTTGAATTGGTTACCAAAATTTTGAGGAGATTTCCCTTGGTGAGGAATGAGTCCCTAGGACTAAGACATCAACCGATTCCAAGCTATAGTGGCGAGACAACAATTGAGATGAGTTGCACAAGGTCATGAAAGCAACTAAAATTAAATTCATGCAATGAAGGAAGACAAAGCTGCTGTAGGCAAGATAGTCAAGCTACACATTGATAGATGGAGCATTAGTTACAAGTGATGCATGTTTGCCAGGTTTTCACCACTTGACAAAATTGCTATTTTTGCTACCAAGGCACTTTTTAGTTTTTTCAAATTTTTTGGTATGTTTCTTTTTTTGATTTTTTTGCGTGATCCATCAAGGTGCCTGTTTTTCAGGTTTTCACCAAGATGATAAATTTTCAGGAATTTTTCCAATATTTTTTTATTTTTCTACTATTTTTGGTATTTTTTCAAGATCATTTTCTTTGTATAGGAACTGCTCTTTTCTCAGAATGTCTATCTGTAGAAATTTTTTAGGTGGATTGTGTTGATTGGATCAAGAAATGTTTCCCCTTCTAGAGTTGATATTTGATAGGCTCTAGAGCCAAATGATGCAGTAACTATGAAGGGACCCAACCAGTTGGGTGCGAACTTGCCCTTATGTTCTCAATTTTGTTGATTCTTTGGATTTTATCTAAGAACAAGATCACCAACCTACAATTATCATTGTCTCAATTTCTTATTATAGCTTCTAGACATTATTTTATGATAGACCCTTATAAAGTCAAATGCTTCTTGTCTCCTCTCATCAAGAAACTCTAACTCATGTATTATGGAAATCCTGTAATCTTCATCAGTTATGAGTCCTTGCAAAGAGACCCTAAGTGGTGATATCTCTACCTCAATAGGTAATACTGCTTCTGCACCATATACCAAGGCAAATGGTGTTGCCCATTTAGGTGTTTTGATACTAGTTCGATAGGCCTATAAAGTTGGATTCAACCAGAGATGCCAATATTTTCCTAATTTGCTCGCTGTCCTATGTAATATTTTTAATATGTTCTTGTTTGATTATTCATTCTGTCCATTCCCTTGTAGATAATAGATAAAGGAACACTGCTAGGTAATATGGAATTTCTCACACAATTCATCAATGTATTTGTTCTTGAATTGTACCTCATTTTCTGTTATGATAGAGGAAGGTATCCCGTAACTGCATATAATATAGTTCAAGATGAACATTGATACTTGTTTTCTGGTCGCCTTGATAAGCAAGACTAGTTTGAACCACTTCATGATGTACTCAATGGATGTGATGATGAAATTGTGTCTGTTGGATGATGAAGGGTATATTTGAGCTACCAGGTCAAAGGCCCATTGTTGGAATGAATAGTGTGTGATAAAAGCTAACAACTCTCAAGTAGGAGCGTTGATCAGGTTACCATGTAGTTTACATTTCTTGTAGGATTTGGCAATTTGTACAATGTCCTTCTCCATGGAAGGAAAATAGTACCAAACCCTTAGGAGTTTCTTGGCCAATGAGAGACCATTCAAATGAGACCCGCAAATACCTTCGTGGACTTGCTTTAGTGCATGTTCATACTCTTCGCATTCTAGACACCTAAGAAAGTACTGTCTAGACCTCATCTATATAAATTGTTAGTTATGATCAAGTAATGCAATGAATTTCTTATAAGGTTTATCTTTTCATTTATAGATAGGCTATTAGGAATTATTTGATCTCGTAGGTATGAGAATATCTGGCTATACCTAGAGGATTAAATTCCCATAATTGAACATACTATCTTGGATTCAGGGGTATCATAGGATGGAAAGGGAAGTTCTTCTACCAGGAAGTCATAGTGGAACTGATGTTCTTGCAATTGTAACATTGAAGCTAAAGTAGCCACGACATCAATTGCTTTTCTTTATGCTCTTGGCATATGCTGGAAGATGATAAATACAAAGTAATTCTTTAGGTCATCAACCATTCTTTTGTACGGTGTGAGATTTCATCCTTAGTCTGGTATTGATCATTAAATTGGTTGATCACTGACTGAGAGTCTCCATTAATGTGCAATTATGTGATTTTCCACTCGATAGATAACTTTAGTCCATTCACTAAGGCTTCATACTCAAAAAAATTGTTTGTGCAAGGAAAAATCATTTTGTAAGCTTTAGGGAGTTTATATCATTATGGAGTTATGAATAGTATACCAGCTCCATACCCTTGTTGTGTGAACTATCCATCAAAGAACATTTTCCATAGGTGTTTTGTCAAACATATGATAAATTCATCAAGGAATTTGATGATCAACAATTTACTGTCTTGAAGACGAGCAAATGCTAGGTGATCAACAATGACGTGCCCCTTGATGACCTTTCTGTCTATGTATTAAATGTGAAATTCATTGAGTATCGTCACCCACTTTTCCATTCAATCTGTCAAGGTTTATGTTTTTAATAAATACTTTAAAGGATCAATCTTTACAATCAACTTGACGAAATGTTCCAGCATGTAATGTCAGATCTTTTGTGAAGTGAATATAACCGTTAGGAAAGATTTTTTGATGATTGTGTAATTGTGTTCATAGGAAACCATTTTTCTGCTGATGTAATAGATGAATCTTTCTTTCCCTTTTTCATCATGTTCTTCCAACAGAGCTCCAAGCGATGTTTCTGTAGTAGAAATGTTTAACAAGAGAGACTTCCCCGATATGGGTGCCATTAAAATAGGTGCATTCCTAGGTATTCCTTGATTTTCTAGAAGTTCTTTTCACACCCTTCATCCCACTTGAATGTGACAAAATTATGTAATGTATTTGTAAAGGGTTGATCTTTATTTGCTAACTATGAGATGAACCTTATGATTGATTGTAACTTCCCTTGTAATGTTTTGGTTTGGCTAATATTCCTTGGTGGTTGCATCTCCATTATTGCTGTCAACTTTTTTTGGATCAACCCCAATTCCCTTTGATGAAAAATATACCCAAGGATCTTTCCAGATGCTACACCAAAGACACATTTATTTGGGTTCAAACTTAACTTGAATTGTTCCATACTTCCAAATATTTTCTCTAAGTTGGCTAGGTGTGTAGTTCTTTTTTATGATTTTGCCAAGGTGTCGTCAACATAATCTTCCATGTTATTGTGCATCATGTTGTAGAATATGGTCATCATACCTCTCTAGTATGTTTCGCCTACATTCTGAAGATTGAAAGGCATGACGTTCCAACAGAATGTGCCCCAAGCACAAGTAAAAGATGTCTTTTCCTGATCCTTAAGCACTATTCTTATCTAATTATATCCTGAGAAGCCATCTATTAGGAACCTGCTGTGAGGTCTACAATCATGTGAATTTTGGGGAGTGGAATTTATCTTTGGGACAATATTTGTTTAGATCTTGGAAGTCCTTGCAGACTCAAATTGATTTGTCAGTCTTAGAAACATGCATAATATTTGAGATCCAGTTGACATATGCGACAACACTGATGATTCTTCTTTCAAAAACTTCTCTAACTCATCTTTGACCAATAGTGCCACATGAGGGTGCATTTTACTGAGATTTTGTTTGACTGGTTTGACGTTAGGACAATAGAAAAGTGATATATTGTTAAATCGGTGTCAAGTCCTGGCATATCTAAATATGACCAAGAAAAGTTGATCTTTTTACTCATGAAAAAGTGAGTGAAAAATTTATTCTCTTCTTTGGACAAAGATTGTGATAAATATATCAATTGAGGTGATTTTGTTATTCCTAGATTGACCAACTGTGTAGGCTCTATGAGTACTAAAGATTGCTCTTGAATGTGATTAGGTAGGATATCAAGCTTCCCATCCTCTAACGCCTCTGATAGGTTTTCACCATTGGACACATCATTCGTTTTTACTATTTTGGGTTTTGACACCGCCACAACCTAGTTTTCACTGTTATACCTCTTTTTCTTTTTATTCTTCTTTTTAAGACTAAGAAAATTGATAGCCCCCTCTTTTATGTTTATGCTCAATTCACTAGTGGAAGAGGTAAGAGGCTCAATGGTTTTTAGATAACATGACAAGGTGTAGTCATTCGGGTAAGAATTTAGGTTCACAAGTTGCTTTGATTCCATTCAATAATTTTAGGATATACCAAGGAAAAAGATCCAGTAAGTTATAAAGATGGCACCATGTTATCATGATCAAGGATTTTGACTGGTAAGAGAAGATATGTTATGTCACTCTCTGAAGGACTACCTAGACCATGAAGCGTCCTAACATCACTATTATAGTCACTGTTAGTATTACTCAGACCTAATTCATTTGATCTAACACTAGAAATTTGATTCTCCTCCTGAGTAGCCATTCGTTCAAGAAAAGATCTTAAAGGAATAATCTCAATTATTGATGTAGATCTAGTTCCAGCATTGAGATTCCTGACATTATCTCAAAAGTTCCAATTTATTCTTTGGGGAAGGACTATTGTCTGGGTAGCATTTGAAATTTCCCCTTGTTCAAACTAAGGTGCATATTTATGAATGACATCAACCTCAATTTCTACTATTTAATCTAAGAGGGAATCCCATTTGTACTCATTCGAACTTGTTTCCACAGAATGAGGAATATCTAGTATATGAGTAGTGGAGAGTAGTTTCCCATAGTAAGGATGTCATCCTTTTAGGTCATTATTCATACCTTGACTAAACTCATACTCATGAGAATTGGTTTTTCTGTCATCAGATCTACCTAGGTATTGTGCTATGGTCATAAAAACTCCTTCGTCTCCACTTGAGATACCCTCTTCTTCTTGTTGATCTTTACCTTCTTGCGATGCTACTTGTACTTCATCTCCCTGTATGTATGTAAGGTGGGGTGAGGGTATCTCAATTTTGAATTATTGTACCCATGAAGTGAGGTAAATCAAGTATGTGATTAATAGTGAGCAGTTTCCCCCAGTTAGGGTGTCTTTCCTCTTTTTCATCTTCTTGGCCTAGGTCTAGCACATCTTCATGTGAATCACTTTGTTGTTTTTGGCCCATCACTTCTTCTTTGTCCAATTGATCTTTTTTCTAGAGATTGGTTGGATGTGGATCCATTTGGTTTTAAGAGGGCTTTGAACTGATGTGGAATGTAGAGTTCTCCTTGGTAATCAAGGTTCTTTGTTTGTATATGTAAGAACCTCTCAAAAGATAAATGTGCAATCTCTACCTCTTCTCTAGATTCATCATCAAAATCATATTCTTGATCAAATATAGGACCATTTGTGGAGGAAGGATTTGGTTTTTTGTCATGGTATCTGTTATGCACTGCATACCTGTCCCTACATTTTGTAGGCAAAATGTTGGGTCCCCCTTTTTCACTTTTGCTCTTCCCTTGTTGTCTTTTGTTTTCTTTGTTTTCCCTCTGGGATTTTCTTCCATGAGGGTCATCTTTCTTTTGTTTTCTTTGTTTTCCCTCTAGGATTTTCTTCCATGAGGGTCATCTTTCTTTTGTTTTTGTCTTCTCGTGTCTCCGGGATCTGGTCCCAGAGTTTGTTTGTCCTTTCCAGAGTCAGATTCTAGACTCTAGAATTCTCTGCCATTATGTCTTCTTTCGCGAGAAGGTATGGTTGCATGGAATCCCCGGGCCCAGAGTCCGGAGGTTTTCTTGTTCTGGAGTTTGCGAAGAGAATGAAACCTATTTCTACCCTAGGGGTATAAATATGTTTTACCTATCATTTTCACATTTACCATGATTAAAACACTTAGAGAATTCAGAGCTATTTCAAAGGTGATTTAGGTGATTAAACAACAAATTTCTCCCTCTTTTTAGTGGCTAATTGAACATTGATTTGCGGTGCTTTCTCCTGATTGTTCAAAGGTGACCTTGTTATAGAGCATTCCACATGATCGCCTTCCCTGCATTCTTTGCATTTCTAGGTTGGCTTTCATTTTTCCTTCTCTGGTTCTTTGTTTCTCTAGTTTTTTGTTGTTTGCTTCTGTTGTACTCATTTTTTTCTTTGATTTCGTGTGTTCTCATTTCTGCCTTCACATTTTTATTCTTGGTTACCTCCCATTGGTGGGTTGGCGTTTCCCAAGGGCTATCCTCCCTTTGTGCAGTTGTAGTGTAATGTAAGTATTGTACATTGTCTTCGAATAGCTTTTGTGCCTCTGTACACCATGTAAATTTATGTAAATACTCTATAAATGTTGTGTATATGTCATTGTTATTCTGTGAGCTACATTTTGGTCCTCATAGAGCATCAACCCTCTATAGTTTAGTGTGTATATCTCATGTATACCCTCTTGACTCCTGTCGAGCTCGCCGTGATCCATCACATTTTGAACCATTCTGTCGAGCTCATTGAGAGGGAGTCGCCATGGTTAGAACTCGACACCTCGTTGGTTCAAGCCATGACAACTTTATCTCTCCTCTGTCATGTCACCTTAATGGCAGGATTAATTTCCCATGAGTGGGCATTCAAACCCCATCCCATCTGGCATTAAATTTCCCCTGTGTCCCCCCACTTGTCACCATTATTGTCATTACACCGCCTATCACATGGCCATGTGATGACCCATGTCAGCCAAGTATGACTTCCTACTAGTCATGTCAACAACGGCTAGTTCTTCCAGACTTCGGGTGCGGGGACCCCTGGGTCTTTATTCCATCTTTGTCACTTAGTCCAATACCACGGAGCCCGTGGGTGTTTTTCAGAATCCAATTCATGTTTATCTTAAATACTTCAGAATTCTTGATGTATGCTAACATTTTTGGACAGGTGCAAAATGGTGATGATTTTCCCAGAATCCACAAAGTTATTATTATTATATCATGTATTAACGGTTCTCCGGTCTTGCAGGTTGCAGATAGTTGGTCAAAATGTCTGAAGTGATCACTCCTCCTGATAGCTCAAAGCTTCCTACTACCTCCACTCGAGTGGACACAAAAACCAAGGCCGAAAAGATGCTGGCTAAGATGCCATTGACCTCCAAATACCTGAAGGAAGGCATTCTTGTGGGGTCCAAGGTGGACTCCAAAGTGCAGGAAATAACAGACATAGAGCCCGGACTTTGGGCTGAAATGCAGGGCTTAATTCAATCCATATACAAACTGAAAGCCGACGGAGATAGCATGGACACCCACATGCCTGCCTCTGGCATTATTAAGGCTGCAAATTTCCCTTTCTTAGTGCAATCATCAGAGCTAATACTCCAATTGGAAACACTCTACAATGCACCTACCAAGACTGTTCTACTCACCGATCCCCGACCGTTACAATACCCACCAACAATTGTCAATCTGGATGCAACAAATTTTACCTTAGGGATGGGGATTCAACAATTCAAGGGGTCTGTCATCATCAACCAGGCCAAGTTGTTACAGGAGTTCAAGGAAGCTGCTCTTGTCTCCTGACAATATCTCAACACTCAGTGGCTGAATTCCCCAAAGAGGGACCATAAAAAGATGAAGTTAGAAATTCCCTGTGGGGATTTCAAAGAGCCCATTCAGGCAGGCATTATATTTTTATGCAGGATCTTTGGACAACCCCATGCCTAGGATTTCTCAGCATGGATGTACTACTTTCTTTACTGCATCACCACTTGCAAACAAAATTTCAATTGGGCGGCTATTATAGCCAATCATGTGGACACCCAGCTAAAGGGCATCATCCGGAGTTCTAAATTTTATATAAAATCTTATGTGGTAAGGGCGCTGGCCCAATAAAGACTGACTTTCCCAGGTTTAGGAACAGTGGGCGATCTTGGAAATGGGCTAGGCCAGTTAACATTGTGGGATCACTATCCCTAGATCCAATGGGAACTTAGTTTCCTAAATTTTTGCAGGGTAAATGATGCCTTTGTTTACCAAAGCATTTTGACACTTACTCGGGACTCTAGGTACCGGTTATCGCAGGAGGAAATGAACCTGGTCAGTACTTACTGCCATTATTTTATTCAGTTCTAGCAACACACATACATTTGGGTGACCGACTTCTCTGGGAAACCCTATCTTCTTCCCCGGTATTGCGGGGATAAAATCATTCTTTTGGAGTTCTACCGATAGATCCTAGAGCTGCACGCCTTATTCACATTGAAGAAGATCACTAACATCCCATTCCCAATTTTTTGTAGGAATTATGCATGCAGCCTTGCCGTAGCAAAGGAGGCAGATCATGAGTTAAAGAGCCTAGGACTGGTGGAATTCCATCACACCAGAAAAAATTATGATCCTCTAGGCAAGATTGCCTTGGCACTTCCCCGGGCATCCCCGCCACATAAGGAAGACATTAAAGATTTTTGGGTGGATTTTCAAGACAATTTTGATCTCTGGGCCTGCCAACATTCACGGATGTTCAAGGGACTTATGAAGGTGCTTGACCTTCAAAATTTTCTAAAGGGTTTTTTAGATGACGGGTCGCTGGAGGACCGAACATACAAAGGGCAAGGATTAGACAAGTTGGATGTCCCTCCAGTAGATTGGGCCACCCCAGAGGATTTGAAAATCAAGGGAGTATGCTGCCCCATTTTGGAGGTCATTCACAATTATTTTGCCTGGGTGTGTCCCAGGAGCACTCAAAAGGGACCGATTGTTCGAAGATCCGCTTCAACTTCCGCTGCTACCGCCGGACCTAGCACAAGAAAGGGGAAAGAGAAAGAGGATACCCCAGATAAGGTGCCTCTCCAAGGCGCAACCCCCATAATGGTATAGCTATAGAAATAGATGGAGTCAGAGAGGCTAGATAGCCAACACATAAGTGCACAAATGTCCTCCAACCTCCTCGTAACTCGAGTAGCATTTGCTCGCCCGACAGGATCCCTGTCATTGGCCACAATGATGAGCAGGTAGAGTTTTGGTGAAGCGAAGTCTACAAGTATTTTTGATACCAGGGTCCCATTACTAAGGAAAAATAAGCAGAAGGTAACCCCCACTCCAAGCATAGCTGCCGGCCCCGGTATGCTAGACATGCCTCTGGTTGATGTCAGTTTGGATTCCCTCGAACTTGAGAATATTTCTGATTCCTCTCCCCCACACGACAATTTTGATGATGTCTTTGGGGAAAATGAGCTCATGAACCTCCATGAGGATGTAGATCATGTGGCAGAAGAGATCGCCACCTAGGAGAAAGAGGATATCCCCTCAGAAAAAGAGGAATTCCCAGAACAAGAAGCTGCTGCAAAGCTGGAAGTCTAGGAGGAAACACAAAAAGAGCCTGAATGGGAGAAGACATCAGTCCAAGAGACCGAGGGTGAATCTAGGAAAATCATAGATGAGAAACTAATCATTGGGAAACTAGACCCATGAGATCAACCATACCCCCATTCATCATGCTCCAAATGCCTTTGGTTACTCTGGATGACCAGTTGCCCTAGAGTACGTTTAGTGAGGTGGTAAAGGTGGCCCCATTGTTAAATTTTAGCCAGAGACCTCACCCACTTCCACAAGATGTTCAAGTGGAGGAAGATGTTCTGATAGATGAAACTGATGGGGCCGAAGAACAACAATAGAAGAATGACAAGGAAATCCATGAAGATATAAACATTGAAACAATTAATGCTGAGAAGGATGGGGAAATCCCTGAAAATATAGGTGATTCTAGTACCAGAGGAGAAGAAGCTCTAGACATCACAACATAAGATGCCAACACAACAGAGAATACTGAGGCCTCTGGAGAGTAGGAGAAAGAACAGGAACAAGAAAAGGAGAAAAGGCCCAATGACACTAAACATTTTGGGAATGCACCACCAAATTTTGAAAAGAATCCTGATACCCAGGTCTTAATAGTGAAGCCACATCAGCCACCTGAATGGATGGTAGAATCAAGAAAGAGAAAGGCACTGACACTAGCGACAGGTGTTCCACTCTCCTTGACCGAGATGATGGCCTAAAATGCAGAGGCCCAGAAGACTAAGAAGGCACAGACAATCCATACCCTTTAGACTAGTCTAACAAGAAGTACAATTGCGACAATCGCAACACCTCCTCTAGAGGTAGATACAATGGATGTAAGGCCCGAAGATTACACTATTATAGAAGTAGCACTGGGGAGAAGAGATAAGCAGGGTGAACTGGACCTGCTGAGAGAGACCACCAAAGCAGTAGAGGTCCGGTACATTAAACAAGGCCAGAAGTTAAAGGAGGAAAGAGAAACCATTGCAAATCTCCACACACTTATGGTGAAACTTACACAACCTCTGACTGAGATCCATCCAGAAGCCTCTTCCTCCAGATTGCCCTTACATAGGGCAACGTGGATTCTCTCTAGGCCATGAAGAAGAAGGCGCAGGCTGTGGATTGGTGGGTCACCCAGGATATAGCTAGTATAAGAAAATTCCTAGTGGTGTCCCTCCCAGATCTTTACCTGATTAATATTCTCCTTACTTAGGAAAATGGCTTCGCTATTGTATGGGAGCAGGACTTGGAGAAGTATGAAAAATGGAAGGCCGGCTTGGAGGAAATTTTCAATGCCAAAGAAGAAACCATCACAGAGGTGGGAATTTTTTGAGATGAATCATATGATTCTCTCCAGGCCCAGTACTCTAGACTTGGAGTCAAAATCAAGGTATGCAAGGAACTGGTTAAGGCCTTAAAAGAGAAGGTGACCGCAGCTCAATATCCTTTGGGCCTATTTCAGGTATTCATGGTAGGGGTGTCACAAGTTGACCCCTTCACCACCAGGACATGCACTCTGGAGGATTATGTCCTCAACAAATTTGTTGAGCAAATGGAGTCCCTATATCCGATTGCCAGAGATTTTGATAGAGGCAGGTTATCAAGATTATCCAAGATGATGATACGGGCACATGATGCCATGAAGATGGTAGATGAGTTCCAGAATGAAGCCAGAGAAGTCGAAGAGAAGTTGGAGGCTATCCACGGCTGATGGGATAGCATCAAGGACATAGATGAAGAAGGCATAAGCCAAGTATTAGAAGCATTCAAAAGAAGTAAGGAGTAATGAGGTTTTCTAGATTCTGGAGATGTTCCATCAACTGTGCATCTGTTGTATTCTTTATTCTTTGGGCTTAGGCTCTCAGATCTCGGAGTTCTGAATCCAAAATTTTTTATTTTTTTGGATGACCCGTGTCCAGGTTCCCCAGAGCCAATCGGTCATTATTAGACAATTAATAAATATGTCAGAAGGTAAGTAACTTCAGCAAGGCACATTGGCTTGAAAGATGATTCTGACAGGTGGTCTTCCCAAGGTGCCACCCTAGCATAACACCTGGTGTATCGGAGACAGTGAGCCACTTTTACATTAATGAGGCATGTAGCCTTGATCCTTGGGGGATCAGATTTCTTCTATTCTCCCTCTGGCTCTCTTCTCGAGGTTGATTCTTCTATACTTCTTTTCTTGTCTCATTCTTTTGACATGTCAGGCCTCTGCCCTTCTCGAGGTCATTATAGCATGGTGCAGGTAGTACCGGCTACCGAAAATTATATTTTAATGGTTGAGTGTAAAGTTAAGTTAGGTTAGTTTTAGGGCAAGCTTGTGAATAAATAACGAGTCCAACCTCATTCTAAGGGTTGGCAAAATTGATGATTTTGCAGTCCATAGCTATAGCATTTTTGGTTTTTAGTTCTCGTAGTTGTAGAGCTCAATGCTCCTTAGTGTTTAGAAGCTTTTAGTAGATAGATTCTCACTTGGAGTTGCTAATGTACTCACTAGTGATGCTGGAACACCATTAATGAAGAAAGAAGGATTTTGGCAATGTTGTTGTTGGACTCTCGATCTTTGACTTAATACTTTTTGTGCTGTATGTTTCTTCTATCCCTTGCTCTAATATATTAAGTAGATTAACGACCTTCTTTTCCCCTTGCTACTAAATATGTATGAACTGATGGTTGTGTGCGCATTTAGTATTTTAGTGAAGCATGTTAGAGCATGGTTGATGTTTTGAATGTATTTGCATGACTATAGATAGATGGATTATTTCTAACCCTGCCCTATCTTTTGAAGTTTATTTGGTTAAGTTAACGAGTGCTTGCAGGAAACCCCACTTACCTAAATCCCTGGAGAACATGAGTGGAGATAACCAACAATCCCCCAAATAAAATAGTCACTATTCTCAACTTAGCTCCTGCATCGTCGAGACCCAACACTCACGTGCTTGAAGGCCCGGAGAATCTCATTACTCTGGAAAAACTTTACAAGCAAATTTGTTTGGTACCTCGGTAGCGGTGAAAACTTACCTCTGTTGGCAGACCCGGTCACCAACCCCCGTCAATAGAAATTGGTGCTAGAGGGAGGGCATGAGCTTGTCCCCTTCTAAGGATTTAGATTTTACACCGCCTGAGGGTTCCCCAAGCCTTAGTTTTAGGAAGCAAAACTTTAGTGCGATATGATCATTTTCACTAGCCTGATTCGAAAGAATCCTTAGATCAGCCCCCAATCCTGAAAGGTTTGTTGAACTTGAGCATCATGCTCAAAATAAATGGACCCTGAAAGCCAAACCAACCACCATTGTCTGGGGATATACTACATCTTAGAATACCCAAGTCTCCCAGACAACCCCAGGGATTAATATTCAGCCTCACCAAAATCCAACACCCCTGATGGCTGCTTACTTTGGCAAACCAGGTCCCCGATGGGAAATTTTTCGGGTGCAACCAACGATCTCCCTGCACACCTAGAAATGATTTGTCCCTGATATGTATGAACCGCAGAAGATCATCTGCAGGCATACAAAGATGCCATGAATTGACACTGGATCCAACATCAAGACATTGTGACCTGGATGTTCCCTCTGTCCCTGGGACAGAATGAGCTGATCTAGTACCTTAACCTACCTGCCAACTCCATCAATAGTTTGCAAGACATGGAGGATGCCTTCTTGGTAGACTTTTTCATACACGTGGACCCAGTGTGGTCCAACATAAAGTTAATCTCCATTAGGAAGGAACCAAATGAGCCCCTTGCAACATTCAACCATAGGTTCCAACGTGCCTTAAAGTGGTGCACTGGTCCTTTCATCCCATCCCCGAAGGTGAAAATCTAGACATACCTAAATGCAATGGACCCTTTTGTTGCCACTCTCCTATGGAGAACTACCGCCCCTACTGACTAGGATGCTTTGGAAAAAGTTTACAACCTAGCCTTGGAGTTGTCCTGCGGTTTGAAAAAATCTTCGAGAGGGATTGGGCAGATCATGCCTTTCAACATGATACTCGACAAAAAATATTACGCTAGGGGATACAACCCCTATCAGGCAATGGGAGCCCCTACGATGGCCATGAATCCCCCACCACTATCGATAGACCAACAGGCCCGGTACGTATACCCATTGCAAGCCTAGACAATACTAGGTCTAGAATTTGTTCCCTGGAACCAGCCGCAACAAACACAACTACTAACACAACCTTCTAGAGTGCCTTTCTTCTAGTCATCCATGGCTGGAGGAATTTTTCCCTCGACTCCGGTACCCACTGCTACCTTCTCGAGGAACCAAAAACAACAATCGTCACATTGTGACACAAACACCTAGCTGTCCGCCAAGGTTGAATCCCTCTGGTGACTATTTTCCTCACTGAATGTGGACATGGGACAACTAAAGGTGGGGTCTCTTGCACCCCACAACACCAATTCCCAAAGAGGGAATATCTTCTCCAACCAATGAAATAACAATGTTGGAGGAAGGAATTACAACAATGGGCCCCAACCTAACCAATAATAATGGAACAACAATGCTAACACTAAAGGTCCTTTGAATGAAAACACCAATTAGGGTGGTGCTAGACCTTCCCATTTCACGCCAGTCACATAAATCTAGCCTCTGACTAGTTGGTGCAGATTGCATGACACATGCTCTCATTCCGAGGTGAATTGTGCCATGCTAGATAAAGTCATCATGATTTCCCAGCTAGACAGACAAAAAAATACTGATCCTACTCCCCCAAAACCCCCCATACAAGAGCACACTCACGATGCCTTCACCTGTGAGACTTTCTTCTTTGGAGCAGATAAGGAAGACAAAGAAGAAACTAAACTATAGGGGTTCTTTGATGAATCTATTCTGGCCTTTGAGGCCAATGCCTTCACCAACCCATGAACTCCCTACAACACCCAGAGTCAGGCTGGTAAAGGACTAGTTTACACGCCCATGCCTCCCAAAGACACCCCTCCCTAGGATAACACAACTGATCACCCCTTCCTACCGAAAGGGTCTAGCTCTAACCAAGATAAGGACCCAATTGAGGGAAGCCAACGATTCCTCGAGGGGAGGTTTGACATCACAAAGGTGTTAGAATGAACTACCACCTCCATGACCTTGATGGAGGTTTTATTGAATTGCCCTGAGCAGAGGAAGTCTCTTCTGAAGCTCTTGGAAAACCTAAAAACTGTCAGTCGCCCACCCAAGACTGTCACTTTTGATGATGCCAACATGACTATCTTCTAGGGAAACACTGAGGATCCTCCCTTCTTACTAGGCTTAAACATACAAGGGAAGAACCTTCACAATTGCTTGGTAGATTCTGGTGCTTTGGGTAACGTCATGCCCTTATCCATATGCCAGAAGCTCAAATTTCATCCTACTCCATCTAACGATGTAGTAGTCTAGCTGGAAAAAACTGCTGTAAAAATGGTAGGTGAGCTGAAGAATGTTCGGATTCAGCTCATCCAAGACCCCAAGATAGAAAGCATTATTTAAATCCAAGTGGTGGATATCCTAGAGACTTATGGGATTCTACTAAGTCACAATTGGTCTAAATACCTTAATGAGTACTTCTCCACTGACTTTTCCCACTTGTGGCTCTCCTGGGAGGGGGAATCTAACTAGATCTGGGTAGAAAGTGAGCCTCAAATGAAACAGGCCCTCACCAAAGTTGAGAGGGTAAATGAATTCCTCTTCTCTGAGACTTCCCCTAGGGTGCACCGACCTCTAGAAATATTGACCTTTGATTTCACCCGGGGGAAGATCCCATTTTTTTCCAGAGAACATAGGACCTAGATGGAAAACTAAGGGGTGAGGTTAACTCACAAGGTACTGTAGTAATCCCTGCTACACTCTTGTCTGGCACTTGGTGTTGGGTACATTATTAGAAACATTTGGAACTAGAGTGTGAGCCTTGCATTGATGCTGCTACCTGTCACATCAATGCCCTCTAGGAAAAGAAACATGAAGTAGATTTGCCTAGACCCAACAATCATTCTGGCGGTATCCTCACAGTGCCGCTAGTCTAGGAGCCCTAGCCACAGGCTTCTCAAGAGGAAAACCTCACCCGCATACCATCAGCGCTAGAGGAAACTCCTCCCAACCTTCCTAAAAATAATCCAAAGGCCACTTTGCCTTCCCAGCCTCAGAAGACGAATGATGGCTTGTGGACCCTTAAGTTCGACGGGTCCTAGTCTAAACAAGGCTGTGGGGCCAGAGTGGAATTGATCAACCTATAGGGGAAATATTTCCTTGCATCTTACAGGCTGCAATTCAACTGCATGAACAATGTCATGGAGTACAAGGCCTTGGTCCTTGGACTCCTATTTTCACTAAGAAAGGGAATCACCCACCTCTTGGCGCTGGGTGATTCAGAGTTGATCGTAAAGCAGGTCTGGAGCCAATACACTTTTTATGATAAAAGGATGGCCGCATACCACAACTGAGCATGGAGCCTCATCAAATATTTTGATGCCTTTGGCATTGAACTCATTCCCCGAAAAAGAAACTATGTTCTGGATGCTCTTGCTGTATCCGCTAGCACCCTTGAGCCAATGGCCGGCTCCCAGCTCCAAAAATTATCTGTTGAGATGATCCCCACCCTATCCATCCCAGAAAATATCACCCACTTTTAGGTCTTTTAGGATGATCAACATATTCTGGCCTTCATGGCCAATGTTAGTGTTTTTGAGGACCAGATAGTGGAAGAGAGAGATCATGAAGATACTGGGTAGGGTGAAGAAGATGATGTGATCATAGAATTACCAACCAACACCATTCCTAAGGGGATGGTAGCACTAGAACGAGTCTTTGACTAGGACCCTCAGGGACAGGAGAAGATATCATCCTCCTCTGAGGGAGGAAAATTCAAAAAAATAAACATCGGTCAGGCCAGTGAAGAAAAACTAGTACATATTGGCACCTCCTTCTCCCCTGAGGAGAAGGAGAAGATTCTCATGATTCTCCAAGAATATATCGATGTAATTTCATGGGGGTATGAGGATTTGAAGACCTATGACACATCCATCATGACCCATACCATCCTACTCAAACCTGATGCTAAGCCCTTCTGGAAAGAGCAAAGACCGGTCAACCCACTGATTGAACCTCTAATTCATCAGGAGGTATAAAATCTACTATCAGCCTGGATCATCTTTCCAATCTGGCACACTACGTGGGTTTCCAACCTCGTCCCTGTGAGAAAGAAAAACGGTGAGATCTGCCTTTGCATTGATTTTCAAAATTTAAACAAGGCATCTAAGAAGGATAATCACCCTCTCCCCTTGTTGGATGAGGTATTGAAAATCGTGAATGGATCAAAAATGATGTCCTTCCTAGATGGGTACTTCAGGTATAACCAAGTCATGGTCAAGTATGAAGATAGAGACAAAATGATGTTTACCACCAAGTGAGGAATGTGTGCATACCGGAGAATTCCCTTTGGCCTAATCAACACAGGGGCCACATTTCAGAAGGCTATGGACATTGCGTTCAAAGGCCTAGTAAACCAGTTCATAATCATCTACATGGATGATTTGATCATCTTTTCTTGGGACATGCGTGATCATTCTGCCCACCTTGCCCAGATTTGTGAGAGATGTTGTTGGTACAGAATATCCCTCAACCCCAAGAAATGTATATTCAGGGTCACTAAAGGGAAGCTGCTCGGGCATATTGTCTCCAAGAAGGGTATATCCATTGACCCTGAGAGAGTTGAAGTGCTGCTAAACCCATAGATGCCCGGTAGCAAGAAGGAAATGAGATCTTTCTTCACGAAGATCAATTTTGTTCGACGGTTCATCACTGGATTCATCGAGATAGTGAAGCCACTCAATGAAATGATGAAGAAAGATACAAAGATTGAGTGGAGTCCTGAGGCAAAGTGGGCATTGGCCCAGGTTAAAAAAATGATTGTGGAGGAACCAGTCTTGGCTAGTCTGGACTATTCCCTCCCCTTCCATATATACTCCTTTTCTTCTCCGCATTCTGCCGCAACAGTTTTGACCTAGAAGGTTGAAGGGGAAGAATGAACGATAGATTTTCTAAGCTCCCCCTTTAAGAATGCTAAAGTTTGATATTCACCTTTGTAAAATTAGGCCTTTTCTCTTGTCCACGTTGTGAATAAATTCTAGCATTAAATTCTCCAGAGAAAAGTGCACGCTATCATCCTGGATCAAGCTGTTAAGTCTCTGCTTCTGCAAAGTGAATTGGGCGAAAGATAAGGGAAATGGATGGCCATCCTCCAAGAGTATGATTTGGAAATGCAACCCATGAAGATAGCCCAAGGCCAAGGACTAAGTAGAGCGATGGCAGAAGAGACTCCCAACATCAAATGCCAATCATACACAGTGGAGTCTATCACTCAAGATAAGTGGTATACCGACCTAGTATACTTATTATTGAATAAAAGATGCCTGGAGGGGCTACCCCCAAAAACACATCATGCCCTACATTTGAAAAGCATGCACTTCATGATAAAAAATGGAACACTTTTCTGCAGGAATTATGAAGGGGTATACCTCCGGTGCATAGACAGGGACCAGGATGCAAAAATGATTGATGAATTTCATGGGCAGTTTGGAACCAAGCATGGCTCAGCTGATGCCACTGCCCATCAGATCCTCTAGGCTGGGTACTATTGGCCCTATATCTTCAAATATGTCTACACTCACGTTAGGAGATTCCATACTTGCCAAACAGTGGCACATCATGAGCGGAACCCGGCCATGCCCCTGCAGCCGGTCTTCGAAGCTAGACCCTTCACCCAATGGGAATTTGACTTCATCAGGGAAATTAACCCCAAATTGTCTGCCAACCACTGGTACATTTTGACTACTACCGATTATTGCACCAGGTGGTTTGAAGCAATTCCTTGTAAAAACAACACGGTGGATGTAGTCATTAAATTCCTAGAAGAAAACATCGTCACAAGACTTGGAATGCCATTTTCTATAGTGTGTGACAACGGTCTAACATTTTCTTTAGTGCAATTACTTGAATGGACCTACGATAGAAAGGTCACCTTGAATTTTTCCAACAACTATTACCCCCAGGGAAATGGTGTTGTTGAATCAACCAATAAGAATTTACTTGAGGTGATCAAACATCTGTTAGAACAGAACCCCCGAGACTGGCACCAAAAGATTAGATTCACTCTTTGGGTAGATCACATTTGAATAAAGGAAGCTCTTAGGACATCCCCATTCCATCTGGTTTATAGCTAGAATCCAGTATTCCCCATCAACTTACAAATCCCAGTTTTACAGTTCATGCAGGAACTCAACAATCAAGACAACATCGTGGAAGTTCAACTTTTGAACCTGGTATGAATGGAAGAACAAAGAGACGTAGCCCTTGAAAATTTTGCGCATCACCAAGCAGTAGTAAAATGATGGTTTGACAGAAGAGCCCAGTATAAGGCCTTTCAGATTTTGGACTTGGCTCTCTTGTGGGACAAGGCCCAAGAAAAGAAGGGAAAGTACACTAAATTTTAGCAGCTTTGGCTTGGACCATACCTAATATCTAAGATCTGTGGGGAAAACACTTATCACATCAACACTATGGTCAGAGAAGCCATTCCATTTCCTATCAATGGGTAGTTTCTCAAACATTACTTCAAATAAGTTAGGCGGTGAGTTGGTCCAAAGTTGTAATATATGTTTATTTCTTTCTTGTAAATACTCTTTCCCGGTGCTCCGTTTGGAACACCTTGTAAATAGTTCTTGCTGGCCACCCTTCGGGGGCACCTTTTCTTGGTTTTTTTTTTATTTTGGTTTCTCCTTGTTTTCTTTTTCTTTTTGGGTTCCCAGTATGTTTCCTTCATCTTGTAGACTGGTATGCTTTGCATAACATCCATTTTTTGGAATGGTACCTCGAGTATTTTGGGTAGTTTGAAATCTATTGTCAGCATGGTGGAATTTATCTGCGCTTTGGAGTTATTTTGTAAGTACAGTAAAAGGTTATGGGTAATCTTCATCAAATTCACATCTTGACAGTCTGAACATCAGTTAAAAGAAAATTTAAAGGAGCAAGTAATCAGACACCTTGAGGACAGATGGTTTGCACTGATCAATTGATCACCAAGTCTGAAAATCACTTAAAGACATCCCAGGTCTAGAACTTTCTCTCCTACTTGGTAACTTAAAGGCTGAGTGGCAAGGTGAAAGAAGTACCACTGTCAAAATTAGCTAAACTTAAGGTTCACAGTGAAAGGAGTACCGCCTTTCCATCCAGAAAAGAAAGAGAAGAAAGAATTGAGTAGAGAATTCTGGTATCCGATGGAACCGTGCAAGATATGATGACTTTGGTTTGATTTTTTAGTGCCTCCTCTCTATTTCTCCTAGGTGTCATCAACTTGGTTTTCTTTCAAAGCACACACCTCACAGCTGACAAAAGCTGAAAGATTGAATCACGCAATGAGCTCATTTTTCCCAAACACCTCACGCCTTGCAAACAAAATGCTCAAGGGAAGGATTTATTCTAGTTTTGCTAACCAGAGATTCTGAAGTTCTCGAATGCACTAAGGCATCCATCCCAGATAGTTTCTATTTGTTATGCCTTGCATACCCATCCCTACATTTTGTAGGCAAAATGTTGGGTCCCCCTTTTTTGCTTTTGCTCTTCCCTTGTTGTCTTTTGTTTTCTTTGTTTTCCCTCCGTGCTTTTCTTCTGTGAGGGTCATCTTTCTTTTGCATTTGTCTTCTTGTGTCTCTAGGATCCGGTCCCAGAGTTTGTTTGTCCTTTCCAGAGCCAGATTCTGGACTCCAAAATTCTCTCCCATTATGTCTTCTTTTGATAGAAGGTATGGTTGCATGGAACCCCTGGGCCCGGAGTCTGGAGGTTTGCTTGTTCTAGAGTTTGTAGAGAGAATGCAACCTATTTCTACCCTAGAGGTATAAATATGTTTTACTTGTCATTTTGACATTTACCGTGATTAAACCACTTAGAGCATTCAGAGCTATTTCGAAGGCAATTTAGGCGATTAAACAACAAATTGCTCCCTGTATTTAGTGGCTAATTGAAAGTTGATTTGCGGTGCTTTCTCATGATTGTTCAAAGGTGACCTTGTTGCAGAGTGCTCCCCGTGATTGCCTTCCCTACATTCTTTGTGTTTCCAGGTTGGCTTTCATTTTTCCTTCTCTGGTTCTCTATTTCTTTAGTTTTTTGTTGTTTGATTCCGTTGTGCTCATTTTTTTTTTTTGCTTTCGTGTGTTCTCATTTCTGCCTTCGCATTTTTCTTCTTGGTTACCTCCTATTGGTGGGTTAGCTCTGCCAGAGGGCTGTCTGCCCTTTGTGCAGTTGTAGTGTAATGTATATATTGTACGTTGTCTTAGGATAGCTTTTGTGCCTCTGTACACCATGTCAATTTATGTAAATACTCTGTAAATGCTATGTATATGTCATTGTTGTTTTGCAAGCTGCATTTTGGACCTCATAGAGCATCGAACATCTATAGTTTAGTGTGTATATCTCATGTATATCCTCCTGACTCCTGTCGAGCTCACCATGATCCATCATGTTTTGAACCATTCTGTTGAGCTTGTTGAGAGGGAGTCACCATGGTTAGAAATTGACACCTCGCTAGTTCAAGCCATGGCGGCTTTATCTCTCCTTTGTCATGTCATCTTAATGGAGGGATTAATTTCCCATGAGTGGGCATTGAAACCCCATCCCATCTGGCATTAAAATTCCCTTGTGTCCCCCCACTTGTCACCATTAATGTCATTACGCCGCCTATCACGTGGCCACATGATGACCCATGTCAGCCAAGTATGAATTCTTACTGGTCACGTCAACAACGGCTAGTTCTTTCAAACTCTGGGTGCAAGGGTGCATGGGTCTTTATTCCATCTTTGTCACTTAGTCCAATACCCCACAGCCCCCAGGTGTTTATCAGAATCCAACTCATGTTTATCTTAAATACCCTAAGATTCTTGACGTATACTAACATTTTTGGATAGGTGCAAAATGGTGATGATTTCCCCAGAATCTGTAAAGTTATTATTATTATATCATGTATTAACGGTTCTTCGATCTTGCTAGTTCTAGATAGTTGGTCAAAATGTCTGAAGTGATCACTCCTCTTGATAGCCCGAAGCTGCCTACTACCTCCACGCGGGCGGCCACAAAAACCAAGGCTGAAAAGATGCTAGCTAAGCTGCCACTGACCTCCAAATACCAAAAGAAAGGCAAGGTGGACTCCAAAGTGTAGGAAATAATAGACACAGAGCCCAGACTTTGGGTTGAAATGTAGGGCTTAATTCAAGCCATATACAAACTGAAAGCTAGTGGATATAGCATGGCCACCTACTTGGCCACCTCTTACATTATTAAGGCTACGGATTTCCCATGTTCGGTGCAATCACCGGAGCTAATACTCCAGCTAGAAACACACTACAAGGAACCTACCCAGACTGTTCTTCTCGCTGATCCCCAACTGTTACAATACCCATCAAAAATTGTCAATCTGGATGCAACAAATTTTACCTCAGGGCTGGGGATTCCACAATTCAAGGGGTCTGGTATCATCAACTGAGCCAAGTCATTACAAGAGTTTGAGGAAGCTGCTCTTGTCTCCCAGCAATATCTCAACACTCAGTGGCTGAAGTCCCCAAAGAGAAACCATAAAAAGATGAAGTTGGAAATTCCCTGCGGGGATTTCAAAGAGCCCATTTAGGCGGGCATTATATTTTTATGTAGGATCTTTGGATAGCCCCATGCCCAGGATTTCTCAGCATGGATGTACTACTTTCTTTACTACATAACCACCCACAACCATACTTTAAATTGGGCAGCTATTATAGCTAATCATGTGGACACGCAGCTGAAGGGTGTCATCTAGAGTTTTAAATTCTATATGACATCTTACGTGCTATGGGCGCTGGCCAAATAGAGACCAACTTTCTTAGGTTTAGGAACAGTGGGAAATATTGGGAGTGAGCTGGGCCAGTTAATACCATGGGATCATTATTGCCAGATCCAGTGGGAACTCAGTTTCCTAAATTTTTGCAGGGTAAACGATGCCTTCATTTACCAAAACATTTTGACACTTACTCGGGACTCTGCGTACCAGTTATCGTAGGAGGTGATGAACCTAGTCAATACTTACTGCCATTATTTTATTCAATTCCAGCAAGACACATACATTCGGGTGACCAGCTTCTCTGGGAAAGCCTATCTTCTTCCCCGCTATTATGGGGATAAAATCATTCTTTTGGTGTTCTGCCGACAGATCCTAGAGCTGCATGCCTTGTTCACATTGAAGAAGGTCACTAACGTCCAATTCCCATTTTCTTGTGGGAATTATGTGTGCAACCTCACCATAGCAAAGGAGGTAGATAATGAGTTAAAGAGCCTGGGACTGGTGGAATTCCATCACACCAGAAAAAATTATGATCTTCTAGGAAAGATTGCCTTGGCACTTCCCTGGGCATCTCCACCACATAAGGAAGACATTGAAGATTTTTGGGTGGATTGTCAAGACAGTTTTGATCTTCATGCCCACCAACATTCGTAGATGTCCAAGGGACTTATGAAGGTGCTTGACCTTCAGACTTTTTTGAAGGGTTTTTCAGATGACGGGCTGTTGGAGGACCCAGCATACAAAGGGAAAGGATTAGACAAGTTGGATCTCCCTCTGGTGGATTGGGCCACCCCAGAGGATTTGACAATTGAGGGAGTATACCTTTCCATTTTGGATGCCAGTAATAGTTATTTTTCTTGGGTGTGTCCCAGAAGCACCCACTAGAAGGGACCGATTGTTCGAAGGTCCACTTCAACTTCTGCTGCCATTGCCAGACCTAGCACAAGCAAGGGGAAAGAGAAAGATGATATTCCAACTAAGGCGCTTCTCCAAGGCCCAACCCCCATAATGGTACAACTATAGAAATGGATGGAGTCAGCGAGGCTGACTAGCCAATAGATAAGCGCACAAATGTCCTCTGGTCTCCTTGTAACTCCAGTAGCATCTTCTCACCTGGTAGGATCCCCATCATTGGCCGCAATGATGAGCAAGAAGACTTTTTTCTGAGACGGAATCTACAAGTATTTTTGATACCGGGTTCCCATTACTAAGGAAAATGAAATAGAAGGTAACCCCCACTCCAAGCATAGCTGCTGGCCTTGGTATGCTAGACATACCTCTGGTTGATGTCAATTTGGATTCCCCTGAACTTGAGAATATTTTTTATTCCTCTCCCCCACATGACGATTTTGACAATGTCTTCGGGGTAGATGAGATCATGAACCTCCATGAGGATGTAGATCACACAGTTGAAGAGATCATTGCCCAGGAGAAAGAGGATATCCCCTCAGAAGAAGAAGAAGTCCCAGAACAAGAAGCTACCACAGAGCAAGAAGTCCGGGAGGAAACATAAAAAGAGCCTGAATGGGAGAAGACACTGATCCAAGAGACCAAGAGTGAACCTAGAAAAATCATAGATGAGCAATCAATGATTGGGGAAACCAGACCCACGGGATCATCACACTCCAAACACCTTTGGTTACTCCAGATGACCAATTGCCTCAGAGTACATTCGGTGAGGTGGTAAAGGTGGTGACATTATTAAATTTTGGCTAGAGACCTCACCCACTTCCACAAGATGTTCCAGTGGAGGAAGATCATCTGACAGATGAAACTGATGGGGCCAAAGAAAAACAACAGAAGAATGACGGGGAAATCCCCAAAGATATAAACGTTGAAACAACTGATGCCGAGAAGGATGGGGAAGTCCCCAAAAATATAGGTGATGCTGATACCGGAGGAGAAGAAGCTCTGGACATCACAAAAGAAGATGCCAACACGACAGAGAATACTGAGGCCTCCAGAGAGTAGGAGAAAGAACAAGAACAAGAAAAGGAGAAAAGGCCCAATGACACTGAACATTCTAGGAATGCACTTCTAGATTTTGAAAAGAATCCAGATACCCAGGTCTTAACAATAAAGCCACTCCAGCCACCCCAATGGCTGGTAGAATCAAGAAAGAGAAAGGCCCTGATGGTAGTGACAGGTGTTCCACTCTCCTTGGCCGAGATGATGGCCTAGAAGCCTAAGAAGTCACAGATAGTCCATACCCTTTAGAATGGTCCAATAGGAAGTACAATTGTGACAATTGCAAAACCTCCTCTAGATGCAGATACAATGGTTGTAAGGCCCAAAGATTACACTATTACAGAAGTGGCTCTGGGGAGAAGAGAGAAGCAAGGTGAACTGGACCTGCTGAGAGAGGCCACCAAAGCAATAGAGGCCTGGTACATTAAACAATGCCAAAATTTAAAGTAGGAAAGAGAAACCAATGCAAATATCCTTGCACTTCTAGCAGAACTTACATAGCCTCTGGCCAAGATCCATCTAGAAGCCTCTTCCTCTAGATTGCCGCTTGCATAGGGTGACATGGATTCTCTCTAGGTCATGAAGAAGAAGGCATAGGCTATGGACCGGTGGGTCAACGAGCATATAGCTGCTATAAGACAATTCCTAGTGGTTTCCCTCCTGGATCTTTACCTAATTAATATTATCCTTAGTCAGGCAAATGGCTCTGCTATTGTATGGGAGCAGGACTTGGAGAAGTATGAAAAATGGAAGGCCAGCTTGGAGGAAATTTTCAATGCCAGAGAAGAAACTGTCAAAGAGGTGGGAATTTTGGGAGACAAATCGTATGATTCTCTCCAGGCCCAGTACTCCAGACTTGGCCTCAAAATCAAGCTATGCAAGGAACTCGTTAAGGCCTTAAAATAGAAGGTGACCACGGCTCAATATCCTTTGGGCCTATTTTAGGAATTCGTGGTAGGGGTGTCACAAGTCAAACCCTTCACCACTGGGACATGCACCCTGGAGGACTATGTCCTTAGAAAATTTGATGAGCGAATGGAGTCCCTGTATCCGGTTGCCAAAGATTTTGACAGAGGCAGGTTATCAAGATTATCCAAGATGATGATCTAGGCACATGATGCCATTAAGATGGTAGATGAGTTCCATAATGGAGCCAGAGAAGTCAAAGAGAAGTTGGAGGCTATCTGCGGCTGATGGGATAGCATCAAGGACATAGACGAAGAAGGCGTAAGCCAAGTATTAGAAGCATTCAAAAGCAGTAAGGAGCAGTGAGGTTTTCTAGATTCTAGAGATGTTCCATCAACCGTGCATCTTTTGTATTCTTTATTCTTTGAGCTTAGGCTCCCGGATCCTAGAGTTACAGATCCACAATTTTGTATTTTTTTGGATGACCCATGTCCTGGTTCCCCGGAGCCAACTGATCATTATTAGATAGTTAATAAGGATGTTAGAAGGTAAGTAACTTTAGCAAGGCACATTGGCTCAAAAGATGATTCTGATAGGTGGTCTTCCCAAGGCGTCACCCCAACATAACACCTGGAAAATCAGAGATAGTGAGCCACTTTTCCATTAATGAGGCATGTAGCTTCAATCCCCAGGGGATCAGATTTCTTTTTTTCTCTCTCTGGCTCTCTTCTCGAGGCTGATTCTTCCATACTTCTAAATTATTGTCTCATTCTTCTGACATATTAGGCCTCTGCCCTTCTCAAGGTCATTGTAGCATGGTGTAGGTAGTACAGGCCACCAAAAATTGTATTTTAATGGTTGAGTGTAAAGTTAAGTTAGGTTAGTTTTAGGGCAAGCTTGTGTATAAATAATGAGTCTGACCTCATTCCATGGGTTGATGAAATTGATGATTTTGCAGTCCATAGCTATAGAATTTTTGGTTTTCAGTTCTTATAGTTGCGGAGCTCAATGCGCCTTAGTCTTTAGAAGCTTTCAGTAGATAGATGCTCCCCTGGAGTTGCTAATGTACTCACTAGTGATTTTGGAACACCATTAATGAAGAAAGAAGGATTCTGGCAATGTTTTTGTTGGTCTCTTGATCTCTAACTTAATACTTTTCATGCTGTATGTTTCTTATGTCCCTTGCTCTAATATATTAAGTAGATCAACGACCTTCTTTTCCCCTCTCTATTGAATAAACTGATGGTTGTGCGCGCATTCAGTATTTTAGTGTAGCATGTTAGAGCATGGTTGATGTTTTGAATGTATTTGCATGACTATAGATAGAAGGATTATTTCTAACCCTGCCCTATCTTTTGAATTTTATTTGGTTAAGTTAATGAGTGCTTGCAGGAAATCTCACTTACCTAAATCCCCAGATAAGATGAGCCAAGATAACTAGTTATCCCCCCGAACAAAATAGTCACAACGCCCAACTTAGCTCCCACACCGTCGTGACCCGACTCTCACGTGCTTAAAGACCCAGAGAATATCATTTCTCCAGACAACCTTTACAGGAAAAGTTGGCCGGTACCCTGGTACCTGGTGACAACTTACCTCTATTGGCAGACCCGGTCACTAACCCCCGTCAAAAATATCCTAGCCCCATTTTGTCTATTGGACTCACAAATTCAGTGTGTATGTGTTCTAGCAATCCTTTATTCTTTCCTAGGGGTCCTTTGCCTTTATAACCCATTATTTGCGTGAGTTGGTATCATTTTCCATACTTTTATAGGGAGATCTCAACATGTTTGACTTCTTGATTGTGCTCTTCCCCTTTGTAGAGCCAAGCAAGAACAACTTTTTCTTCATTTTACTCTAAAATAAAAACACTTTCTTTTACCATACCAGTTCCTTCATGTATTGTTAGTGTCTGGGTACTAGAAGGCTTAAATAATGATGAGGGATTTCCATAAGACTTGGGGTATGTAGGAAGATTAACCATGGATAGAAATGGATTCAATTGATATTCTCCCATTTTGGTGTCTTTAATTTTTAATTTCTCCCCAAAGTTCCTCATGAGTGCTATTTTGGAACTCTTAGCCTCTTTTCCATAAAATGCCTCTATTTTACATGGGACCATGCTATCAACTTGTTTCAAATTGTTGCAAGAGTAGGTGTTATCAGCCAAGATAGAGACTTCCACTCTATTATGTGGGAATTTCACACATTGATGGTATGTCAAGGGGACAACCTGCATATCATGGATCCAAGGTCTTGACAATAAGATGTTGTAGGCAAAAGGAAAGTCTAACACTTGGCATATTACATATCTCTCAATTGGTCCTACCCTGATAGGTAATACAACTAATCCCTTTGATGATCTCTCCTTTTTGTCATATGCCTTTATGGTTATTTTCCTTATGGGATCTATAGCATTCTCCAAGAAACCTAATGCTATTACAAGTTAGAGAGTACAATTATTCAAATCCGTGCCTCCATCTATCAAGATTCACTTGAATCTATGATTGTGGTGTTATATCTATAAGATATTTTGTTGTCATTAGTTTAGTCAAAGTCACGGAGTCAAGAAGAATCAATCGGTAAAATGAGATAGTCATGTATAAGACATCTTGGTAAAGCATTGAGTTAACAAAGTACTGAACACTTATAGTTATTGAGTGACACACTACACCAAGTGCATGTAGTACACCAAATTGATAGTACACTAAGTGATGAAGAACATTTAACTGAGTATTGTGAAGCTACTCAACCGAGTTAGAAAAATAATTAAAAGGTGACCAGATCACATTTAATGATTGTCAGAGCATTAATTACATGTATACAAATATTTATAATAGTTTGCTACATGATCAATGATTCAAATAAATAAGAGTGAAGATCTAAGGTAGAGGTTAAATGAATAAAATAAAGTTTGTCATTTCCAAGAAAAACAACAAGTACCAAGGTAAAAGTGACATGGTCACCGAGATGGAAAGAAGATCTAACGACCAAGAGAAATTTACAAAGTATCTAACACATAAGATTAAGAGGGAAAAATCATCTATATCTTGGATGAATTTGTATGTGTAAGATACACAAGAGGATATACAGAGAAGAAGGACAGAGAGATGTTATTATTATTTCTCTGAAAGTTAAAAGAGTTATTGAAGAACAAAGAGCAACACATAGAGCATCGAGTAGAAATTCAGCTACAATAGAGTACAACAGAACATTGTTACAATTTAGGAATTGAGGTAACACAAATAAGAGCACATAGAGGCTGAACAACATTTACATTTGATGTAATTCTACAGACATTGTTAAGTTATTGGTATTGTTGTATTGAGAGCTTTAAATACCAACACTAGGTAGATCTTAACCGATCTTATATTTGTAAAGCCTTTCACATGGTACATCTCTAAGTGTAGAGTTTGTAAAATCCTTTAGCCAGGTAGACCTGACAAGTATTTTATATACTCTTAACTAGGTAAGCTATCATACATGGCTAAAATTTGTAGCTCTAACTGAGCACCCTTTATACTGCAGTTAGTGAAGGTTGTGGGTGTCATCCCCACCATAGTTTTTATCTTCTAACCAAGGATTTATGCATTACCAAAATCATGGTGTTATGAGTTCAATTTTTTAATGTTTTGATGTTATGGTTTTATAAGCATTACATTACTTTTATTTCAAATTTAATAACTCAGTAATCAACAAGCAACAATATATGGTTTAACAAGTAATCGTGGTTATAAAGTTTTTAGTAGTACTAATTAACCCCTCCCCTCTTAGTCCTAATTTTCCGTAGTTATTCCAAAAATTGGTATCAAATATTGGACTCTTGAGTTAAAGGTTTGACCACTTGAGAGTTAAAGATATTAGTCATGGAAGGTTATAGGAAATTTAAGAGGATTGATGGTCTTGAATCTGAGTTGGAGTGTTCACAAGAGCTAATCATGGATCTGAGAAAGACACTTGAGAAATCTCCAAGGACAAGAAGGAAATTGTATGATGAAATAAAGGTTACACAAGAACAAGTTGATACACTTGAGACTGCATCTGAAGGAAGTGTGACTGATGAGTCTGAGACTGCTATAAGAGAACTACTTGAAAAGAATGATTCACTTACCAAGATATTGGATTTGATGAAGAAAGATCTTGATGCTAATAGATTAAGAATGAATGAACTGATTGAAGGTAAAATAACAATTGAAGATGAAAAGATAATTGTAGAAGATGACAAAAGACAAGTTGAAATCAGGTTAACTAAGAAAGATAATGAAATTGTAAGGACGACCCAAGTTGACTACAATATGACTGACCAACTTCTGAATGCAAATCAGTATTGTATCCGCAAGGAATTTGAGAACCAAGCACTAAAAGCTGAAATTTAAAGAATGGACAAAAGATTGAAAGTTGAGAAGGATGAAAATAAAATACTAAGGAGAAATGAAGATGTACTAAAATCACTGGACAAATAGATTAAGAATAAAAAACAACTAAATGACAGATTAGGAATTGAATTCAATGAGAACAATATTACCAAGAAAGGAGAACCATCTAATGCACAGAAAGATTATGGTACTGTACCCCACCAAAACCTAAGAAGCCAAGTAATTATTGTGGGAATCCGGGACACACTGCCAATGTATGCAAAAGTAGGAAAGGTAAAGTACTGAGTACACCTAAATTTGATGGTTATTGTTATAGATGTAATAAGTATGGACATCAAGCTTTTGAGTGTAGAACCAACTTTGTTAACAACACAAGGAAACCTAAGTTTGATGGTTACTGCAAGAATTGCAACAAGTATGGTCACAAGACTAAATAGTGTAGATCAAAGAAAAGAAATGATAAGTGGATGCCCAACTGAGACAATGCAAATACTAACTGAGTAAACACATCTATACCATGGGATTAAATACAAGGATTTTCATGCTTATCTTGTGGAAGATATGGATATATCACTACAAATTACATATTGATGCACGAAAGGTTTAATAGAAGATCATGGAGGAAACCTGGAATGACATGTTTCCATTGTCATAGGGTAGGACACCTTACAAGAAACTACATATACTAAGGAGATGCCGATTGAAGATGAATCTACAAAGAGTGCACCATCTACTGTTGAAGAAATCAGAGAACAAATGAACAAAACATGGAGGAGACAGACTCAAGAAGATGGAACATCCCTTGGAACCATAGACAACACCATCTCTATTGAGTCTGGTGCACCGAGCTCCACCTAATTGGTGAGAGGTATGTCAGAACTGAATCCTTATTATAAATCTTACATTAGTTCCTAAGCAATAGAGTTAAGATCCATACCAACATATTAAGATGTATTTGGATAAATTGTGAAAATTTTGATTGAAAGTTGTAATGTATGGTTATTTTGTTTGGTTGGTTAAAAAATGACTATATTATCGATATAAAGGTAAAAAGGGACTTGAAAAGAGAATCTAATGCAAATAATTAAATCTATTGGAAACCCTAATCATAGAAAAGCTATAAATAGGTCAGTTTGTAATTCATTTGAACCTAACATCTTGGAAGAGCATTTGAGAACATTGCAGAGCGATCACTCCGTTGAGCAATTCAAACAATTTTTAAGGTATTTCTGAATCTTTACAAGAGCATTGAGTGATATTTATGATATAATTGGTTTACCAAGTTGAGTTTGAGAAGTTGTATTCTATCAAGCATGCCCTAGTTTTCTAAATCATTACATTTGGAGATTATCATGGCACTGAGGGTGCATAGACCAATATTAGTGAAGAATTTTGAGCCAGTAAACCCTAAATACAAGTTGCCCCCAACTATTGTAGCATAAATTGATATGACAGGAGCATTATCTTCAATCCCACCACATTTTCTACTGATTGAAGATGTCCACACATTTATTCATTGTATGATCAAAGATTTGTGTGAAGCTGAGATTGATGCTTCATTCAGTAAGTTGTGTCATAATGAAAGAGTAAAGGATGAGCACATACATATAGAAATGAAAGGATTGATTCATGAAATTCATCTACTAAGGGAATTCAAGCCCAAATGGGTGAGGATGGTACTCATCTAGGTACATGACCAATTTATGTGGTTGGATGAATCAATTAAGATAATGAAGGATGTTTTGCACATTATCATTGGATTTCCTATTGGAGACCGACCCAAGGCAATCAAGAAAATTGACAAGGGTAAGCTCATTGAGCTAACCAAGGCACAATGGGATGGTAGAGGAATGAGGATATCTACTATTGAGGATCTTGAGTTAAGGTATGCATGTAATATCATATCTTACCAAGTGTTTCAATCATCCTGAGTGGATAGTGTACCATGTAGAGCAATAGACCTGGAATATAAGATAGTAAAGAAAGAACTTTGGATTGATCTTTATGAAGTTTTTATGAAGAAAATAGATGACAATATGAACACAATCAAAAAGGCGAAGACCAACACATTGAAATTTGGATCACTGTTGGTATGTATTTTCTTTTACTACTAGAATTCATTTCCCTCCATTGAAGATTTAGTATGGAAAACTGATAGGCCAGTTATTTATCAAATACATGAATATATACAGAATCTAAGAGACAAATTTAATGAAATTATGTCTAACTAATTTCTAAAATTCCAAGCTAGAATGCATAAGAGATACATAGTTCCACCTAAACTAATTGATAAGTATCAGGATAGGATATGTTTTGAGGTTGATACTGACATTTGTATAATCAAGGCTGTTGAACCGAGAGTTGCATGGATTCAACCGATGAGATATGAAATGGATATAGATATTGGTTCAAAATAGATAGAAGCTTTATTAGCTAAACCAATAGATCCTAATGAGAAGAGGTATGACTCTTATGAGGAAGTCAAAGAGAAAATCAAGCAAGGTATTTTGGTACCTAGGTCAATCAAGAAAGATAAGTAAATTGGTTGATGTTTTATCAAAGACTCTTGGATTTGATGATGCATTGGATGAGAACACTGAGAATGAACAAGCCATTGTTGTGGTTGACAAGAAAAATCTACAATTGGCATCATCGAGTAAGAGATGTATTGGAAGGAACACTAGATCTTCAGTACAATTGAAAGAGAAGAAATTTGTAGAGATAGAACAACCGAGAGGAAAAACTTATGTTAGATCTAGAGGAAGGAATAAACTTGCAAGAACAAGAAGAAGAATACTACTTGGTAATGAGAGTGAAAAAAAGTCTAATGATGCTAATAAGTCTATACCAGTTGCAGACCTTTCATGAGTTCCACAAAGACTTGATGATTTTATGGAAGGATTAAAGAAATTAGGAGGATTTGGAGGTTTTAGACAAGTAAAACATCAGAAGAGGAGTGAAGAAGATAAAAAGAAGATTGAAGAAGCTGTTGTTGTAACTTTACTGAGATATTGATTGACACCTATTGAGCTTGATGACAAGCTACCAGAGGAACTATACAATAAAATTGATGTAAGATGGAAGTATGTAATAAATGTAGAAAAGGTAATGATAGAGAGATCTCTTGTACATACTATTCTAGACCTCGAACCATATGAAATTCATGAAGAATTAAAGAAGCATTCAAACAAATTTATAGTCAAGGGAAGAGCCCTGAGGATAATGAATGGAGACATACAATCAGTGGAGAAGGAAAAAACTACAAAATGGAAGGAGATATTAAATATAGATGATACCAAGTATCATGAACTAGACAAGGAATAAGAAGTAGCCATTTTTGATCATATAAAGGAAAGCACAAAGAAAATAGATCCTATTGATCTAACTACTGATAATGCATAATTTATTATTGAAGATATACCTGAGAAAGAAGATCCTGCAAAAGAGTTATCAAAAGATGAAGATGTCAGGGATGCACAAATGAATGATACCGAGTGTATGGATATTGAAAATGTACCTTTTCTAAGCAAAGATCTAATCATGACACAAGTAAAAAGCTATACTATTGATGATACTATTAATACTGAGTTTGTACAAGATACACCAGACATGGGAACTGAGACACCTATAGATACAGATAAGGATAAGGATGGAGAATCTAAGGCCACCAAGATAGAACAAGGAAAGAACACTGAGTTGGAACTTACAACCAAAATCGATGGTCAGAAGCAAGAAATACCACCTAATTACATAACAACAGTTCAAAATGTATAAAAGACAACAATTACTAAAAGTGAAATGCACCAGGAATCAAATATTAAGGAAAAGAATGAAGAGAAATAGAAAGATGAAAAAAAGAAGTAAAAGAAGAAGAAATCATAGCCGGTACCCATATTGAGTCACCTAATAAGGAATTGATGAACTATAACTGATTAAATGTTTGAAGATGTTAAGTTGATGATCACCAAGTTGCAGAAAGTTAGTGCAAGACATTAAATTAGTTAATGTATTGTATTGTCATTGATGTCAACTTGATTTGATCTGATTGGTAATATACATATTGTTAAAGACTTCAAAGAACCAAAGAGATAAAAGTTATGTTATTAGTAATGCATAAAAGTTCAGTATACACCAAGTGATAACAAACACTGACGAACAGTGCACACCGACGAATAGAGAACACCAAGAAGAGTCACAGTGATACCCAAGAAAGATACCCAAGCAAGCATTACCGAGCAGAACCAAAGTGATACCCAAGAAAAACTAAAATTCACAGTGTTGCCTGACGGACAGACAACCCCGAAGAACAAAGATGCCTGAGGACAATTGAAGTCAAGACCGAGCAAACAAAGAGTTAAACACCGATCATAACTGAAGTTTAGAAATGACAATTAGCTGGTTGGAGCTAAATGTGGAGTTAACTATTTGATTACATTGTTTTCATCGACCAGCTAAAACCTAGAGATAAGCTAGAGATTTAAAGATAGTTTTATTCTAGTTGTCAAGAAGATATCTATGAGATAAAACTAAAGCATGATTTTAAGCAAGAATGGCAAGATTTGTGGATCGCGTCAAGAAAAAGAAAGACAAGGACTTAGAAACGGTGAAATCATGTCTATAAAAGAGACAAGCTAATTAATTATGAAAAAGAGGATGCTGAAGAGAATACTGGTGAAGATAAGAATTCTTCATAAAAACATGATCAAACAAGCTGAAGAACATAGCTAAGATTTCTGCGGACATCGAGCATCAGAGAAGCAACAACATTCATCAAGCAGAAAGAAGTGGAGAAAAGGAACAGAAGGGAAACATTGATCAAAAAGGTATTATGGGCTTAAAATAGATCTGAACATCTACAAGATTAAGTTGTATTTATGAAAAGATCATATATTATTTTAGTTTAACCATTGAGTCATAAAATCTCTTAACAGAGTGGGTTTTAAAAATACTTTATATATTGAGATACATCCCAAGGAGTATCAAAAGGTTTCTCATGAAGATAGCACAGTGAATGCCAGATATCAAGTGACAAACTATTAAATTTAAATCCTCTAACAAGGTTGCACTTAACAGTGTGTGTGTAACCTTTAACATGGTTGGCTCTTCACCGAGCTCACTTTAGAAGAGTAAAAATTTTGGGTTACCGATCCCAAGTGGTTTATCCACTAACATGGTTTCCACGTTAAAAATCCATGTGTCAAATGTGTATATGGCTCATTGGTTTGATGTTTTTCTTTACACATTACTAAAATATGATTGATCGGTAAACACTAAGTTATTTATTGTATTTTGGTAAATGCTAGACTGCTATTCAGTAAAGCTTAAGAAAAAGGATAAACAATATACTCTAAGTAGTAGTTATTTGATAAGATTATTTAAGAGAATACATCTTGTAGGACTGAAGATAACTAGAGGTTTATATTTGTGGTATAAAGTTTTGGGTTGATTTATTGGATTAATTTTTGAGGCCACTGATTCACCCCCTCTCTCAATTATTCTAACAATTGGTATCAGAGCTTGTGTGCTTAGAAAGGGAGTTTAAAGACTCAAGCTAAAGATCACAAGATGAGCAAAAGGGGTGTTCCTAAGTTGAACAAGGATAAATTTGCATCATGGAAAAGCAAGATAAGATACCACCTATCAAGTATTGGAAATGATATTACTCAATACTTAGATACTAAATTTGTTTTACCTACTGGACCTCCAACAGTTGATCAAATGAGAGAAAAGCATGAGCACAATTTTATGATGATAGAACTCGCTTCCTCACTCTCTAATGCTGAATTTGAAGATGTCAAAACATGCACTACTAAAAAGAAAATGTGGGACAAGTTGAAGCTAGTACATGGAGGAGATGCAAATGTGCTAAGAGCTAAGGCAGAAAGCCAAAGAGGAAGGTTTGATGACCTAAGAATGAAAGAAGGATAAAACATCACTCAGTACAGATGTAGAATCAAAGAGGTAGTCAATGCTATCTGAGGAGTAGGAGGTGTACTTGAAGAAAAAATAGTGGTAAGTAAAATCCTAAGAACCTTACTGCCTATGTATGTTATTAGAGTATCTTCTATACAAGAAATGAGAGCAGTAGCAAATAAAAATGCCACTCTAGATAGTCTGATTGGTAGACTTATTTCATTTGAGATGAATAACTTTGACAACAATGTCTTACCATTTATTGAGTCTGCATTTAAATATTCTCTAAAGATAAGTAAATCAAGTCATAAACACACTACGAGAAATGATATTGAAAGTTATAGTGATGATCAAGAACTTGATGAGATTGAAGCACTAATGGCTAGAAGATTTCAGAGAGGCAAAGGTAGATACAAAGGTAAATTACCATTGGTATGTTTTAATTGTAAAGAGATTGGACACTTTGCTGCTAGATGTCCTAACAAAAGAAAAGAAGACAGATCATATGAAAAGAAGTTTGATAGAGGTGATGAAAGACCAAAGCAACCAATAATCTGAAAGAAGAGACAACCGAGACTACAAGAACAAATGGAAGAAAGCTTGTTACCTAGATGAGAACAAAGCTGAGAGTACTGACACCAAATTTGATGAAGATATTGAGGTGGTATTTTTTTCTATGAAGGATGATTCAGATGAAGAGGAAAGGTATGTTGAAGCTGCACTCATATCTAAGGTTAGTAAGAATGATGTCTGGATTATTGATAGTGTTTGTACTCACCACATGACTGAAGATAAGAAAATTTTTGAGTATTATAATGGTGGATCAGTAAGAATGGGTAATGAATCACCCTGTCCGGTTGAAGGTAAAGGAACCATAATGTTAAATAATCTGACCAGATGTGAAAATGCATATTGGGTGAAAGGACTTAACTATAATCTATTGAGCATTTCACAACTGAATAACACAGGACACCAAGTTGCATTTGAGATCAAAAAGGCAAAGATCTTTAATGAATCAGGAAGGTTGATTGGAACTAGTGACCAAACAAAAGGTAACCTATTCTATCTTGATGATATTAACACCACTTGTTTAATGGCTAGAAATAAAGACATATGGTTGTGACATAAAAGGTTATGTCATGTGAATTTTGACAACATGGTTAGTATAATCAATAAAATAAAATTAAGAGGCTTACCAAGTATGTCAAAGCCCGACCATGTCATGTGTAAGAATTGTCAAAAAGGTAAAATGAAAAAGTATAGTTTCAAGAGAAAAACCTACACATCTAATGCTATTCTAGAATTAGTCCACACTGACCCATGTGGACCAATTAGAAGAAAGAGTTACTATGGTGATAGATACTTCATTCTCTTTGTTGATGATTATTTTAGAATGATGACAGTTATGTTATTAAACGAGAAATCAGAAGAATTCAAGATCTTTAAATGGTATAAAGCTATATTAGAAAAACAAAGTGGTAAGGAACTAAAATGCTTAAGATTATATAGAGGAGGAGAATTCATTTATGATGAATTCAATAACTTTTGTAATGAGCATGGAATTCAAAGACATGTTTCTACACCAAAAACACCACAGAAAATTGGTATTGATGAAAGAAGGAACAGATCCATTGTTGATTGTGACATAACACTGTTGATTGAGAAAGGAATCACTCAAATATTCTGGAGAGAAGATGTCAGTACTGCTATCTGCACATTGAATATGTTATAATAGGTAGACACCTATCATCCGAAGAACACCTGCATGTGCATAACCTGTCACAAGAAAGAAGCAAAGACAGAAGACAGAGGAAGCTATGGCGACCAAAAAGCCAGAGACATGATATCCATGTTGAAAGAATGAATTTCTATTATCAACAAAAATGAATACAATACAATCTCCTTACTAAAATGCAAAGTGGTGAATCCTTATAAAAGGAATCATGAAACCCTAAAGGTGAAAAAACCTTAGAGAATAATAAGATTCCTAAGTTTAACTTAAGCGTAAAGTATAATAGACTAATAGTTAAATGAATTAATTATTAGCTATAATATGACTACTCTAACACCCCCCCTTAAGTGTAACTTAGGGAGAAGCTAAACAACTAAGGACTAAAGGATGCATGAAAACAAAATGCATGAAAGGAACTATGGGTCCTAACAACTAGGCATGATCAGGTACCCAAGTACAAGAAATAAAATAGATGAAGAAAACTAAGCCCCCAATCTAGGGAAAGTCCCAAAGAAAGGAACAAGAATGAGAAAGAAGCATCTCCGAAGCAAGAAGCTGTAAACTCTGTCAGAAGTAACTGCTGGAACTCCCACTGAAGTGCATGACTAGGTAGAGAAGACAAAGTCTGAAGAGCTGATCAATCAAACCAAGGAAGCAATAGAACCAACAGGTGAACCCCCCCATAATGCTAAACATGGAGAGGTGACAGGAACACTGAAATACAATGCCAAAAACATCTACAGAAAGAAGAATAAGGAACACCAACAGTGCAACAGAAGAACAAGCATAGGATAAAGGGTGGTGTCACTGACACATAGCATGGGATAATGTCGTGGAAGGTACACTCACTTGACAAAGGTGGATAAGCACAAAATGACATAACATCATAACCCCCCATGGCACTTTATAACTGAGTGTGAGTACAAACAAACACAAGGTGCTCAAAATCTCAGATATGCAGAAGTAGGCACTTTATCTTAGTGTGTTTATAGAATAAAGAATGCTATAGAAGAGAAGCATACAAGCTTAGAAGTCAGAAAGAAGAGTGAGCCAGAAGATCAGAATAAGAGATCTCAGGACCTGTAGAACCCAAGTAATCTGCTAGAGTGCGAAAGATGCCAAACTCAAAGGAGAGAGAACCTGGAGTAGAATCTAAAAAAAATACCCCTGCAACTAAATAGTTCACTAAACCAGCTTTTTGATGATATCTGGTTTTCCAAAAATAGAGTTTAGATGAGAAAGATAGGGCTCCTGGAAGGCAAAAAAAAAACATCAGACTTTGACAAAAAAAATACTATCAAAAAAACAAAACCCAAAACCCCAACCTCCATCATCAGAAAGAGCTCAGAAAGAGCTTTTTGACAGTATTTGGAAGTCAGAAAAATACCCCCGTATGCTCAAGATAGAGAGAAAATAGTCCGGAAGGGTCAAAAAGACCTCAAAAATAAAAATTAAGCCCCTAGGGCTAAAAAAGCTCTGGCCCCTGGGTGCATGGCACGCGCAGGGGGCTGGGGCAGAGCCCCCAGTCTCCCATAGGACTGATCGCTTGCAAAAGGGGGCTAAAAGGGCCCAGGCAACGCCAAACAGGCAGAGCGGAGCGGGAGCCGCTGAGGAGGGTGGTGCGGGGGCGTAGAGCGACGGGCCACGGTGGTCGTCGGCGGGGTCGGTGGTGGCGCGGGCTGAAAGGTGGTGGGGGCCAGAGTGGCGGGGGCCGGGGAGAGCAGGGGCCGGCGGNGAGGGGCGGGGGCCGGGGAGAGCAGGGGCCGGCGGGGGCCGCTGCCAGAGGTGCCTACAGCTGGTGGTGGTGGTGCGGTGGTGGCAGCCAAAAAATTTGCACCAACTGCGTAATAAAACACATAAAAAACTATTAAAAAAATGGTTTTTTTTGAATTTTTCTCTCGAAAAACATGCCTGTATGGCCCTAGAAGGCCAAAAAAAATCTCCCAGACACTCTGGTGTCCAAATCAGACATGTTTTATATGGATCCTGGGGTTTTTGGGCCTTCCGGACGCAACCGTGAGGTCAGTTGTGGTCCAAAGTGCTCCAAAAAATAGAGAACCCCCGGATCCAATAAACAATACCAAAGAAAGACGAAAGCTTCAAACCCTCATACCAGGAAGAGCTTGCTTCAACAAAACCAGAACAATGAGCAACAAGAAAGCTCTGATACCATGTTAGAATAGGTAGACACCTATCCTCCCAAGAACACCTACATGCATAACCTGTCACAAGGAAGAAGCAAAGATAGAAGACAGAGGAAGCTATGGCGGCCAAAAAGCCAGAGACATGATATCCATGTTGAAAGAATAAATTTTTATTATCAACAAAAATGAATACAATACAATCTCCTTAGTGAAATGCAAAGTGGTGAATCCTTATAAAAGGAATCACGAAACCCTAAAGGTGAAAAAACCCTAGAGAATAATAAGATGCCTAAGTTTAACTTAAGCGTAGAGTATAATAGACTAATAATTAAATGAATTAATTATTAGCTATAATATGACTACTCTAATAGAATAGAGTTCAATTGAAGAAAGACACTAATAAGACACCTTATGAGTTATGATATGGACATACACCCAATGTAATTTACTTCATAATTTTTAGAAGTCAATGTTATATTTTAAAAGATGATAGAAATGGAAATATTGACTCCAAAGGTGAAGAAGGAAGATTTTTAGGGTATTATACCAAAAGTAAGGCTTATAAATGTCTTAACAAATCCTCTAACAAAAATAATTGAAAGTGCAAATGTCAAAGTAGATGAATTTGCTGAGAAAAATAATGAGGAAAGCATAAAAGAACTGGAAGAATACAACAAGTTTGTCTATAGTGAACAACCTGACACTCTTCTTGAGCAATAGTGTATCACTCCCAAGCAACAGAAAAATGCACCTGAGCATCAGGTTGCAAACACTGAAAATTAGGAAATTGCTCAAAATGATGCACTGAGCAATGGAGATAAAAATGAAGGTCAAGATGATGATCATAATGATGAACAAAGAGATGAACCAATACTTTCCAAGTATATCAGAAGACACCATCCACAACACTAGATCATAGGAGACAAAAGTACTGGAATGAGAACAAGAAGTAAGCCACTGAACACTAGATGTTTAATTTGTGATTTCGAGCCTAAATCTATTAATACTGCACTTGAAAATGAAGAATGGATCAGTGCTATGAATGAAGAGATATAATAGATTGAGAAGAACAAAAAATGGACATTAGTACCTAGACCAGATGACAAGAATGTCATTGATACCAAATGGATATTCAGAAACAAGCTGAATGAGAATGGAGAAGCCACAAGGAACAAAGCAAGATTAGTATGCAAGGGGTATGCACAAGAAGAAGGTATTGACTATGGAGAAACCTTTGCACCTATTGCTAGACTAGAAGGAGTCAAAATTCTACTTGCTTATGCTGCTTACAGAGGATTCAAGGTATACCAAATGGATGTCAAGTCTGCATTCCTAAATGGAATACTAGAAGAAGAAGTATACATTGAACAACTAGAAGGGTTTGTTGATCCTAACAAGAGAAACATGGTTTGTAGATTACACAAAGCCTTGTATGGATTGAAACAAGAAACAAGAGCATGGTATGAAAGACTTCAATCCTATCTCATAAGTATTGGATTTGTAAGAACAAGTGAAAACAATAATCTGTATTTAAAAGAAGGTACTGATGATAACATTTTGATTGCTGAAATATTTGTTGGTGATATCATATTTGGTGGTAATAATATGTTATGAAAATTATTTGCTGCTAAAATGAGCAAAGAGTTTGAGATGTCAATGTTTGGGAAGATCAAGTTATTTCTTGGTCTACAGATTCTTCAACAGGATGTAGGCATATACATCAAACAATCCAAATACATCAAGGAAGTTCTCAAGATATTCAAGATGGAAGACTCCAAGCCAGTTGGAACACCTATGGCAACTAGATGCAAGCTGACAAAAGAAGACAAGTCAACCGAGGTAAATCAGACCCTATATAGATCAATGATTGGCAAACTCGTGTATGTTTTTCATACTAGACCAGATATAACACATGCAGTTGGAATAGTTGCAAGATTCTCTGCTAATCCCAAGGAATCACACATGACTCTTGTCAAAAGAATACCGAAGACTATGGCTTATGGTATAAAAGAGAAGGCAAATTTGAGATTCAAGTCTATACAGATGCTGATTGGGCTAGAAACTTAGATGATAGAAAGAGCACAACAAGCGGATAATTCTTCATGGGTGACAGACTTGTCACATGGATAAGTAAGAAGCAAGGATGCATCTCACAATCTACCATAGAAGTAGAATATGTGGCTGCTGTTGCAAATTGATCTAACATTGCATGGATCAAACAATTACTGGAAGGTAAGCATATGAAAATTCTTGAACCAATGATTATCTATTGTGATAATACAAGTGCAATAAAAATTCCAAAGAACCCTATCATGCATGCTAAGAAAAAGCATATTGCTATCAAGTATCATTACTTAAGAGAACAAGTGCAAGAGAAATAGGTGATACTAGAATATGTTCAATCCAAGGAACAATTAGTAGACATATTCACAAAGCCATTGCCTAAAGATACATTTGATTACTTGAGAAAGAGACTAGGGGTCTGCCTCTTGTCTAATGGTCACTAAGATGACTAGGAGGCTGCATCAGCCTACACATAATCAAAAGATCATTCATGTTGATGCAAGAAAAGAGATGGACTACAAAGACATATCAGTACACAACAAGGTACTTATCTGCACCGAACACCAGAGTTATTGTATTGCTGATGGAAAGGGAATTTCAAGGAATATATTAAAAAAGAGAGAGATTTACTTTGGCATTGCTGTCAAAGGGAGAGAAGCATCCAAAGAAAGAGATGAATTAAGGAAGAGATTATATCCATATGAAATATCTATCAGAAGTATTCAAAGGGAAATATGTACTTAATGAATATGGAGAGAAATATATTACTGTCAAAGGAAAAATAGATATGAATAGAAATATCCATCAAGGAGAGGAACAGTCAAAGGGAGAGAAAACATCAGAGAAAGATTCAAAGAAACATCCATCTAAGGGAGAGAATTGGAAAAGTTAACATTGCATATCTATCCAGAAAAGGGAGAAGAGATTCTAAAACAAAGGGAGAGACAATCAAAAGTTAATACATCTACCCAGTGAAGGGAATAAAGAATGAAGAAAGTACTATGAAAGAATCAAATCTAAGCTGGAAGAGTTTACCGAGAGTCAACCATTTGTATTGGTTATAGAAAAATAAGTTTGGTAGAGATTGATGAACTACAAATGATATATTTCATACTGTATTAGTAGAATGTAGTATGTTTCCATCAATGCCAAAGGGAAAGATTGATGAACTATAAATAATTGAATGTTTGAAGATGTTAAGTTGATGATCACCAAGCTGTAGAACGTTAATGCAAGATATTAAATCATCTAATGTATTGTATTGTCATTGATGTCAACTTGATTTGATCTGGATGGTAATATACATATTGTCAAAGACTTCAAAGAACCAAAGAGATAAAATTTATGTTATCAGTAATGCATAAAAGTTTAGTGTACACCAATTGACAACAAACACCGATGGATAGTGCACCCCAACATATAGATAACCCCAAGAAGAGTCATAGTGGTACCCAAGAAAGATACCTGAGAAAGAATTACAGAGCATAACCAAAGTAATACGCGAGAAGAACTGAAAGTCACAGTGTTTCCCAACGGACAAACAACCTCGACAGATAAAGATGCCTAAGGACAATTGGGGTCAAGATTGAGAAAACAAGGAGTTAAAAACTGATCAGAACTAAAGTTTAGAAATGACAAAATACTTAGCTAGCAGGAGCTAAATATGGAGTTAACTATTTGATTACATTGTTTTCATCGACCAGTTAAAAGCTAGAGATAAGCTAGATATTTAAAGCAATTTTTATTCTAGTTTTCAAGAAGATATCTACGGGATAAAACTAAAGCATGCTTTAAAGCAAGAATGGTGAGATTTGTGGATCGTGTCAAGAATAAGAAAGATAAGGACTTAGAAATGATGAAATCATGTATATAAAAGAGACAAGGTAATTCATTATGAAAAAGAGGATGCTAAGGAGAATATTGGTGAAGATAAGAAGTATTCATACATACTTGATCAAACAAGCTGAAGAAGAGAGCTAAGATTTCTACGGACACCGAGCAATAGAGAAGCAACAACATTCACCAAGTAGAAAGAAGTGGAGAAAAGGAACATAAGGGAAACATTGATTAGGAAGGTATTATGAGCTTACAATAGATCTAAACATTTGCAAGATTAAGTTGTAGTTATGAACAAATTATATACTGTTTCAGTTTAACCATTGATTCAGAAAATCTCTTAATAGAGTGGGATTTAACAATCCTTCATATATTGAGATACATCCCAAGGAGTATCAAAAGGTTTCTCATGAAGATATCATATTGAATGCCAGATATCAAGTGACAAACTATTAAATTTAAATCCTCTAACAAGGTCACACTTAACAGTGTGTTTGTAGCCTTTAACAGGGTTGTCTCTTCACCGAGCTCACTTGAGAAGAGTGAAATGTTTGGGTTATCGGTCCCAAGTGGTTTTTCCCCTAACAAGGTTTCCAAGTTAAAAATACATGTGTCAAATGTGTATATGGTTCATTTCTTTGATGTTTTTCTTTACACATTAATAAAACAAGATTGATCAGTAAACCTTAAGCTATTTACTGTATTTCGGTAAAGGCTAGACTGCTATTCAGTAAAGCTTAAGAAAAATGATAAACAATATACTTTGAGCTGTAGTTATTTGATAATATTATTTAAGGCCATAAATCTTGTAGGACTGAAGATAACTAGAGGTTTATATTTGTGGTATAAATTTTTGGGTTGATTTATTGGATTAATTTTTGAGGTCACGGATTCACCCCCCCTCTCAGTTATTCTAACAAGCATCACATTCCAAATGCTCTACGGGTGAGAGTATATTGATTGAGAAGAGGAAGAGAAAAAAGAGGAAGCAAATAATTGATTTGAGCAAGCCGATAATCATACCAAAGAGAGACCCTAATATGATGAGGCCTAAAGAATTAGCTGTATATGCTGAGATTGTAGCTCAAAAGGATGAACATGAGAAGTTAATTTCAAAGAAGAAAAAGGTAAATATACTTGAGCATGTGAAGGAAATATTCAATGACATTGTTCCTAAAGCTACAATTGATGAATCTGAACCCCTACTAGACCAAGTTGGTGACTTATCCCAAAAGATCAAAGAACCAAACAAGGATATGATAGAGTATATGTTGAAGATTCACAAGGAGAGTATGGAGAATAAATTGATGGAAAATTTTCTGAAGGAAATTGACATAGAGAAGGTAACTCTTTCTAAGTTATGTTGAAACATAATTGACATCCATCTTTTCATTGTTTCAAAAGCTCTGTATTCTTTCAAAGTTTACTGTTGAAATAAAGAAGATGGAAGAAAATATTGAGAAAGAGCTGACTGAGAAGCTTAAGAACCTTACTACCAAGCCTGGAGCATTCTAGAATTACTGCTCAAAGATACAAGAACTCATGGGAGTTCAAATTTCATTGAGACAGGAGGAGGATAAACTTAGATTGGAATTGCATGAACTGCAAGCATTGTTAATTCCCCATATCTGATTGATGCAGATACACTTGAAGAAATAAAAATAACTAGCAAGTTTTCTAGATGTCAGCACACTGGACACCATAGTTGGCTTATCTACAGATATTACATAATACATTATTATACTTCAGAATCTCCGAGGTACATGGGAGACTGTAATTTCAAGCATCCAACATAGGTATAAACATCTTTTTGGTTAAAACTATTACTTTTTGGCACTTTTTGTCAAAAAAAGGGGATAAATATCTTAGTCAGATAAAAGGGGATAGATATCTTATTTAGAAAACAAACAAAAAAGGGAGATATATATATTGGAAAAACAAAAAAGTATATATGTGAAAAATGAAAAAAAAAGATATGTATAGAGAGTAACATCCGAGGTGGAGTTACATAATTTTGATGACTTCGGAGTTTTTGTAAAAAATGCCCAACTAATGCCAAGGTGGAGATTGTTATCTCTACAATATATTTTGTTGTCATTAGTTTAGTCAAAGTCATGGAGTCAAGAAGAATCAATCGGTGAAATGAGATAGTCATGTATAAGACATGTCGGTAAAGCACAAATTTAATAGAGTACCAAACACTTACTATTACCGAGTGACACACTACACCGAGCACATGTAGTACACCGAGTGATGAAGAAAATTTAATTGAGTATTGTGAAGCTACTCAACTAATAAAAAACACAATCAGATCACATTAAATGATTGTCAAAGCATTAATTAAGAATATACAAGTATTTATAATAGTTTGTTACATGATCAAGGATTCAAATAAATCAAAGTGAAGATCTAAGGTAGAGATCAAATGACAAAAATAAAGTTTGTCATTTCTAAGAAAAACAAGTACCGAGGTAAAAGTGAAATGGTCACCAAGCTGGAAATAAGATCTAATGGTCAAGAGAAATTTATAACGTACCTAATGCATAAGATTAAGAGGCAAAAATCATATATATCTTGGATTAATTTGTATGTGTAAGATACAAAAGAGGATATAAAAATAAGGACAAAGAGATATTATTATTGCTGAGAAAGTTAAAGGAGTTATTAAAGAAAAAAGAGAAGAGATGAGAGCACCGAGTACAAGCTACAACAAAGAAAAATAGATAGTGTTACAATTTGGGAATTGAGGTAACACAAATTAGAGCACATAGAGTCTGAACAACATTTACATTTGATGCATTTTTACAAACATTGTTAAATTATTCATACCATTGTATTGAGAGATTTAAATCCCAATACTAGGTATATCTTAATCAATCTTATATTTGTAAATCCTTTAACAGGTTACATCTCTAAGTGTAGATTTTGTAAAAATCCTTTAACCAGGTAGACCTAACAAGTCTTTTATATACTCTTAACCGGGTAAGCTTTCAGTCATAGCTAAAATTTGTAGCTCTAACTGAGTACCCTTTATACTACAGCTAGTGAAGGTTGTGGGTGTCATCCCCACCATATTTTTTATCCTCTAACCAAGGATTCACACATTACCAAAATCATGGTGTTATGAGTTTAATTGTTTAATGTTTTGATGTTATGGTTTTATACTCATTACATTACTTTTATTTCAAAGTAATAAACTCAGTAATCAACAAGAAATAATATATGGTTTAATCAGTAATTGTGGTTATAAAATTTTTCATGATACTGATTCGCCCCTCCCCTCCCAGTCCCAACTTTCCATAGTTATTTGAACATGTGGATCAAGAATTCTATATGCAAGGGCTGATTATATGGGTGGTTTAGTGACTTATCATATTCTTCTAAGAAGGATAGGTAGTGAGGCAATGTCAAGTGACCCACCATTGTTTTGAATCGATCAACACCGAGGTATTTTAGCATAGTTTTTTCTAGAAGGGTAGTTACAAGAATCTCCTTGTGTGATGGAAAGATTTTGAGTACTTCCTTGAATAGAAATTTGGCTAGGAGTTCATTGCAACTGATCAAACAAATTGTAATTTGCAGATGGGATTGATGAGACTAATTAATTTGATGTTGAGTGATTTTTTGTTGATGAAATGGGTTGTTTGGATGAGGAGGCTACTCCCTTAAGAGTTACCTTAGATTGTTTTCTTGTTAAAGAGTTGGAAGATTCAAACTCATTCTTATCTTTGATGATGATCACGTTGATTGATTGATTGCATGGTTCAATCATGTGGACCACATTATCATTATTAGCATAGGTGTAATTTACTTTGGCTCCTTGAGTCTTTGAATATTCCCCTTGTTCATAAAAGGGTAGAGGTTGTTTTAAAGCCTTGTAATCATTATTCAAATGATGTCCATCAACAGTGATGGTTTTATTATCAAACAAGTCTTGTATGCCATTTTTCAATTTCATGCCTTGATTGGTCAAATGTCCCTTGTTTTTGTGATACTCACAAAAGTTATTATCATTCCACCACTCAGGTTTGACTACTAGTTCCCAAGGATTTGAGTCTAGTAATTTGATAATTTTATTGGCCAACAAAGTCTTTAGTGTATCCTTGAGGGGGTTCTCCTAGAGGAGTAAAGTTTTGTTTAGGCTTGGGTACCCATGGTGCTTTGTATTTTTGCATGTCTTGGTTATTATTTGGTGTTAAAGAAACATTTGAGTTTCTTTTAGCAGTCTAGATGCTACTAGATAAATTGAATACCAATTCCTTAGGATTGAAATCAGATGAATCAACCACTCCATCGTTGACCAAATTTTTGTTCTTGTTATAGTATTTTCTCTTGTCTTTACCATTTTTTTATTGGGATTGTTTGAGGATTTAGTGTCTTTGCATAAGGTGAGCTCACCTTTCTTCACAAGAACTTCTTCAATTCAGAAAACACTTTCCACCATTTCACTAACGAAAATATACTTTTACATTTGGAGTGCGTAGTTAATTTTGGGTACCAAGTTGTTAATGAAGATGTCTAATTTATCTATTTTTGAGATTTCTCTAGGGTACCTTATGCACATATTTCTCCATATTTGAAGGAATTTAACAAAAGGTTCACCATTGTGTTGTTCGGTGTTACATAGATTCAACATGGTGATAGTGTGCAAGATGTTGTGGGAATAATATTGGATGAACTTTTGCACAAGCTCATAAAATGTTTGAATGCCTGGTGAGAGATTAGTAAACCATTCCAAATCTTGAATGTTGAGAATTTGAGGGAATAATATCGTTAGGTATGTCCTTTCATGCATAAATTCCATGCTAAGAGCACAAAATTCTCTCACGTGATCTTGAGGGTCACCATCTCAATTGTACTTTTCTTATTTTGGAATATCAACTTTGGGAGGAAATGGTGGCATGTATAGATTTTTGTGAAATGGAAAGTGATATGGATTCCAGTGAATACTTGTTGGAGGATCACTCTTTCTCTTTGGCTCTCCGAGTTCACACCTCATTTCTTGCAATTGTTGGTTGAGAATAATGATAGGAGATTCTTCCTTGTATTGTATTAGTCCTTCAATATTGAAGTTTGGAGGAAGTTTTACCCCTGTGGATGCTAGGTGCATGAATTAATTATCCTTGTCTAGTTGCATGATCGTTTGTATCATCTTTTGGAAATGATTGTCTTTTTGACACCTTCTGATTTCTTATTCAGTAGGTTCTTCAATTGAGGAGGAAATGCTACTATGGTGGCTTTATCGACCTTGAATAGATCCCCATTCATATGACAACATGTTTGGTGTGTCTTGATGTTAAGTATGAAATGATTAATGTTGAGGGCTTGATGTTTTAAACATGGGTATTGATTGATATATAGATGGCATGTCTTGATTTGGAGTCCTTTGAGAAGATTTTTGTTTTTGACAGGACGAGGGTCCAGGAGTAGGATTGTCAATAGCCTTACCTTATGAATCCAGATCAGCCTTTTATTGATGGCTTCTATTTTGTACCAGCATGAAAAAAATTTGCATTCTATAATTTGAGATGACTAGACAAATGGGTCAATATCAAAGACCACCAAATGATCACTTGTCTGAGAGGTTGATGAGAGATATGTTGGTGAAAGATTGTTGAGCCTGGTACAAGGTATCAAGTTTTGAGACCTAAATGTCTAATGGAGAACTCTTGTAACTGAGATGATTGAGGTTGATTTTGGATGAGATAGATCATGAAAATTAATATCATTTGATAATCTAGGACAAGAGATGGAGATAGGTCTAGTCACTATGTTAAGATCACACGATTGCTGTGATAGGGTATAATAACTAATTCGGGCCACACAAATAAAAAATAAGATGAATGTAAGGATATCAAGGATAAAATAAGATACAATATTTTGATGTATAATCATACAAAAATTCCCATAGTACCATACAAAAATTCCCACCGTGCCATATGAGTTGCTTCTTTCAAGGTGTTTTGTTGTATGACAATTCTTATGGGTCAAAATAATAATGCAAGATAGAGACAATTTTCCACTTGATTTGAATGAATTTTGGACCAATTTGTTCAATTTTGGTGTGATAATGTTAGTTTTTGAAATATTCTTATGTTGTTTTGGTGTCAATTCAAGGCGATTCAATCACATCAAAAAAAAAGGAGTGAGAATCAAACATACTTTCTAGCCCTATAGTCAATTGGTTTAGTGAGAAAATCCTTGCTCGTTGACTTAGGTACACACCCAATAGGTAATCAAAATATGACCACCAACATCCATGAAATGGTTATAGTGATGCCATATTAGATGACTCAAAAATATAATGGGGGCACACTATGATGAGTATCTTGGGGGTGTTACTATCTCCCTTGCACTTGGATTATCCACTTTCAGAATTGAGCCAAGTAAACTGCTACTCTATGAAGTCTAGTAAGGGTCTCCATTCCAATACATCCTTTGTGTGCGTGCAAGCCCAATTCATGTGTATAGCCACAAAAATAACCTTGGCATGAGTAGTCACATGAATGTGATTGAGACCTCTATGACCCTACTATATGCTAGGTGAGAGCTGAGTATTAGCTCAAATGGTACCCAACTTCTAAGGCTTTGGCCTCAAGAAGAAAATTTGATTAATGTGAGTTGGAGTGGTGTGGCTTACACCTCATGCTCAAGTGGGTCATTCTCCAAGGGCGAGTAATTTATCCCACTTAGAGAGGCACATCTAAAAGGTATACATGAAAGAAAGTGGATAGAAAAGAGAAGGTCTAGATTTATGATTCATCCTCAAAGAGGAGAAGAGAATAATATACTATTTCTCTTTGTTTTTCCTAAACACATCAAACACTCCAAAGTTATCCCAAAATATTACTTGTCCAAGACAACTAAAAAATGTCTAGGTTTATGATCTTCCATAAAAGGAAAGAGAGAATAATCCCCTAATGCTTATCTTGGCTCACACAAGAAATACCCTAACTAGACTAGGTGGCTAAATAATCATTTAATAAGCACGATCATTTGGTTGATGTAGACTTAGGCAACTTGCAAACACCACAACCTTAGTAGTCTTAGTCAAATTTTCTTCTTCAAAACATCCTACAAGCACAAAGAAGTTAGTAGTTTGTAAGGAAGAGTGTTTTCAAGTGTCTCTCTTTGGAAAGAGAATCTCTACCAAGTGTCTTGCACAAACGCGTTAGGATGCAAAATCAGGGAACCAGAAGATGAACAAAGCCAAATCAGGGGTTAGAAACCAAAAATCAATTCAAATGGACCCCTAAGAATTTTCTATGTTTTTGAAATGATAGAGTACAAATAATGCATTTGTATCAATACTCATACAAAAATTTATAAGCAACCATACAACAAAATATGGAAGGATGATTCCTCGTACGACAATCCATGCAGGTTAGGATGACAAATCAAATTGAATATAGAATCGTACAGAAATTGTAATATCAAAAAATGACAAAGTACTGGTATATTTTTTGTCATACGATAATATCAGATAGGAAGAACGCCAATAAGCACAGTTTCAAAAAAAATATCAAAAATATCATGAATTTGGGGCTCAAAAGTTGTTATGCCCCATGGTGGGAACCATAAATGTGTGGTGTAAATGTGGTATCTGTTAGAGTAATAGTCTATCGGGGTTACTAATTTAAATCATTATGATCTAATTAGTAACTTCCCTATTCACTCTAGTTTGCTTCAGCTAACCTTAGGCAGTTTCTATTTCTTGTAGTTTCCCT